>CM065734.1:10538952-10703952 GCA_033310375.1 Conus canariensis
AGCTGTTACGGGTCCTTAAATGTTCCCAAGGCGAGCATCAAACATAGCCTCTGACAGTCAAGTCCAACTCGTGGCCTTCCCGTGACAGATCTGTTTTTACTGTCAGAAGAAGGCGGGTCACTGGCTCCTTAAACCACTTGCTTCGTACAGATGGGGCACGTAAACCTTGGATAGTTACCTCTCCAGGTGAAGGAAAACGCTGAGTCCAAACCTCCCCATGCTAAGCGGTTATACCCATTCGCGGGAAAGGCTTTGGGTGTCAGCCCTGAGGAAACACCTGGAGCTGGAGACCCTGAGGCAATCTGCTGATGAACTTGAACTCCTTCCCGCTTCTGCAGCCATGGAGGATGACAGTGGTGACATTTCTTCATACCATTACCAAACAACTCCCCTGGCCTAGAGAGTGGGATTGCCCCTGTGCAACGGCTTTACCACTTTAGAGACTTTCACGCACAGGTTATTTTGTGCAGTATTTACTAACCCTTCTACAGTCATGCGGTGGTGGGCAAGCGGTGAACGGGACAAGTGAAGATGATCACTGGCGGTGCTAGTAACAAACCTGCACGCAGGCAGCCTTCGGCCAAGTGGTCGCTCGTCTTCGACCAGGACAACGAAGACGCTTGGCAGCAGTCGGGGTACTGGGGTCAGCCCTTTTTAGGAATGATGTGCCCATCCTCACACGAGGGAGGGGGTCAGGAAAAGTTCCCCAAACATAGCTTGCCCTTACCGTCCAGTATGTTTACTGCTGCTGACAGACTCTTCCACATGCCGTCCAACAGTCAAGACAGACAAACTCAAAATGGTCCGTGTTGCCGTCTGGAACATCAGACTCTGATGAACAGGACAACACTGCAAGATCAGAACGACGAACTGCCCTTGTGGCTGAGGAATAAGCTCCAAACATCGACATTGCCGCTATGAGCGGGACCGGACTTGCTGGTGAAGGAATGCTGAAAGAAGCTGGAGGTGGCAACGCTTTCTTTTGGGAAGGAAAAGCTGAAGATGAGGACAGAATACACAGAGTGGGGCTTGCCGGCAGGATCAGCCTGATGAAATCATCCCCACCCTGCCCGAAGAAATTAGTGAAAGCCACATGAAACTTCGCTTCCATCTGAATAATTCACGTCATATGTAACATTTATAAGTGTTTACGCTCCAACACTAACCAGCACATAATTCACGTCATATGTAACATTTATAAGTGCTTACGCTCCAACACTAACCAGCACATAATTCACGTCATATGTAACATTTATAAATGCTTACGCTCCAACACTAACCAGCACATAATTCACGTCATATGTAACATTTATAAATGCTTACGCTCCAACACTAACCAGCACATAATTCACGTCATATGTAACATTTATAAGTGCTTACGCTCCAACACTAACCAGCACATAATTCACGTCATATGTAACATTTATAAATGCTTACGCTCCAACACTAACCAGCACATAATTCACGTCATATGTAACATTTATAAATGCTTACGCTCCAACACTAACCAGCACATAATTCATGTCATATGTAACATTTATAAGTGCTTACGCTCCAACACTAACCAGCACATAATTCACGTCATATGTAACATTTATAAGTGCTTACGCTCCAACACTAACCAGCACATAATTCACGTCATATGTAACATTTATAAGTGCTTACGCTCCAACACTAACCAGCACAGATGACGCAGGAAAAGAACTTCTATGTCGACTTTAACCAGTTCATGAGGTCCACTCCTGCTAATGACAGAATTTTGTAAGTGGGTAACTTCAACGCCAGAATCGGAAATGATACGGAAAATTGGAAAGGAGTATTGGGCCCCCATGGAGTAGGAAAATGAACAGCGATGGCCTGTTCCTCCTCAGCAAATGTGCCAATATTCATTGTGTATTACCAACACTGTGTAGACAAGGTTAAGACCACATGGATGCACCAAAGGTCAAAACAATGGCACCTGATTAACTGCATCATAGTCAGGTGGAGAGAAATCCAAGAAGTTCGCATTGCAAAGGCTGTGCGTGGCATGGACTGCTGGACTGATCATAGATTAAACCGAGCAATCCTGAAACTCCAGAGTGTACCTGCCCAGCGTAGACGATCTAACATGATAAGAGCCGCTCCCAATACAGCAAAACTCGACCATGGCTCCCACCACGAGGAGTTCCATGCAATGCTGGATGAACACCTCAAATCATAAGAGCCACTTGCCATGGACCGCACTGAAAAGAGAGACCAGTTCAAGATCGTCACTGAGACTGTAAAAGCAGTCCTTGGACCGAAGAAACACGGCACATCAAGACTGGTTGAATGAACACAATGAAAGTATCAGTCAACTTCTGAAGGATAAAAATAGTGCATAGGTGACGTGGCAAAGTGATCTAAGCTCCATGTCGACGAAAGACAGTTATAGACATCTGAAAGTCAAGACCCCAAAACAGCTGAGAATCATGAAAGATACACACACAATTCCAGAAAGTTCTCTGGTGTCCTGAGAGTTATTTATGGATCCTCAAAGTCAGGACCCAACCCTCTGCAGTCTGCCGATGAATTCCCAATGATCAAGGACCAAGGTTTGAGAAATCGTTGGAAAGAACATGTCAGTACCCTGTTGAGCAGGCCCTCAACAGTCAGCCTCACAGCCCTTGACCAAATACCCCAATACGATCAGCGAGGATCTTGATCAACCTCCTGCAGTTGATGAACCTATCAGCGCTATAAAACAAATGAACTCGGGTCGAGCATCAGGTAAAGACGGCATACCTGCAGAAATTATTTTACAAGGTTGCTGGGCCGGAGGCAGCTAAAGTGTTTCATGGCATCACTGTAGCCATCTGGGAACTGGAGACGCCAGAAGACTTTCGACGTGCACTGATCGTAACACTGTACACAAACAATGGCAGCAAAGCTGACTGCGGAAACTACTGGGGCATCTTCCTACTATCAATCACAGGCAAGACATTTGCTTGGGTCATCTTGACCCGGCTGATCATGCTAGCAGAAGACAATTTGCTGGAAGCACTGTGTGGTTTTCGCCCTGGTCGAAAGACAATGGATGTTATTTTCACAGTCAGACAGATACAAGAGAAATGCATTGCACAAAAAATTGATCTCTTTTTCGTCTTCATTGATCTGACCGAGGCAATCGACACTGTCAACAGAGAGGCCCTTTGGCCATTGTAAGCCCACTACAGTTGCCCCACACATATTCATCTAAATCATCAGACTCTTCCATGATGGTAGAAAGGCGGGGGTCAAGTGCTAATTAACGGAGATCAGTTAGAGCCTTTTGAAAGTTTAAATGGTGTTAAAAAAGACTGCGTCCTGGCACCAGCCCTGTTCAACTGTTTCTTCGCCTGTGCCCTCAGACGAGCGGTACAACATCTGGAATACGGCGTTTGCATATGTTACCGCTGTGATGGAGCCATTTTCGACCTTCACAGTTTGGGAGTAAGAACAAAAACACACTCCTGCCTCATCCAAGAAGCCGTATTAGCGGATGGCTGTGCTCTGATGACCCACACGTTGGACCATGTGCAGACATTACTCATCAAGTTCTCCGAGACCTCCAAGGAGTTTGGTTTCACAATTTGCTTAGGAAAAACTGAGGTGCTTTTCCAACTTGCACCCAACTCTGATTCACTGCAGCCAACAGTCACAACAGATGACACTGAACTGGAAAACGTTAACAACTTCAAATATTTGGGCAGTGTGAATCTGGACAAGGAAATAGCAGCCAGAATCAGCAAAGCAAGTCAAGAGCTGAAGTGACTACGCAGCAAAACGCTTAAATTAGTAATACAGTGAGCACTAACTAACAGCGTATAATGTTGTTGTTCTCCCGGAACTTTTATATAGCTGCAAAACATGGGTGGTCTGCAGAAGACACACTGAACTGCTGGAGCGTTTTCACGAAGGGGCCTTGCGTTCCATCCTCTGGTAGTACGACTAGGTGACAAACGCTGAAGTCCCTGACAAGGCAAAGTCCGTCTCCATCGAGGCGATGATTCTCAAATCACAGCTCCGCTGGTTTGGTAACGTCATAAGTATGGAGGACTACCAGATTGCAAAGCAGCTGACGTTTGGAGAGCTAAACCAGAAAGAGAGGCCGCCCAAGCAAACGCTACAAAGATAGGCTGAAAGACAGTCTCCATTGGTGTGGCATTTGCCCTGCTGATCTTGTGACGACAGCTAAAGACAGGTTACACAAGCATGCCATCACAAGAACAGCACCAAAGACCTTTGAAGAGGCGCGTCGCCTCAAAGCCCAGGTTGGAAGAGGGCGTCGCCACATAGCGAAGACCACTACTGTGTCAAAAGCAGACTTACACACACACACACACACACACACACGCACACACACACACACAGAAGGGGAGAGAGAGAGAGAGGAGAGAGAGAGAGAGAGAGAGAGAGAGAGAGAGAGAGAGAGAGAGAGAGAAGACCTGCTTACACTAGCTCACCCCAAGGCTCTGCTCTTTCATCTTTCCCGTTTTCACTCTTTATACAAATACATGTAGTGGTACTGACACTACTCCCTTACAAAATTAATTTTGGACAATTCTGGTCTTACAGATTTAATTCTGTCTTTTGTTTATTTAACCGTGTAAATGCATTTGCATGGTGGTGCGAGAACAATTAAAATCTCGACTACAGAAGAAATGTAAAGTAAGTTTCGGCGGAAAACGCCCAAATTTCCAGATCTTTTATTTAAAGGGACAGTTGAGACAGTGTGTGTGACTATAAATATTAGGGACCATCATTTATAATAAGTTAAATACTGTTCATCTTCTTCACAAGAAAAAGCAGTCCAGAATTCATTGTAAGTAAAATCTCAGAAACCTTGACGTCAACCAAACAGTACTGTTAGGATTTTATAGATCTTCAGAGAGTCCTGTCTTTGTTTTCAAGGCAATGTGAATGCTAAAAGCAAGAGTGTGCTGTGCGAGATAGTGAATGTTTGCAGTAAGACAGTGGAGTGATACATGATTTTCTGAATGTGCTGAATGAACGGCGAGTGAAAACAGGGGCATGAATGATTTCAGATGACAGCAGTCGTGGGCTCAGTAAATATCGTGAGCTGTTATCTTCTGGAAGACGCTACTGGAGACAGAAATTCGGAACTCTTTGAATTAAGAATAGTTTTATCCACATGTCAGTTTCTATGTAGAACATATGTGTATGCTCATCTGCGGGTTGTTGATTTTCAAGTATTTATTTTGATATTAACATAAATCTTTTATAACTAGTACGCTGCTTTTAAACTCTGGACATGTTACATGAGTTACGATTTGGTGCTGGAATTCTTAATGTGTGTATGAGTACCTGTGCGTGCATGTGTCCACATGTCTATGAATAGTATAACTTTCTTTTCTATTTGTGAGTGTGTGCGCATTGCACTAAAACATGTGGAGTGATTATTATTATTTTTTTTTCCCAGCGAGTTAGTTGGCTGTTACATAAAGATTTTTTTTTCTATTAAGCAAGCTTTGCGGTAAACAGGTTTGCTTGTTGAAAAAATAATGCGTTAGATTGTTTTGTCCTGTTTGTGCCGATAATGAGTGAAATCACAGAATGTTCAGTTTCTCTTTTGAGGTAATAGCGTTATTCAGAATTCTCTCTCTCTCTCTCTCTCTCTCTCTCTCTCTCTCTCTCTCTCTCTCTCTCTCTCGTGTGTGTGTGTGTGTGTGTGTGTGTGTGTGTGTGTGTGTGTGTGTGTGTGTGTGTGTTGAGGTCCTAAAATTATTTTATTAGTTAACCAAAATACAAATAAACGCACAAGAGCAACGTATTTGTCACACAATACACAGCGGACAAGTGAAGTTGCGACATGTATGCTTATATAATTATAATTATCTTCTTCAGACTTTACAACTAATAAACACAGGAAGACTGGACCTACACAGTCGAATTTCTACCGATGAATGTGTCACTAACAGTGTAGCTAAGATTTCCTGACCAGTGCTCGTATCTTTCTGGCCTGGTTAACACAGGGATGTATAACGAAAAGAACGAACAACCGCGTCATATAGTCGCAGACTACGATGGAGCTGCATAAGATCATCTTTCTGGTCCTCATCCTCATTCTATCATCAAAATGAAAGTTTCCATTTTTGTGACGTTTCATACCTTTCTCACAACCTCCGTTTCCATACCCATTATGAGTCCGTGCAGAGATTCTATGGTCGTCGGTGCAGTAAGGCTCATGGGGCCTGTCTTTGAATGGACATGGTAGAGCTCTCTTGAGGGGGACAATCACTCACCCTGCAACTTAACGACTGAGATTTATTGTCTTTAGTAATGGGGGTGGGAGAATAAGGGTGGCGACGCTGGATTCAATTTCTCGTAGTTTACCGAAACTACGTGACATGTGAGATGCGCATGCCCAGATCCGCCATATTGTGTGCTTCCGGCCGCCATGCTGTATTTTGTTCCACGATCCCGCTCAAAACTTTTTTAAAAATCGTAATTATCTGAGGGCACAGGTTGGTCAGTTCAGCTCAAATGTAGTAATTTTTTTTTATCATTTATCATTGTTATATACATTTATACTAGTATTTTTTAGATTTACAGTGCCAAAACGCATATTTAAGAATAAGACAAAGCCAGGTGCCAGCATTGAGTGAAGAAAAGTGGAGGAAGATGCATTGCTCCGTGATGACAAACTCAGAATGAACGAAAGTGAAAAAGAACCATTCTCTCGACACGAGAGTTCATCAGGCCACAAAAAGTCTCAACTTATCCCCATATCTGAATGGGAGGAAATGAAGGGCCAAAATGTACGTATTTTGGCATCCCTTAGAAAGACACTTGCACATGGAAGGGAGAGAACTCAGACTGATGCCAGTGACGATACTAAAAGTCAGGGTGACACATCCGATAATGACTCATTATACCAAAGGGGGGACTCAAAAAAACAAAGCAAGAACAGGCAACATCCTGATGTGGATGATAGCTATGATGAAGACTTTCAAAGTCTCATTCAGGCTAAGAAAACGTAAACAGATGATGATTCTGACACACTCCTTTCATTGAACAGGAGTATGAATAGGATAGTGATACTGGGCCGGAAATCAATAGCAAGTTTGCAGGCATTGTTGAAAAAATGAAAAAGAGGAACATTACAAGATTTTAAAAAACTGAACGAAAAAAATGTATAGTCATGAAAGACCAGAAAATTGCAATGTACATGTCCCCAGAGTGAATTCAGAAATCTGGGCTATGATGGAGCGTACTTGCAAGACAAAGGATTTGAGAATCCAAAATGAACAAAAAATGCTGGTCAGAGCAGCTTATGCCCTCACAAAGGTAGCAAACAGTTTGGTTGACAAATCATCTCAAGATATGTAGATCTGAATCTACAGATGATAACCATAAGTACAATCCTATTGTTTGTAGCATATTACTATTCCGGGGGAGGCAAAAATCTCTTCTCTTAGCTATCAAGCGCCTTAAACTTGCATGTTACGGGAGTAACATGAACCGTCGCTCCATAAGTTCGTGTCTAAGACCATTCCACCAGACACAGTGAGGGGTGGAGGTCTCAGGGGAAGATCAACGTCCCGGATGATCACTATCAGAACTGGATCCTGTCCTCACACGGGTGAGGACAGGGTCGATCTTACTGAATACGAAGAACAAAAACAAAAGAAAAACATAGGCCCAGCTCAGAGGAGATGGTTGGTTGCAGTGCACACGACCTTCATCTTTCTTCTGACTGGCTAATCACCTTAGCTGTGACAAAAAACAACCAACCAAATATTACCTTAACATGACTAACGGAGAAGAGGGGGGGGGGGGGGGGGGGGGGGGGGTGCACGCACAAATTCTTTTAGTGGTTCAGGTGACTTCGTTTTGATTAAACCTTGAACAGTTAGTTCTTTTCAAAGTGTGGAAATGGTTGTCATAAATAATACGATGCGTACTGAACACACACACACACACACACACGCACGCACGCACGCACACACACACACACACCACACACGATCGGATTCTTCATCCTGTATATCACTTTTGCAGTAAATGTTAAATGGTATGCCTGTTTCATTAGAAAAAATATGAATGTCCACATAGCTCAGATCCAACCAGTCACCTTCCAGTCCCATTCAACCACACCAGTCCAGAGGAGTTTTCTATGTGTTCCCTTCCAATACATGTCAACACCATCCATCTAAAACCACCCCCAGTTAAACACCACACATTCTTCTGCCTCCCCTCCCCCTCTGCATCACATGTAGGCAATAGAAGTGAGACGAATAAATCAAAGAAAGTAACAATGCATATTTAACTAATATACAGGCTGTTTTGAGAGACGTTGTGTAAATCATTTAGGCAGGGTATCAAATCGATGGTATTGTGCAAGTTAGGGGCGAGTCAACAAGTTTGATATTTAAAACATGTAACAGTTTTACTGTTCATGTATCAAATCGATGGTATTGTGCAAGTTAGGGGCGAGTCAACAAGTTTGATATTTAAAACATGTATCAGTTATACTGTTCATGTATCAAATCGATGGTGTTGTGCAAGTTAGGGGCGAGTCAACAAGTTTGATATGTAAAACATGTAACAGTTATACTGTTCATGTATCCAATCCACTGTATGGTTTCGGAAACCTTTGCAAGCCTTTGTTGTGTTACGTATATGACGCTTGTAAGATCCGTTTCGATTAGATTTGTCGAGCGCTCGCTTGATCACAGTACTTGACAAATGAGATATTCATGTCAGAAGCCTCATCTGTTCTACATTGATTTTTCCAGCCAAGGATAACAAGAACTTAACAGAGAGTTACGTTTGAGCAGTGATGACAATTTTCAATACTCCACGATCTCCAACTAGCACCAACGCACAGTTACAGAAAATGTGGATGGTAGTTTTTCTTCTCTCTCTCTCTCTCTCTCTCTCTTTCAGTCTCTGTGTGTGTGTGTGTGTGTGTGTGTGTGTGTGTGTGTGTGTGTGTGTGCGTGTGTGTGTGTGTGTGACAAAATGCTGCGTAAACTCCAGTGAGTCTGAAAACAAACGCTGATAGACCAATGCAGAAAGCAATCTAAGCAAAATTATGGGGTGTAACGAAATCGTTTTGAACAATTTATCGCGCAGTATAACAATTAATATACCTGATGTCATTTCCTCACAAACGATGGGGAAAGTCATATCCAGTGAAGCCTCTGCAGATTATCTTTGAATCTCCAAATTCTATGACAGACCAAACCCTTGAATGTTCATTCCTACCATTGTCATAAACTCAAAGTTCTGTTTTATCTTGAATCTGTATTGTGGCCTTCAGTATAAAACAAGTAGTTTGTTATTTTGTGGACATTTGGTTTTAGAATTATCAACGTCTGAAAACTTTCCATTACAATTCATTAGATTGTCATTTATTAAAATATCATCTACGCACTCTCGTAGAGGAACACTATTTTTGTCTTGAATTATGTTAATATTATAACGAACATATTCAAGAGTAATTCTCGAGTCATGTTAAATTCTTTTTCTATCTGCCTCTTTGTCACATTCTGAAGTTCTTTTATGCCTTTGATTCTTCAGACTTGGGCTTCACAGTGCCATGAAAGTAAAGCAGATCAAACATCCACTTCTTCGACCACTTTGGAAATGAAAATTAAAAAAAACCAAAAACATTTATTAGTGATTGACCTTTTCTTCCTATTTTGGGGTCACAGCAAAGGTACATAGTTTCTAATCTTTAGACTTTCAGTCCTATATTGGCAACAGCGACCTTTCACACTACAGTTCACAAAGGTACACAGTTTCTAATCTCTAGACTTTCAATACTATATTGGCAACAGCGACCTTTCACACTACAGTTCACAAAGGTACATAGTTTCTAATCTCTAGACTTTCAGTCCTATATTGGCAGCAGCGACCTTTCACACTACAGTTCACATAGGTGGGGATTGTAACATCCTTGACGCCCCTTAAATCTCTCCACACACTTCACGTGAAGGGGAGCTTTAGAAGTTCAGCCCTCTGCCTTGGGAGAAGTGCGTTCGAAAATAGCAGCCAACCCCCCCCCCCCCCCCCCCCCCCCCCCCCCCCCCCCCCCCCACACACACACACACCCCGTCCCGTCAAAACCAGATTTTGGTGAATCTTAAATAAATGTTAGCGAACCGCCCAGAGAACGTGGACAAACGAGTCACAAGACGAAACACAACTAGTTTCGACCTCTTAGGTCTTCATCAGGTGAGACATTAACGAATAAAACAACGAAAATTCACTTAGCTTTGATCGCTTCAGATCACTTGGTAGGGTTCAGCGCAAGGAAGAAGGCGTTCTCATTCAACGCCTTCTTCCTTGCGCTGAACCCTACCAAGTGATCTGAAGCGATCAAAGCTAAGTGAATTTTCGTTGTTTTATTCGTTAATGTCTCACCTGATGAAGACCTAAGAGGTCGAAACTAGTTGTGTTTCGTCTTGTGACTCGTTTGTCCACGTTCTCTGGGCGGTTCGCTAACATTTATTTAAGATTTGTTTAGATTTCCGCCTGCAGTCCTCTCGCTTTGCAACCAGATTTTGGTGAATAAATCTGAACTCAAACTGACGTATGGATGACTTTCCCATACAATGCAGACCGTTGTCAGGAACGACACGTGGCTGCCTTTTTGGCAGCACATTTTTCGTTTGCATCCTTAGTAGTCCGAAACCACAGCAGTGAATGGCTTGCAAGTCGTTCATTGATCAGTTCCTAATCAAATTTACTCACAGATCTATAACCCATACACACACCCACACACGCAGAGGTAGATAGATAGATGGATAGATAGACAGATAGGCATAAAATTCCTGATGTGCACATGATAACTCGCAACAAGATAGCCAACACAACGGCCGACATATGAGATAATCCAGAATAACGAGTATAGTCCAGGCCCTTCGGCAAACAAGTGCAGTTGTTTTCAATAAGGACCAAGCTTTCTTGCTTATTTCCCTTGAACAACTTCCTTCAGAACGTCCGTGGTGTGTTGTTGTTGCGTTGCATTGTGTGAATTTGGTATGTGATTTATTCTAGGCAACCTGGACCAAAGAGCAGAGTTTCTTATAGCAACCGTTAGAAAAGCGTTGATTTGACATTCATGTAACGTATCACATACACACACACACACACACACACACACACACACACACACACACACACACACACACGCACACACACACAACACATCACATCACACCATGTCACATATCATCACATTACAAGACGGGCACACATGCATACGCGCACAGAAATCAAGTCATGAAGCAATGTAAGTCAGAGCCATATTTACTCGTTATTAAGTCATGACGCAATGTAAGTCAGAGCCATATTTACTCGTTATTAAGAATTAAACACGTAATCAAACAGAAAGGTAGTCAATCCCATACAAACATCACTGTGTAGGTTGTTACTAGATACATAGAAAACATTAAAATATCCACAAATGAAATAACTGATAATAACTCTAACATTGTACAGAAGAAATAATACATTCTCATTGACTATAGAAGTTGTGACAGTCAGTTTTTCTTATAAATTACACGCAGCAACGAACACAAACAATGGTAAAACTTGCAAAATACTTTATAAGAATGCATTGCAAAAGTAGAAATTTATTGAAAAATATAACATCAGCCATCAAACACACACACACACACACACACACACACACACACACACACACACACACACACACACACACACACACGTCTCTGAATAATACATGTCTGTAGTGAGCATCTTTAAACAAAAACATGATTGCATTAGTTCTATGTTCCAAGTAAGTTCAAAATGACCAAATATCATGGTGAAACCAGCAAGAACATACACACATCGGTTGATCAAGGAATTTTTTTTTTATTTCTTCTTACACATATGGAAACACGGGAAACTTAAGGAAAGTGAGAAAACGAAAAAGAGTAAACAAATGGAACAGAAAGTAGATGGAAACACACACACAAATGAAACTGTAAACAAACAGAAACAGAAAAGAAATTTAAAAAAAACAAAACAGACACAGCCAGAACAAAAACAAAAAGGAAAACTGAAAACAAATGGAAACGGGAAACTTATGGGAAAACTGGAAAAAAAATGGATTAAAACATTTTCTAAAATCCCCACCGAAACAGTAAACATATTAAAACACAGGTATCATGCAGAAATAGAAAAACAAGCGGAAACAGAAAACAACCGAAAATGATAAAAGGTTCCTGGCGATTGGTCAATGTATCATACTGCTTAGAGCGTACAAATATTTCTGCCTAACTGAAAGTAATCATCATGTTTATTTTTTCCACGTGTATACAGTGGCCTCTGTCAAAGAGTTCTCTTGTTGATGTGTTTAATTCCTCTTTAAAATCCTGATGTAACTGAACTATATACAGTTACTCTACCCTGTTTTTGATGCTGTAAGTGACTGTGCACTCACACACGGATTCCAGCCAACATAAATTGTACATTTATTGTTTTTGTCCCAGGTCCAAATTTTATTACTTTATTATTATCTAAGTGCCCATCATCTGTCCAAAAACAAAGAATATAGATTATTTTTTGAAAAATGAGCGAAGAAATAAAATGAAAGCAAATCCTTTGTGTATGACGTATGTTTGAACACATCCCTACTTGATCAGAAGCAGTCTCATAAAAGAAGTATGGCAGTGTGCACACTCACACTATAAAGAAAGGGGTACGCTTATTTTGCCTGTAAAAAAAAAGGCATGGACATGTGCACATCCATAAAATCAAGAAATAGTCACTCCTATATTACAAGACATGGGCGTATGTACACCCAGATGGTAAGGAGCGCACATTTTTGTCACCTCATATACGAAAGGTTAATACGACTTTCTGGTCCGTTTCTTTCGGACCAGCGTCAGAGAAAACCAGCAAACTTCAGCTCTTGACGTAAAAAGAAGAAATCCCCATTAGCCAGTAATTACCGGAAGCTGTATCCATATTTGCCATGTACTCTCAAATATTACAATGTTCGATTTCTCTAACAGAATTTCGTCGTTGTCGTGGTGGAACGCTAAGACAGCACACTTGTGGCTCTAACGAAGTTTGCAGTCCGGTGCAAACTTTCCAGTGCTTCAGAGATCTTCCACAGCGGTGTGTCTGTGGAGCAGGTTGTACCCTTTGAGTCTGGAAGCGTGGACAGTTCTCAGGACGTAATCTACCATAATCCTGGCTGCATCACAGGGGTACATGGCGTGTCTCCAGAGCGGAACTTTGTGGTGCTCGTGCTTGCAGTGTCCACTTCTCGAATGCACCATCATCACTTGGTCTTTCCTGGAGAGATGGTAGACGGAGTCTCTGTTGTTGTCTAGATGTTGCTGCTTGTAGCTGTCTTTATCAATGTTTGTTTTTCATACCTTTCCCAGATTCTACATATCTTTTCTGGAGAACACAACTTTTGAGAAATTATGTGTAGACTACCAAAAAAACAGCTATTAGAATGCTAGTGCGATAAACTAAAAAAACACAATATGTAGCCAATCTTACCGTCTCTAAAAAACCACCACCTGACAATACAGTTTACAAACTCTATAAACCCTACAGCCTACATGCTCTCTCCTAGCCAATGGTGAGAGGCCTTGTGGCGATACTGAAGTTGATTAACGGGTGGCCGCTGCCGTCCCTCCCTGGGTGGTGCATTGCAGCCAGTCAGGCCAGAACGTGTCCTTCATGCGTTCACAGTAAGCCACCAGCTGGGGAAACTCCTCTGTCACAGCGACACGTAAGATTATTGGGATGGATTACTTCAGTTCCTTCTCTGTCTCTCCCCCTATCTTTGTGTGTGTGTGTGTGTGTGTGTGTGTGTGTGTGTGTGTGTGTGTGTGTGTGTGTGTGTGTGTGCGTGTGTGTGTGTGTGTACACATTCATATATAGCCTATATATAGATATACGTGTATGTGTGTGTGTGTGTGTGTGTGTGTGTGTGTGTGTGTGTGTGTGTGTGTGTGTGTGCTTGCGTGCGTGCGTCCGTGGTGTGCGTGCGTGGATGTGCGTGCGAGTGTGTGTGTGTGTGTGTGTGTGTGTGTGTGTGTGTGTGTGTGTGTGTGTGTGTGCGCGAGCGTGTGTGTGTGTGTGTGTGTGTGTGTGTGTGTGTGTGTGTGTGTGTGTGTGTGTAGTGTAGTGTACTTCCATACCAACGAAGTGGGTTTACCAAATGGTCAAAAATCCCGGAAAGTGGTTTTCTTTTTCGTAAACCGCCTTTTCCGGACCCCTTTTCTCCCCTCACAGTCTAGCCATATTTTCATGGTAGAAAATATTCCAAAGCAATCTACCCCTTTTATATAATTAATTTATGAATTAGAAACAAATTTCACAAGCAGATTTTAACAGTGTCGGAAAAAAGACGTTTTCTATGGTTTCGCTTAAATGAGGTGCTCTACTGTCGAAATGGCATACATAAACTTCAAATTCCTTCCGTAAATGATAACTTCCTTAAAATGCATTCTGAAATGTCCATAAGTGTGTGTGTGTGTGTGTGTGTGTGTGTGTGAGAGAGAGAGAGAGAGAGAGAGAGAGAGAGAGAGAGAGAACGTTTTGGAGCACAATTATGTCATTATCTCTGCCAAAGAGACTCTTTTTGCCCGTGTTTCTTGGTTCGTTGATTTGTCTGTCCACAATAGCATTCAAAACCTATCTCACTGATGTCAACACAACTCTGTGAAAAGATGGATTGTGGCCCAAGAACATACCCATTGAAATTCGGTGTGGATCCCCCGAGTGGATTTGCATCCAAGGGCAGATCCATGATTTGTTCAATCTTGGTGGGTGTCTGCACTCTCCCCTGTGCACTTACAGAATACAAGGAGTTGCCTGACCACGTGTATTGTGCCATTTGGATTTTTAAAGACGCATTTGAGCTAGAAAGACAGTAAATATTCATGCATCCAAGTGTGTCTGTGTGTCTGTGAGAGAGAGAGAGAGAGAGAGGAGAGAGAGAGAGAGAGAGAGAGAGAGAGGGGGGGGGGTGCGCGCATGCGCGCGCTACAGTCACAAAGAGACAGACTATGACTAAAACTTTGGTAGTCGGTGCACGAAATGACTGCTTCATACTGCTATGTCATAACTTAATTCAGGCACAAAGAAAGTGGTGGTAACGGTGACTCTACAGATCCTATTTTTGTCTGCCGATCCGAAACTTCTTCACACAGTAATAGAAAAAAGAAAAAAAGTATTAAAAGAGAACGATTTGGTCGTTATCCAGTCTACCATATGAAAGGAAGTAGTATAGAGAACAAATTGGTCGCTGCCCAAGCTACCATATGAACCAAAGTAACCCGGAAAGGGAGATAATATTCATGTGATCTGCAGTGACTTCTTCTCCTCGGAGGCTACAAACGATTTTTTTTTCTCTTAAAAGCGTCTTTTGCACTCTAATTTATACAGCTGTGTGCACTACTTGTAGCCGAAGGAAACAACCAGCTCATACAAGGACACATGCATCACTGCCGACATTTTCCAGAACATTTCATCCACATCTAGGAAAATAATAATGATAATAATAATAATAATAATAATAATAATGAATACTTATATAGCGCCTATTCTCGGCTAGATACCAAGCTCTAAGCGCTTTACAATCCACACTCGTTTACACAACGGGCTGCCTACCTGGGTAGTGCCGACTGAAGAGCTGCCAGCTGGCGCTTCATTCAGTCGTTTCCCGTGTCATACAGTCAGTATCGTCCAATATCGTTCACTCAATATCCTTGCTTCCTCCATTCTTTCAATTTCTCACGCAGGATGCATGCTGTGTGTAACGTGTCATCCATACCAACGGCCAAAATGGCCTTCTCTTCCGAAAGTTGGTGATGGGATTTTACGTTTGTGCAAGATGTTATGCGTGCGTTCACACACGGAACCTCGGTTTATAGTCTCATTCGAAGGACTGTAGGAAAAGTTGCCCAGTCCCACGTGACTTGACAGGGAAATTCCACATCAATACCGGACAGTTTCAGGTGAAGTCCTTGTTTAACAGTCCCTTTTTCTGTCGATGTCAGTGACTGGCACTCTCACGGACAGAGTGGCTTCTCTCCATGACAGTGCCAGTCAATGAGGCAGAGGCAGAGTGGGACAGCTGAAGCAGGACTTTGCCTCAGATTGCACTTGGCCATCGCACTCCGAGATCTGAAAGTCCATTAGTCTTCGTGCATCAAATGTGCACTCGCAAGACCGCCGAAGCCCAGCGAGTAAGAGAATAACCCTTTCCCACCCACTACATTTCAGTTCTTGTTGAGCAAGAGAAAAGAATGGTGTCTGCTTTTCGTATTAGACTATGTTTGGAAATAATTCCAACAGGTGGGGGGAAAAGGGGGGGGGGGGGGGGGGGATAGGAACGAACAAACAAACGCGTCTAAGAGCTGCACGAAAATCCGAATAAACGCTGTTCTTGTTTTATGGGGCGTCTGTCACGGGTTTTGTTTGTCAAAACTTAAAAAGGTGACAGCGTCGTCGAGAACCAATTCAAAGACCACTGTCTTCTTGGGTACGATGACGTTATCTCACTCTCACTCTGTCTGTTTCGAATCAAATCGAGTTCTCTCTGTTTAGGAAATGGTTCCGATAAGGCCGGAAGCAGCCGGCCAGCCACAAAAAAAAAAGAAAAAAGATCACTCTACATGAGCTTGAGTAGCGCTCTGTGATATAAATGTTGAGCAAAGGCAGTTCATTTATCTCTACCCCTACCCCCTCCCCTCCCCCTAAGGGTTTTCTGTTACATGTCTATTTTGCTTACATGACCTGTTTATAATGGGGACACCGGGCAGATGGGACCGTAATCTGATTACATGCTCGTAAACAGATCATTTTACTTTTGTGTTGAAATGCCTGTCACAGCTTCAAAAGAAAAGGTAAATGATGGTTATGGTTCCTTTTGAACGTGCACTCTTTTTGTCAGCCTGGAAGTAGACTAGGAGGTGAAGGGTGCGGTACAGTAAACCACACACTGCAATATTTCTGCCTCACACTCTCTCTTTTAATTGACAACAGAGAATGCTGAATATTTTGACAGCAAAGGTGAAAAAAAAAACAGTTCAAGCCCTGTCTACCAAACCTATTATTATAATTGTTGTTGTTATGAAGAATATACATATGCCAAGTCAAATGAATGCCCTAGGCGTTGACATCATGTACACACGTCAAACTATAGAACAATCCACTAGTAACAACCAGCAATACACTACATGCTTGCCGCTGTCACACGCACGTACCGTGTCCAGTCATACAACCACTTAGGCCGGCTTTTTAAACCCTCTTCTCTCCACACCCTTCCCGTCCCCCTACCCTCCCTTCATTCCCGACCTGTAAAACAAAAGCAATTATAAACTGACTGGTAATCAACTGCATCGAACACAGCACATTTTAATTATGTATTATCAACCACAACATATGTTTTTCTTTTACCGTACTGTATCATGTAATCATTATGATGAAATCGTGTGAAAATTAGAATAACGAAGAACTCTCTCTCTCTCTCTCTCTCTCTCTCTCTCTCTTCTCTCTCTCTCTCTCTCACCTTTAAACATGGTGGAAACAGAACTGGGCAGCTGCCAGTAAAGCTGAGCCAGCTGACCAAACACTGCACAGTCCTCCTCACATGGTTGGTCCCCCATCAGAAACTTCTTCCTTCCTGAGAGAGAGAGAGAGAGAGAGAGAGAGAGAGAGAGGAGAGAGAGAGAGAGAGAGAGAGTAAAACTCTAGCAGAATGCAAGCGATTACAGGAGAAGAGATCATCTTCTAATGAAGTGTTGACCGGGTTGTTTCATTTTCTCCTTTCTAAGGCCTCAAGAACTCGTCAATCGTTTTACCGTCATGAGAACGGTCTCCACAGATTGGCGTGAATGTCATATGAGGAGGACCTTCAGGGCGCGCTCTTTTTTTTTTATATATACGAAAGATTCGTAGAGTTTGCTCAATATTTCACTCGAACAGTTTCCCCAAAGTATGCACACAAATTTACACGAGGAAAATAATCAGTGCATGATCAGTATTTCACAAGATGAAGATCTACTGAGAATGCTCAATATCTCACATGAGAAAGATCTTTAGAGTATACTCAATATTTTACGTGAGAAAATATCCAGTTTATGTTCAATGTCTTACATGGGAAAAGATCTGCAGAGTATATTCAAAGATCCCCAAGTTATTTTTAATACCCTTCACACGAGGAAGGATTCCAACAGTATGCTCATCATTTTACATGAAGAAAGATCTAAAGAATATGCCGAATATTTCCTGTGAAGAAAATTCTCCTAGTTTCATCAGTAATTTTACTGAAGCAATATCCACAGAGTACGCGCATTGCCTTTCCCCAGTTCATGTTCAGTATTGCACCTGAGGAGTGTCCCCAGAGTATGCTTAATATCTTACATGATAGGGATCTCCAGAGCCTGCTCATAATTTGCATGACAAAACATCCCCAGTGTCTGCTCAACATTAAATGACAAAATACCTACAGCAATACTATACGTGAGTACTGACCACACAGAATTATCACGACTTATTGTTATGAAAAATTCCTTTGAAATTCTCTGAATTTCACGTAAAAAAAAAGCCACAGGTCATCCTCAAGGCAGATCCCCAGATTCTGCTGCATATTTAATAAGAGGAATACTCACAAACTGTGCTCAATGTTGTGCATGAGTAAGATCTCACGACTACCTCAATATGTCACATACAGAAGATACCAGAAGTATTCTGAGCAGTTTACTTTAGGAACATGTAAAAAAAAAAACAACATGAGCAAGATCCTCATAGCATGCACAATGGTTTACGTGATGGTAGGTTTACATCGATACTCAAAGAAGAATTCTTCGGTAAGAGCAGAAAAGTCGGCCACTGGAACAGCAGAGGATCACAATCCTCCATGCTGAGCTAGTGGGGGGGGGGGGGGGGGGCAGTCAAAAGAAGTGGCCAGAGAGGAGTGACGCTGAGAACGTGCCGGAGGGACAAATGCACAATATATCCACAGATAAGCCACGACAAAACCCCAGACACCCATACAAGCTGGTATCTCATGAAACGAGAGGCACAAGTGGAACACGGCACACGAGCACTGACACACAGAAGCTGTCATTAATCATCTCTGACAGCAAACCGGTGCATTCTTTAGCGAGGGCCTCTTTTTTTTTCGGACTGTCAGGTGTCGAACCTTAAATTGTCTTCTGCACTCTCTCTCTCTCTCTCTCTCTCTCTCTCTCTCTCTCTCTCTATATATATATTTTATATATATATATACTAATAAATTCGAAGGATAAGTACCGAGCACCATTCCAGCAACTTACAGAGCAGCTTGGTGTTGCAATGACTGCAAGAAATATTCAATTATAAACAAAGCTTGCTCTTATGTCTTAGATTGAAGAAATAGGGGGAGATAAGCATTCATATCTGCAGTGGTAGATAATTCTGCCTAACTACCAGCATGTGCTTGAGTGGGTGAAAGGGGAATGATAAATGCTTCTCAAAATGAGCCTTCAGCAAGCTTATTGTCTCCAAGGGGGAGACAATCTCCAATAGGGAGGAAACTCACTAACATATAACTCCTGGTCAGATACCGGTATTTCGAAACCTGATTGTTTCTCCTCAGTGAGCGCGGAAAGTGGTAACTTGACTCCTCTGCCTTTTCGGTTCCAAGAACTGGCCCTCAGCACTTGTGTCTTAAGAGGCTATCTTTTTATATTTCTACTTTTCACAAGAAAATGTAGCTTGTTTTGCTCTTTCATGATTTTCTTTTGCTTCTTAGATGGCACCTTTGGTTGGTTTTTTGAAAACTCAACAAACGTACTACGGTATTGCACACCAGCCTTTTTCTGGGATAGCATTCTTCTTAAAATTGAAAAGGCAGAGGAGTCAAGTTACCACTTTCCGCGCTCACTGAGGAGAAACAATCAGGTTTCGAAATACCGGTATCTGACCAGGAGTTATATGTTAGTGAGTTTCCTCCCTATTGGAGATTGTCTCCCCCTTGGAGACACTTTTCCCCACAGCTTGCTGGAGGCTCATTTTGAGAAGCATTTATCATTCCCCTTTCACCCACTCAACCACATGCTGCTAGTTAGGCAGAATTACCTACCACTGCAGATATGAATGCTTATCTCCCCCTATTTCTTCAATCTAAGACATAAGAGCAAGCTTTGTTTATAATTGAATATATATATATATATATATATATATATATATATAATACATATGTGTGTGTGTGTGTGTGTGTGTGTGTGTGTTGTAACACAAATTCTCTCTCAAATTCAACTACTCTCTTTTTTTTTCAACATTGGGAAAATATTGTCGTCATTAGGGAGCTGTTCAGATGTTGTTACCGTACACACTAAAACAAAGCTGATACGCTTAAGCAACACAGACCAGATCTGGCAGGGCAACACAGACCAGATTTGGCAGGGCAACACAGACCAGATCTGGTAAGTGCCTTCATGGCAACATAACACTGATGACCTCTAGAAACCTGCAGGCACTGACAACAATGTGCTTGGGTGTGGCTGTGCATTTTTCAATTCAAATCATTATTGTTTAATGACAGAATACTGCGTGGATACATTTACTAGTAATTCATCTGGCTGCTTTGTACTGTGTATTAAATACGCGTTACGTCGCGCTTTGTTTTGAGTTTCCTTGCCTTTTATCTTGTATGGGGAGGGACAAAAACAAGCACAGCAGGTGTATCACTGTGAACTCAGGAGCCGGTGCAGCATCCGTTAAAAAGCCGTCTATGGGACACTTCCCATATGTCCTCTAAGATTCAAGTACTGTGGGGAAAAGTGCTTAAGAAATACTGTCGTCATTGGGAGAAAAAGAGAAAGCTTAGAAGATCTTGCCCAGGTATATCCTAAGGTGAAACTCCTTATTGTGGAGAGGCGATTTACAGAAAGATCCGCACTCTTTGGTGCAGGTGTATAACGAATACCCCCTTGCGCGCACGCAAGAGAGAGAGAGAGAGAGAGAGAGAGAGAGAGGAGACAGAGACAGAGAGAGAGACAGAGACAGAGAAAGACAGACAGACAGACAGACAGAGACTGTTAAGCAGTATCTAATAATCATCTGTCAATACCTTCAAATCGGAGACAGAAGCAGGATCCTGTCCTATCTCAGATATCAAAAATCGACAGAGGCAAACTGTGGATATTGGCCAGAATTATCCCTGAGCAGACTCACCCAGGTAGTTGCTGAGGGCAGTGAGGTCTTTGCGGGCAATCTGTCTGACCTCCTCCTGGCTGTGGCGGCCCATCCCCTGGCTCCAGGCCTGCTTCCTATAGTAAGGAATCACGAGCAACTTGACGTACAGGACGGGAAAGCGAACGATCACAAACGTCCGGATGAAGTCTGGGCAAACCTCATTTACCCAGCGAGTCACAAGCAACACCCTAGAATAATAAACAAACAAACAAAAAACGAACAAATTAATTGATTAGATAATCGATCGATCGCTCAATCAATCAAATGAATCAGTCAATTAATCAATTACTTAAACGAAAAAGTCAACATTGATGAGGTTTATTATATTATATTGATCTGTAAATATATAAAAAGCCGTCTAACGACTTTTTTGTGATCAGGAACGTGATAGCGATTTCTTTCTGTGTTTTTTTTTCCCTCAGTACTTATAGTTTAACCGCCCCTCTAGGATCCTGACCCAACACTCATGCCAGTCAGTTTTTACACTTGTTTATTGTTTAACGTGCAGTGCAAGTCTACTTGTTGGCGTAGACAAAATGTGTCCATGGAAAACGTGAGGGAAGGGAAAGCTTGCCTTTTAATTTTGTAAGGTGAGGACTTGCCTTACAACTTTTGCGCACTAGTAGGCAGGCGGTGAGCTTCAGTCATGAGAATAGCACACTTCTGTACATGACATGTTTGTAGTCAGGCACTAGGTCCATGTCCGACGTCACTAGTTTCTGCGTCATCGGGGGTCAGGATGAGCAAATCCTTGGCATGTACTGAACATGGGCAAAATTCAAACTAATGCTAGTATGTCAGGCTTGTCAAAACAAAAACAAAAAATATAAGGAATCACAAATGAGAAAAAAAGACATATAGGACGTAATTCATGATATTTCATAAAAGAACAGGGCTAAAATAAAATCTCAGCTAGTCTATCATTGCCCAGCTAACTACAAATGGTCACCACTAAGGGAAAAACGTCCTGTTCTTAACCCATTTTCTACCATAACACCCCTAAGGGTGCACCATTTAAAACGATCTGGGGAAAAGCATATGCGGGGAAATAACATGGATTTTTGTGCACAGCAATCCTGGAAGTAGGTGTCTACCTTACAAAGTGATGGCAAAGTTGTGGCCCCTGTTGTGCTCTTGTGAAACGAAGTTCAAAAGAGCAAAACTGTTGAAAAAAAAATGGCGTCGACACAATCCAGGAGAAACCAATAAGTAATATTGTTTCAATCAAAGCTAACTTTCCTTCCTATTCCAGTGATTCTGCTTCAAAAATGTGTGCTAAACGAAATAGAAACATTAGATTTATCAGAAATGAAAATGTTCTAGACGATTACGCGAACTGTAGGAGTTTCCGATAGATCCATAGATAGAAAGATAGATAGATAGATAGATAGATAGATAGACAGATAGATCATGCAGCTCTGATACTATATACATGATTTTTACCTTTTCATCTTCCTCGGTTCGAACGGTGACTTACCACTGGTGAGATTATCTTTGTATGGGACTCTTTTACACCGCGTTATATTTACACATTACGCGATGTATTCATTGTACGCAATGGCGAGTGGAGAAGGGACTTCAAGCAAGTCAAAATCAGAATTATGAAGGAAATGCTAACATGAAGATCCAAACCAAGTCAAGCCAATCCTAAAGTTTACAGCAAACCAAGTTTCAATCAGAAAAAGACTAATCTTGAAATAAAGTTTTCATGGAGTTTGCAGTAAAATTTCTGACAGTTGCATATTCATCGCATCACTCGGTAAAAGAAATGCTTGTTGCCGACCGATTTGTCAAACGGTATACAACACAGAGCGTCCTAACCCTTACAAACGTGGAAAAGGCAAGCATGGCCATTTTGCAGTTTACACACCACCGTTTCCTGTTACAGTTTCTGGAGACAGATCTGGCAAATACTGCTTCAATTCTAAGGGGATCAGAAAGCGTTTACTGTCAGTTTGTGGATGGCGTCTTTTGCAGGAAATCTTACACGTACGTGTCTTTGAATTCTCCTCACATATGAAATGGCAACTGATATTTCTTACGTAGCTGGATTGTAGAAATCCTTATGAGCAAAACAATACCTTGCTGCCTCTACTGTTAAGTTGACCTGGAATCCACAACAGCAACACCTAAGATAATGGCGATGGTAGTCAACCAGTTCCTCTGTAACCAAAGTGCTAGTGGGATGAAACAAGCTCACCAATACACGTTGTCCTCCACCATGCTTTCCCTCTAAAATCCCTCACCAATACAAGTTGTCCTCCACCATGCTTTCCCTCTAAGATCCCTCACCAATACAGGTTGTCCTCCACCATGCTTTCCCTCTAAGATCCCTCACCAATACAGGTTGTCCTCCACCATGCTTTCCCTCTAAGATCCCTCACCAATACAGGTTGTCCTCCACCATGCTTTCCCTCTAAGATCCCTCACCAATACAGGTTGTCCTCCACCATGCGCTGAAAGGCCACGGCAACGGCCCGCTGCTCTGTGGACAACCAGGCACTGAGGTCAAGGTCAAAGCGCTTGTTGAGGAACTGGATGATGAAGGCCGAGTCAGCAATGTCTTCCCCGTTGTAAGTGATCCACGGCCACTTCTGCTTGCTGGACCTCTCCATGCCATAGTCATGCTGTGAACATTGTCTTCCTTTATTGAATTGTTTCTGACAGCTCCAAAAATGGTTAGCTAAAATTGCGTGGAATCAGCCATAATGCACATTTTCCCCCGTGAGAGAAGATAATCTACAAACAGAAAGAAGCTTTCTAAACTGTTCGTTGAGCTTTTCGTCAAAATAGTAGCATTTTTTTTTTATTGACGGGAGGAACCTTTCTGAATAATCACTGAGCTTCTTTGAGTTAATACTTGATCCTTTTCTTTCACGGGTCTACATCTTAAAACAGCCCTTCGCGTCGTCAACATGTTTTGGAACATGCACACGAACATTAATTGGCCTGACTGGGCTTGCACGTTTTCATAAATGCACAATCAGACACACGTGCAAGCAGTTCAAGCACGCACACAAACTCTCTCTCTCTCTCTCTCTCTCTCTCTCTCTCTCTCACACACACACACACACACACCCACTCCCCTCCACCCGTCACTTCTACCCATTCCCCTCACCCACATGCTTCCACCCACTCCCCTCCACCCGTCACTTCCACCCGAACCCCTCTGCCACATGCTTCCACCCACTCCCCTCCACCTTCCACTTCCACCCGTCCCCCTCTGCCACATGCTTCCACCCACTCCCCTCCTTCCACTTCCATCCGTCCCCCTCTGCCACCTACTTCCAGTCGTTCCCCTCCACCTTCCACTTCAATCCATTCCTCTCTGCCTTCCATTTCCACTTGTTCGTCTTCACCCTCCACTTCCAACCGTCCATGTGCATCACCGACTTCCATCCATCCCCCTGTGCCTCCTACAGCCATCCACCCCTCTCCTTCCACCTCCACCTGTCCCCTTCCATCTTGTGTTTCTGGACATCCAGTGCCGTCTTCCATATCCTCCTTTCCCCCTCCTCTGTGCAGCATGCATGAGTTCCCCACCTTGCCCAGAACCAGTACACCCAGGAACAGAGGACTGACCCCCGCACGTCTTGAGCGAATCCAGAGCCAGAGCAACCACCATGAGGCCCACACATACTGCCGTGACTTAAGACCTGGTCCACCTTCCCATGGGGAGGCGTCAAGTCCTGGCGTAACTACGGGCTGCAACGACGTGCACCAGGTAGGAGTTCCTATCAGTGCTTCAGAGGATCTTCAGAGTCCCACATCGATTCCAGCAGACGTACTGGACGATAGCCTGACTCTGCTTAAACAGAAAGTCTCCTCTGTGGACCCGCCAGCCGACGTGGAGAGCCAGTCCTTTGACTGTATGGAGACAATGGTTGTAACGAGTGACGGTGCTGGTGCGCTGAAGAACCCTCAGCCCTCTCAAGTGTCCCTTGTCAATGAAACTGAGGGTCGGTCCCCAGGATATGGCCCTTGTACCCGAAGTCGTGTGAGGACCAGGCAGATGCAGCTCACTGAAAGTTTTTCCAGGGCCCACCCGAAAAACAGCTCTGGACGTATCTGTGGACGAAATAACGATCCTCTGGTGCCCCTGCATCCTCCAGACAACGTGGAGACCTAGGGAAACGGCCGTGCTCGTGTCAAGGACAGTAAGAAAGAATGTCTCTCCTTTTTGACCTACAATATTGAGGGTCTGTCTTTAGTTTATGACTTAGATGTAAAAAATTATATCTCTCAGTTTGATTTTGTTGTTCTAACAGAAATGTTTTCAAGAACATTTCCCTCTTTTCTTTTTCCTGATTATAAAGTTTTCCTTTGTCCTGGTATACGATTATCTGATGCTGCTACAGCACGCTTGTCAGGTGGGATTGCATTTCTTGTAAGGAAGACTTATGCAAAAATGGTTAAACAAATTCGAGTAGAATATGATCATACTATAGTACTTCAGCTTAAAACTCCAGACCTAGATGTTCTTCTGGTTGAGATTTATTTGCCTCCAGCAAACAGTATCTATTATACAAATACTGAAATAGATAATGGAGTTTCACTTCTAGAACAGTGCATAATGGATTCTTTTGAAGAAGTTGGTGATTGTCCATTGATCATCTTTGGTGACTTAAATGCAAGAACAGGTGGCCTAAATGCAAAGGAATGTTCTACATATGATGGAGACTTTAACAATAGAGATGATACTCCCGGTGATGACTTCCTCCGTGCGTCAAAAGATCGTTCAACAAACGATTTTGGTCACTATTTAATTAACATTTGTCAGCACTTTGAATTAGTAATTTTGAACGGTCTTCTACCTGGTGATGAAAACGGCAATTATACATATATAGCCCACAATGGTTCAAGTGTAATCGACTACTTTATCTCTTCAAGAAGCTTAATTTCATCATGCCACGAGTTGAAAGTAACTCAGCGGATAGAATCCAAACACATGCCCGTTGAACTTAAGGTAGGTTTTCCAAACCGAAGTCAGAAACCGGTAGCACCTAAAATTACACAATTTCAAAAATATGTGTGGGATCCAGCTAAAGAAAATGATTTTGTTTGTGCACTTGGATCTGATGTTGTAACTTCAATTTTTGATGAAGCTATTAAATTTATCGATATTGATTTCGAACATGCTCTAGCAAAATTTAACGAGGGTCTTTCTGTGGCTGGTCAGTGCATGAATAGAGATATCATCATTGGTAACGACAAGCGCAGCCCGTGGTTTGATACTGAATGCTCTGTTAAACGCCGTCAGGTAAGACAGGCACTGAGAATGTTCAGCCGGGTAAAACTTGCTAATAGCCCTGACGCCGTTGACCTGAGATTAAATTATTGTTATTTGAGAAATCAATACAAAGATTTACTCCGCTATAAGCAGCAGTTATATCGACAATGTGTTCTGCGCACTCTTAATGAAAACGCTAGAGACTCTAAACAATTTTGGAGGACTCTGAAGTCAATAAGAAGTAGTTCCGTTGTGACAAACTCAATATCCAACACAGACTGGTTTCAGCATTTTGAACGATTATTTAATGAAGAGTTGACCCTACCTGACTCCACTTCTCCAGGCTTTCATGCAGAAGATGACTGTTTGCTTGATGTTGACTGTGATACCAGTTTTCTTGATCAAGATATAACAGAGGGAGAAATTTTAGACTCGATAAAGGCTTTAAAAAGAAACAAAGCTCCTGGTCCAGACGGACTTATTGGAGAGTTCTATAAGTATGCTATGCCCACCGTTCTCCTTTTTCATAAGAAATATTTCAACAAACTCTTTGATTCTGGAATCTTTCCCTCTGCATGGTGTGAAGCTCTTATTCAACCGTTGCACAAGAAAGGTGATATCAATTCCCCTGATAATTATAGAGGTATTTCCCTGTTAAATATCAGTTCTAAATTATACAGCTACATTCTGAATAAACGCTTAACCAAATGGATCGAGGATAATAGTGTAATAAACGATGCACAGGCTGGTTTTAGGAAAGGCTATAGTACCACTGACCATATATTTACACTCCTGTCTCTCGTGCAAAAGCAACTTTCTAACCACCAAAAACTTTACGTGGCTTTTATTGATTTTAAAAAGGCTTTCGACCTGATTGATAGAAATCGACTTTGGTTAGTCTTAAAGAAAAAGGGTATAAAAGGAAAGATGTACAATGCAATTAAAAGTATGTACACCGTTGTCACGGCTAGGGTTAAAGTACGGGGAGACTTAACTAATATTTTTATGTGTCCTAAAGGTCTAAAGCAAGGAGAAATATGTAGCCCGGTTTTATTTTCTTTATTTATTAATGAACTTGCTGAAGAAATTACAGAGTATGGTAAGCATGGTATTCCTTTATCTCCTGACTTCAAAGAGCTATTGATTCTGCTGTTCGCTGACGATGTGGCGCTCGTGGCGTCCACTGTCATAGGTCTTCAGACACAGCTGAACGTTTTGAGTAAAACAGCTAAGAAACTTGATTTAATAGTGAATCTGGAAAAATCAAAAGTTATTGTGTTTAGAAATGGCGGTTATATTGCTTCAAAAGAAAAATGGTTTTACGATAGTATGCAACTAGAGATTGTTAATCAATATAAATATTTAGGTGCTATATTCTCCACTGGCCTTACTTTTTCTCATTGCCTTGAGGATTTAGCATCCAGGCAAAACATCAGGTCATTATTATATTGAAACTTCTGTGGAAATATCAGAGTGTGGCCCCAAAATTATTCTTCAAACTTTTTGATTGTCAGATCCAGCCAATCCTTGCCTATGGCGCTGAAGTATGGGGCTTAACTGCAAACCTCTCGGCTATAGAAAAAATACATTTGTTTGCACTCAAGAGATTCCTGAATGTTTCTATAAAAGCGCCTAATGCCTTGGTTTATGGAGAAACTGGTAGGTTTCCACTTTATATAAACATTTATACTAAATGCGTGAAGTATTGGATACATGTCGTTAATATGCCTGACAATCGTCTTCCCAAAAAAGCGTATAAAATGTTATATGATTTACATTGCCGGGGTAAAAACAATTGGGTTACGTCGGTCTGCCTCACATTAAATCGTTACGGTTTTGGATATGTATGGGAAAATCAAGGAGTTCCCAACGTAAAATTTCCTTTCAAAATTCAAAAGTCGGCTAATCGATTGTCATTTACAAGCATGGAATAGCCACATAGAATCTAAGGACCGATTTCTCTTTTTTCTTTTAAGCAGTTTTGGGAAATGCCAAATTATCTATTCACTGTAAACAACGTGAGCAGTCGTAAAAACTTGATACGGTTCAGACTTGGTGTATCCTGTTTGAACACACACAAACTGCGGTATTCGAGCGTCCCCCGTGAAGCACTGTGCTGTCCGTTTTGTCCGTGTGAGTTGGAATCCGAATACCATTTTCTGATAGTATGTCCTAAGTACAAAGTTATTCGCGAGCGTTACATACCTTTCAAGTTTTATAGACGACCATCGGCTTTTAAGATGTCGTTACTGCTCGCTAACGGAAAAATCTGTAATGCTGTGGCTACATTCATAACGAAAGCTCTTGAGGTCAGATGTGGACAGACTGATGTGACTTAGAACCGTTGTTCCTGCATGCACCGTCAAAGTTGCCTTAATAATATCACACCGATAGCGTGTGATTGAGGTGTGTTGTGTGTGTGTGTGTGTGTGTGTGTGTGTGTGTGTGTGTGTGTGTGTGTGTGTGTGTGTGTGTGAGAGAGAGAGAGAAGAGGAGAGAGAGAGAGAGAGAGAGAGAGAGGAGAGAGAGAGAGAGAGAAAGCGAACAAGGTCAACGATCGTTGATTATGTTCGCGAGATTTATTGTTTAGTTTTGTGTGTTTATGCATATACTGTATTTGACGATGCATTGATTTCTTTCCTTACTTATTTCATTTGCGATCAGTTTGATTTTGTTTCTACCCCCTCCCTCTGTTCCCATTGACACGGGCATGTGGCCTAGTTCAATTAAAACATTTGTCTTGTCTTGTCTTGTCTCTCTCTCTCTCTCTCTCTCACACACACACACACACATACACACACACACTGACACACGAACACATGCACCTTGGAGCGCGTGCGCACACACACAGACACACACACGTGCACACACACACAAGTACATGTTCACGTAGACGCACGCGCACACACACATACAAAAACGCGCGCCCACGCAGACACACGCGCTCGCGCTCACTTACGAAAGCACACTCGCACAAGCAGAGTTGCACGCGTGTATCCACACACCTGGTAGGGTATTTTGGCCATACGAAGGTAGGTTTCCAGTTTGATAGTAGCAGGAACAAGGCTAGGTGCGTAAGGTCCGCGTCCAAAGTCATGAAGTATCACTGTGTTACGAGGATACTCTTTACTGGAATTATTGAACCACACATCATCATCATCATCATCATCATCATCATCATCATCATCATCATTTGTATGATCATCATCATCATTTTTATCATCGCCGTCGTCGGCGTCGCCGTCGTCTTCTGCTTCTTCATTGTCGTCGTCGTCATCATCATCATCATCATATCCATCATAAAGCAACTTGGCCTTGTGACGCCCAGCCATCCAGGAACAGCAGTGTGGAATCACAGCAAGGCCTGCAGAAGGGTAGCTAGATGCAGCCCAACCACCTGTACATGTAAGGAATTAAGGGTCTTAACATTTGTATACAGGGAGGCTTCTTTCGTGAAGGCTGCGGTCTGGCTCTCCCTGCAGTTTCTTCCTGTAGACACATGGTAAGCCTACTGACATGGAATAGTCCTCATAACGTCCGGGGGAAACTCGATGACAACAGAAAAGACCAGACCAACAGGCTCTATATGCTGGCATCCCATCTTGCTTACCTCCAACTTATACATAGTCCTAACAGCGAAAGATGCTCCGGGAGTTAAGATAAATGGGGAGAGAATTATGAACCCAGCGGCGCTAGTCTGTGAGTGTCTGGAAGGAAAAAATCCACGTAGGACGGTTAAAGACAAAGAGAATGGAAAAGAGCTGTATGAAAACAGAAAAGACAACGGAAAAAAAACAAGGCTAATACTCACGGCACTCAGTCAACGACATTTGCACTATTTATTAGGCCGACGAATTAGTACCAACTCTTGACTCCAAACGCCAGATACTCAATTTCACGCGAGTGCACAAGAAACGTATTGGATGAAAATATAGTCCACAAATAGAATGTATTGATAGGAGATTTCACACTGGAGTTCAAACTAGCTGTATTAGGAGATGTTATTGATGTATCCTTTTGGAACATCAATCAGGTGAATCAGCCAAAACTGAAGACAATTCCTAAAGCGATGGAACCATCTCAGGAAACAGACGACGACTGCTTAGGAATCTGAGGAGTCAGCAGAAGAGAAGCTCTGAGACAAACTCAAAGCAAAACAGTGTGTACTCAGCAAATCAAAACAGTGTGTACTCAGCAAAGCCAAACAGTGTGTACTCAGCAAAGCCAAACAGTGTGTACTCAGCAAATCAAAACAGTGTGTACTCAGCAAATCAAAACAGTGTGTACTCAGCAAAGCAAAACAGTGTGTACTCAGCAAAGCAAAACAGTGTGTACTCAGCAAAGCCAAACAGTGTGTACTCAGCAAAGCAAAACAGTGTGTACTCAGCAAATCAAAACAGTGTGTACTCAGCAAATCAAAACAGTGTGTACTCAGCAAAGCCAAACAGTGTGTACTCAGCAAAGCCAAACAGTGTGTACTCAGCAAAGCCAAACAGTGTGTACTCAGCAAAGCAAAACAGTGTGTACTCAGCAAAGCAGAATCGGTGAGGTGTAGGAGCAAAATCAACAGAAGCCGAGAGTGCTTTTTTTTTTTTTTTTTTTTTTTTAGAGAGATATCTTTCAGTTTGCCAGATGGCTATTTGAGCAGCAAAAATCTGGGAAACTCGCAGGGGACAAATAAATTGATGATCATCATCCCACGGAAACATATTCTGCCGCTAAGAGCGAAGCACCATTTAAAATCCAGTGTCGGGTGCGGCCTGCAGCGCAGAAAAAATGTTTAGAGACAACCCACTGGGTGAAGTACAGAATGTTGTTACGAAAGCCAAAGACAAACAAGCGCCTTGACCTATAGGAATACCCTACCTGCAGTGCAAGAAATGTTCTGATGTCCTTGACTATAGGAAATGTCACTGTATCCGTGACTCCCTGAATCCTCTTTACAAACGGAAAAGATAACCATGAAAAAAAAAACACTAAAAGGTCAACAAGCAGTGAATGACAGCTGCGGGACTACACCTTCCAAAGGACCAACACTGGGGTGACGTCAACCAGTTCGGACTAAAATCACCATCTTCGCCACGTCCTGGCGGCAAGTGTGAACAATTGTTTCACAAGAAGGACAACTTGACTGTGTCGGTTCCGAAACGAAGCATGCCGGAAGATCTGAAAAGCACATATGGATCAGTCCTACACAAGATGATTTAGCTGGCACACGAGACGCACGTGTCCCATGGAACATCTAAGGCATGCTGAAGAAGTCTAAAGATGTAAGACGATAACACCACTCAAGGCTCCTGACTAGTTCTTTCGTTGTTAGAATAACTTGGCAATCTACAGTGTACGTGACTTTTTTAAGACTCTCCCTTTCTGCTGTGATAAACTCTGACTCTTTTGTGTGTAACGCATTCTACATTAAGGAGCTAACTCATCTATTTCAGTACTTTTCGTGTTTTATCTTTTTGAACAGATATATCAAAGAGATCATTTTCTGTGAGGCGTTACTGCCATGATTGAGAAGTTTTCCCCTCGAAGTTTAGATGTGAGGTCTGAATTAGTTGATGCCAAACGAGTTCTTGTACTTGTGAAATAACACTCGGTCAGCTATCATGATTGGTTGTGATCTTCATATTGCTGATCTTTTCTGTTTGTTCTGCCACTCAAAGACATTGGGACATTCCTTACAGAGTAGATAGTGCATTCTATTAGGTCCAGGCGATGATGTAGCCCATGAATTTTTCACCAAATTCTATATTTCATCCAGTGCTGGTGGCTTGTCACTGAACTTTTTCTCTGGCGCTGAAGGCCGCACCAAGCCCTGACTTTCAAGAGGTGCTTTGCTCTGAGGGTCGGAATATGTTTTCATGAGATGCCCTGCAAGAGCTTCTTTACCTATCGTGAGTGTCCTAAATCTGACTGCTTGAACAGCTTCCTGGCAAACTGAAAGGGGCCTCTGAAGAAACACTTGTGGGTCTTCTTCTTTTATCTTTTCCCCCTCACTTTTTTATCATTCTGCTTTGCTAAGGGTGACATATATTGTTTGGTTGGTTCGTTGTTTTGTTTGCTTGTTTGTTCTTGTTTGTTTTGCTTTCAATTTTCCCCTGAGCTACTCTAGACCATAAATTCTGAGGCGGCTTTCAATGTTTCTCCAGATTCCTCTTTTTCTTATAGTTCTCTAGTTGATTTGTTTCAGTACCTTCAATTTCGGTTATTTCACTCCAAAGGCGTCCCAACAGGTTGCATGTACGATGTCTCCTAACACGGCTAATTTGAGCTCAGGTATGCTCTTTCTTATCAACGCATCCAGTTTGTGGACTTTCTTTTCATCTAATATCTCCCATTCATTTTGCCCTTAAGGACGGCAATTTGAGTTCATGGGCTTGGCATTATAAACCTGTACTAATTTCTTGTTTGAATAATCAGCGTGGATGTCCTTCATACTGTGGTTTGCTTTCCGACGTGTTACCTGCCAGCACAATGCAGTTGCTGTTTATTAATCAGAGTCTTCATAGAGCCCTTCTCCACACAGAGATCTTCATGCAGCACTCGCGCGAAAATTTCCTTCCACAGACACATGGGAACTTCATTTACTTTGTATTGGTTGTCTGACCTGGATTTCCACTCGTAATCGGGTTGGTGCCAATGGCTTTATCATTCTCTCTCCTGTAATGAGTTCTGGGAGCATCTTTTATTTTTGAAACAAGAAGCAAGTCAGGGATAGACACTTCACCCTGCCTCCACCTTCTCTCCTCCATGAGTAACATTGTCCTTCAATAAGGTTTTTTTTTTTTTTTTTTAATCAAACCCTACCCTTGAAAGAAGCTTTCAGAAAATCTGAAGCTTGTATCATCGTTCAATGTAAACACCAGAAGAGCCTAGGATGTCTCCACCATAAGCTTAGACGTTGCCAGCACCCTTTCCTTATCTTAGTTCGACATCTACTTGAATATGCAGCGATGAACTCTGACCAGTACCAGAAACAGGTTATTAACAAGCTGGACCCCATTCAGCGACCTGAAGTTTGTTTCATAGTCACAGACTACAGGCCTTCAACTCATGTGTTTGTGACGGAAGTTCTGAACTACATATGACTTCTCCAGACTCCAAGAGCGTCATTAAAAGTTCAGGCCCAGAAGCCTGGATAACTCATTGGCATCAGATCTTCAACTGTAAAGTACCGAACCAGTAACTCTGTGGACGGTTATATCCAAAATAACAACGGGTGTCACACGTACAGTGTCTAGTGCAATGCTACCCAATACAGTTTTTCTTCTCGCAGTCTACTATGTCCTGGAATCAATGGGACAATAGCACAGTTCACACACAAAAATGTACAATCATTCAAATTCGCTGTGACATGACGCCCCTTAGAGGACCAACATCAATATCGCCCCCCCCCCCCCCCCCCCCCAAATGATTAAAATACTTGCCAAATATATGACAGCAAGCAAAGTACAGGATCGGATGGGAATCCAGTAAGGAGCCAGCCCATAGAGCCTGTACGTTTGGTCTTTCCCAGTGATACCCGACCCCATGACCCTATCCCTTCAGACCCATGATCCTTACAACGCCTATCCACTAAACTTCTTTCAAGCAAGGGCAATTTAGTCACTTGTAAAACAAGCCAGATAAGTTCTGTTAATATTACAACACGACCACCCTTATATTGTAAAGATAAAAGTTTTTAAAAAAAAACAGTACAGTTGCACACACACACACACACACACACACACACACACACACACACACACACACACACACACACGAGTTCATATCCTGCAATCCTCTGTCACGCCCATCCAATCTCTGCTTCATTTTGTTCGTTTAAGTCATCTGATCTCCTTTTGTAGCCGGGAGGCAGGAAACTGAAATACAATGGCTGCGTAGCCACGGCCAGAACCACATAGATTCCCATCCGCGCACGCGCACGCACGCACGAATACACACACACACGCACACACACACGCGCGCGCGCGCGCGCGCGCACGCACACAGCATAAACACACACGCTTGCACGCACGCACGCATGCATACACCACATACACACGTATATATACTGAGAGAGAGAGAGAGAGAGAGAGAGAGAGAGAGAGAGAGAGAGAGAGAACCAGCCCAAACTTTGTGAAGCAGTTCCCAACTTGCTGATGCGTGGCATACTTTTTACACCGGCTATCAACATTGAAAGCGGAAAATAAAAGTTTGAAATGAAAAAAAGCGGTGGTTTCGCTGTGTTCGAGTGGTTATTAGAACCAAGGTGTTACAAACTGATCGAGGCTATTGGAACCAAGGTGCTTGAAAAAAAAGGTTAAAAGGAAAAGGGAAAAAAGCCGGGAATTTATTGCGTGCGACAGGCCTTTGGCACAGACCGACGAAGGCCTAAAATGAGGTCATTCCATACTAGCAAGAAAAGGCAAGTCATGTAATGGTGTAGCATACGTACACATATTACTTACAGACTTCTGCCATGCCTATCCCATCTCTGCTTCACTTATTTTTTATTGTTACTCTCTTTTGGTCATCTGATATCCATTTTAGCGGGGAGACAGCGCAGTACTGCAAGCTACAGCCAGTGCAAAAGAAATGCCCATACTGAGAGAGAGAGAGAGAGAGAGAGAGAGAGAGAGAGCGCTAACCAGCCATACTTTGCAAAGCGGTCCCCAGCTTGATGTGTGACACAACGAGCCAAATATCGTCCCTTTTGGACTGAATGTCGACTTTGAACACAAAAAAAGTTCGAGCAGAAAAGAAAAAACAGACTATGAATTCACTGCCTGAGAAAGGCCACTGACACGAAGGTACTGCAAACTGACATGGGCCTGAAAGGGGGTCATTTCAAACTTGGGGGGAAAAGCAAGTGATATGTTGATGTAGCCAAATTGAGCATGGCAGAATTTTCCAATAGTTGTATATCTGCCACCAAGCCTTCTCATCCTGCCATAAGGGGAAAATAATTAGGAAGGGGGAAGGGGAAAGGTGTGCACAGGGAGTGGAAGAGATGGCAGAATTCCATTCAAATCGTTTATAGCTCAGTCGACCGCAAGAGACAGGTCCAGCGCGACTGAAAGCGACGCAAATACCGGACTTACAACACTCAAACAGTGACTGACCTTTTCAGTGCTTTACGTTGTTTCAGCCATCGATGTAAAGCGATTCCACCGCAGACAACAACAATCCCTCCATACACAATCCTACTGTGGTGACTGTAAAACGCTTTCATTTCCTCTGCCATCGTGTCTACCAGCGACATGTTTCTGGGTCATGCGCGCGAATGTGAGGCGGCAGGCTGCACGGCTTAACAGGAGCGTGCAGTAAACAATTTGGGGCGACTGGTTGGGTTCCTTCTAAGCCGCTTCGTGCAACGACCAATTACTACTCTCGCGTAGTCCGACACGTCGTATTTCGTCATAACAACAGACAGAATTCCCAAGACTGATTCAGTTTCCTTCTGTAAATGATGTACACAACGATCAAGGCAGATGCCAGCGTGAATTGTGTTAACGATTTGAGGTTCAGGGCCCATCTTTATTTATAGACTGTTGTAATGTCAGTAGGCCTACACTGTAAAAATAAAAAAAAATCTCTGATTGGTTGATTTACTTTACGGTACTTTTCACTCACGCTCGTTCTACCCTTCCCCCTTTCTCTGTCCTGTTGACCTAGATATGGGGGAGTGGGGGTGGCACCATCTTCCACAAAGCATGCTCGTCTCTCCTGTTTTGCACTTAACGTAAACTTGAACTCCTCAAGCATATGGTCCCCGCCGCGGAATCTATTGTCGTTATCAACTTATTGCACACACCATTAAGCTGATAACGGAACACAATTATTGTCGTTATCAGCTTAATGGTGTGTATCATGTGCACGTCGCAAGTGCATACGTCCGTTTGTATGTCACACACGAGCTCTCTCTCTCGTGTGAGAGAGAGAGAGAGAGAGAGAGAGGGGTGATAATTATGCGTGTATGTGTGTAGGGGATAGAGGTGCGTGTGCCTTGAGGACGTTTGTGTGCAGCATCTAAACATCAGCTGGTCCCATTCATGCAGGAATTCTACAGACAGTTTTGAGCCATAAAATGAGTAGCGTCCAAGTGCTAGTACTATCGTTCGAAACAAAAATCGGTTGTGATGCGGTTTGAGTTATTAATCCTGTCAAGATGACCCACAGATCTTTCAGTATGAAAGTTTCAGGATGGCCACGAAAGTGATTAAATTTAAGAATTCCTGCGTTCACTATTTCAACTGCAACACGTGCGTAAAAATGTGTTTCAGTAGAGCAGTATTTGAGTGCAGTTTCCAGACTTACTTTTCCAGTGTTTCGACAGGTAGCATTTCAGAACTCAATAATTCTTTTTAAACAACATTCAAAACTTCCAGCCAGCTTTTCCAAAAGATATTTGGAACGAGGTGACTACTTCTTGAGTTATAGCGTTTCTTTCTTTCTTTTTTTTTTAATTAAAAGAAAAACTTCCGACGCGGTTTTTGAATGTGAATTTTGTTGCATTTGTGCCATGTTCTGACGTAAAACAGCCTGAGGACGACCTTTGAGCTAATCAATGGATGGGATTCGTTGTTGTTGTTGTTTTCATTTCATGTGTTAGATATGTGTAACAGAAATAAATAAAGAATAAATAAATAAATAGATATAAAATAAGATTACTTACTAGACACATACGTCCGTTAAAGGGTAACAAATTCAGCTAAAATTCGATGTTTTTGGTAGGCTAAACCATCTCAGAATCTTTAAAAAGTTTGCACCGAGTTCATCAAGTTCTTTAAGACTTATTGCAAGTTTATTTTAACCGATTTTTGCCTTTTTTTTCTCCCAAAAGTGTGTTTTATATCAGTTTAAAAAAACACACAGGGAAGGCTTTTCAGTTAATTTTGAAATTTAGATTTGTAAGCTCGGTTGCATGTACTGCAGTGTCGAAAATGATTTGCTTTTGCCAAAGAGGATGTAATATTGGCTGCTGGTAACTATTCCATAAAAATGAAGCAGATTAAAACATCCACTTCTAGAGCCTAATTTAGTAATCGAAATAAAAAAAAAACAGTTACTTGTCATACACTTCTTGTTCCTATTTTGGGGTCTCAGAAATGGTACATATTTTCTTTTTTTCTTTAGACTTTTAGCTTTATATGGGCAACAGAATAACCTTTCACATTACAGTTCACATAGGTGGGCCTGCAACATGCTTGACGCCCCTGAAATCTCCACAAACTTCACGTGAAGGGGATATTGCCTTGGGAGAAGTGCGTTCGAAAATAGCAGCCAGCCCCCGCTGTCAAAACCAGAGTTCAGTGAATAAATCTGAACTCAAACTGACCTATAGACGACTTCCCCATACAATGCAGATCGTTGTGAGGAACGACAAGTGGCTTATTTTTTGGTTGTACGTTTTTCACTTGCATTTTAAAAAGTAGTCAGAAACTACAGCAGTGAATGGCATGCACTTAAGTCGTTCATAGATCAGTTCCAAATCAGAATTACTCACAGAACTCTAACCCATATACACACCCACACAGAGATAGATAGACAGATAGATAGATTGAGTGAGTGAGTGATATGAAACTCCGGATGAGCCACATGATAATTCGTAACAAGATGGTCAACACACCAGCCGCCAAGCGAAGTGGTTAGCGTCGCGGACTCCCGACTGAGAGTAGTAGGTTCGATTCCCATCAGAGTCACGTGGGACTTTTCTGTCCCGACCGGCTCATACTCACAGTTGAGTTTACTACGGGCTCAGTTGGGAAGACTGGGCCACACAGTCGAGTTTCATCCACTTAATGGATGCGTCTCTGAGAGTGTTGCTCAAATTTCCTGACCAACACTGCAGGTGTCTCTCGGGCCTGGTTGACGCCGGGATATATATATTGAAAGGAAGCGTAGAGTACAACCCTGTCATGCAGTCTCAGACCGGAATGGAAATCCGTAGCATCATCTTCATCATCCTCATTCTCATCGATCAGCATAAAAAAATGTCTCAAATTCTGTGGCCCTTCATGCCTACTCTCATGGTGACCTCAGTTTCGATTTGTTCTCCATATCTGTGGCCTTGGTTTGATTCCGTCGGGGTCCCCGGTATCGGCGAGTTCATGGCGGCTGTCGTTGGACGGACGTGGTGGAGCCCTCCGGGAGAGCTCATTCACGCCGGCTCCGCCACTAAGTAATTATTGTCGTCAGTAGGGGGCATAGTAGGTGGTGTCCTGCGTGTGTTGGATCAGAACAGGCGCCACTGAACATCACCAAAGTGACTCGGCAACAGTGCAGTGTTTCCTCCGGTCGGTTGCCTATTGACGACTTGACATTGCTCCGTGTGGATTGCTAGTGCAAGGGACTGCGGCGGGCCGGTCTGGGCTGTGGCTGTGGACGAGATGTCGGTATGAGCGGCGTGGGTGTACTGCCACTGAGGTAGCACAGAAGATGGGACAGCAAACAAAAAAAAAAGAAAAAAAAAGAAAGAAATGGTCAACACACCGGCCGACTTATGAGAAAATCCAAAATAACGAGTGAAGTCCAGGTCCTTCATATCAGCAAGTGCAGCTGTTTTCAATTAGGACCAAGTTTTCTTGGTTACTAGCGCATATGCGCTTCGACCCCGTCTCGCCCCGGCGAGTTTGTCTGTCGTGTAGTGTTCCGATGTCCGACAGACAGACAAACTGAGCTTTATATAATAGATTTCCCTTGTACAACTTCCTTCAGAACATCGAATGTATGTTGTTACTGCGTTAGATTTTGTGAACCATTATTTCTAATGTGTGAAACTGGCTTTTATGTGTTTTCTTCTTGGCAGCCAACGGGCTGAGTTTGTTTGTTTGTTTGTTTTTTGCAACCGCCAGAAAAGGGTTGATTTGACATTCGTGTAACGCATCACACACACACACACACACACACACACACACACACACACACACACACACACACACACACACACACGCACGCACGCAAACACGCACGCACGCACACACAGACACATCACATCACATCATATCATATCTCATCACATTATAGAGATGCATACATGCATACGCGCACACAAATCAAGTCATAACTCAATGTAATTCAGAGCTATATGTATTCATGATTAAGAATTAAGCAAATAATCAAATAGAAAAGCAGTGAAGCGAGAAAATATTTAAATATGCACAAATCAAAGAATTGATAATGACTCTAACGTCGTACAGAAGAAATTATATATTCTCATTGACTATAGAAGTTGTGACAGTCACTTTTTCTTATACACCACAACGAATACAATGGTAAAACTTGCAACTAAGAGAATGCATTGCAAGAGTAGAAATTTGTCACAAAATGATAATACCATCAGCCATCACACACACACATACACACACACACACACACAACGGTGCAAACTTTCCAGTGCTCCAGAGATCTTCAACAGTGGTGAGTCTGGAGCAGGTTGTACCTTTTGATTCTGGAAGCGTGGACAGTTCTCAGGACGTAATCTACCATCATCCTGGCTGCACCACAGAAGTACATGGCGTGCCTCCAGAGCGGAACTTTGTGAACCCGTGATGCTCCAGCTTGCAGTGTCCAGTTCTCAAACGCACCATCGTCACTTGGTCTTTCCTGGAGAGATGGTACATGGAGTCTCTGCTGTTGGTGTCTGGATGCTGCTATTTGTAGCTGTCTTTATCTCTGCTTGATTTTTACAAATCACCCAGATTCTACATACCTCTTCTGGAAAACATAACTTTGAGATATTATGTGTAGACTACGAACAAAAAAACAAATCAAAATGTTAGTGCCATAAACTAAAAAAGCACAATTTGTATTAAATCTTGCCGTCTCTGCTAAAAACAAAAAACTACCTTGAAGCTTTCAAGCTCTATAAACCGTACAGGCTACATGCTCTCTCCCAGCCAACGCTGATGTTGGTGTTGATTAAGAGGTGGCCGCTACCGTCCCTCCCTGGGTGGTGCATTGCAGCCAGTCAGGCCAGAACGTGTCCTTCATGCGTTCACAGTAAGCCACCAGCTGGGGAACTCCTCTGTTACAGCCACACGTGTAGTATTAAGATTATTGGGATGGATTACTTCAGTTCCTAAGCTCTCTCTCTCTCTCTCTCTCTCTCTCTCTCTCTCTCTCTCTCTCTGTATAAACACACACACACACACACACACACCACACAACATATATATATATATATATATAAATAAATACATATATGTATATATATATATATATATATATATATATATATATATATATAAACAAAGAACCAAACAACAACCACACCAATTTCTTCCCAATTTTTCGACCCTTTATGGTCTTACTCAATGGACTTTAATGACGAAATTGTACACAGTAGTTTCTGTCCACACTTTCTAAAAACAGTTCACCAAACATCAGATGGTTATATACATGGAGGGATGGAATGAGGGGAGGCTACGAGAAACGACAGAGAACAAGAGATGGATAGAGGGGCGGAGACAGTGGGCAGAGAGACAGAGAGGAAGGGAAACTGTGAAAGAGTTGGGAAGAGCTTGCAGAGGAGAGGGGAAGAAAGAGAGAGAGAGAGAGAGAGAGAGAGAGAGAGAGAGAGAGAGAGAGAGAGAGAGGGAGAGAGAGACAGAAAGAGAGAGAGAGAGAGAGAGGAGAGGGAGAGAGAGAGAGAGAGAGAGAGAGAGAGAGAGAGAGAGAGAGAGAGACACACACACACATACAGGTATAGACAGACAAGGAGAGAATGAGGGGTGGAAAGCGGGGGAGGGGGTGTAGAAGAAGGAAGGAGCAAGCAGGGATATTCACAGAAAGAGAGAGAGGAGAACGAATAGACAAGTAGGGAGGAGCTGGGAGAAAAACAGAGGGTTGGGTGGAAAGGGGAGTAGGGAAGAGCCGGCAGGCATAGAGGGAGAATGGAAGTGAGAGAGAGTGGGATAGTGCTGGCGCAGTCAGAGGGAGGGGGATGAAAGAGTTGTTGAGAGCTGGCATAGAGAGAGTGACAGAGAGACGAAAAACCTGAAGAAAAAATGAGAGACAAAGAAAGACAGACAGAAAGAGAGGGAGAGAGTGAGAGACAGACAGACAGACAGATGGACCGACAGACAGAACAGACAGAGACAGAGACTAAAAGGCAGACAGACAAATAACCAGACAAAGACTTAAAAAGGCAAATAGAATGAGAGGAGGAGAGAGAATGTTGAGGAAGAGGGTAGGAAAGAGCCACAAGAGAGCAAGAGATGGTGGGGGGGGGGGGGGGGGGGGAGGGTTAGGAAAAGGCAAGAGCAGAGCTAGCCGAGAAAGAGGGTGAGAGGGGTGGGGCGGTCAGGGAGGTGGACGAGGGAGAGTCGGGAAGATTCGGAAAATAAAGAGAGTGTGATAGTGGGAGTGAGAGGACCAGGCAGAGAGAGAGAGAGAGAGAGAGAGAGAGAGAGAGAGAGAGAGAGAGAGAGAGAGAGGAGAGAGAGAGAGAGAGAGAGAGAGAGAGAAGAGAAAGAGAAAGAGAGAGAGAGAGAGAGAGAGAAGGAGGAAAGGAGGGAAGAAACGAGAGAGAGAGAGAGAGAGAGAGAGAGAGAGAGAGAGGGGGGGAGGAGGAGGGAAGGAGGGAAGAAACGAGAGAGGGAGTGTGTGAGTGACAGAGAGACAGTGAGATAGAGACAGAGACAATGACAATGACAAAAAAAATTTAATGACAACAGCTTAGAAGCCCTTTATGTTATGGGGTCATTGGCAACCTTTCATTAATCTACATCATCTATCGGAAAACACAAAAACAAACGAAAGAAATAAACAAATGTACATGCTACCTGTTCTCAGTATAAAACTAAAGTATTGTTGGGCGGAAAGAATCACACAATTGTCACTAAACTTCCATCAGGGATCCGCCAAAAAAACCCTTAGACAACAGGCACATAAAAAACATTATTTTTTTTACCTGGCTTTTTAGATCGTCTAATTTCATACGATTAAGCAATAATTTTAGCTAGAGATTGTATGAGCTCCTTATTGTCAAGCGACAAAATTTCGGATACTCTTTGACTACTGACAGCAGGCACTTCAAATAATTTACATTTTTTGCGAACATTGTCGTAAGCCATGTATTCAAAAACAAAATGATGTTCGTTTTCAACTGCATTTGATGCGCAGACTTTGCATATTTTTTTCAGTTTCTGGTCCGGGTATAGACCAAACTCGGCTTGCATTTAGACGTAGAGCTCTTGTTCTAAATCTACCAAGCATGTCTCTATGCCATTTATGTGTTATAACAGACAGACACTTTTCTGGTTGCAAATTACTATTGAATTCACGATACCAGTCATATTTCTCCTTCTCTTCCATACTCGAGTGCCAATTTTATTTGAATATGCATATTAATCTATCCTTTAGTTCTGAAATTAACAAATTATCATCTCCTACTTCCTGGCTTAACCAAACTATACTAAACCCGTTTTCTTTAAAAAGTTTCTTTATCTTTGTCACCCGGTTGCATTTTCCTGATTCATGCTGTTGTAAAAGCATCTCATAGGCTTGTCTACATAATCTGGTCAGTGGTAGTTTTAGCAACCTTAACCAATATTTTACGCATTTTACTTGTGCTCTTATATAAAGTGAATATCTGCCTGACTCTCCATATACCATTTTGTTTGAGGAATGCAACGGGACATTCATGACGCGTTTAACTGCAAATGTATGGACTTTCTCCATAAGGTAGATATCAGATAAACCCCAATCTTCTGATGCACATGTTAGCAAAGGTTCAATCTGTAAATCAAAATACAGACGGTTCGATTGAATTTAATTTCCTTAGTGATCTTAGAATCAGTATCACACCTTTCTTTGCATTCTTGTAGGTTTCTAACCATCCCATACTAAACTTAACCTGGTTGTGAAAATCATTCCTAAGTATTTGTAATTATTTGTTACTTTTACTTCTATTCCTCCATACAGACACATTTTTGTTTTATCTGGAAAGATAACCGTCCATTCTGAAAAACCACAATACTTGTTTTTTTCAAGATTAACAGTTAGTTCCAATCTGATTGCTTCCTTTTTCAAAATGTGAAGTTGGTTTTGAAGACCAGCAACTGTGTCAGAAAGAAAAATGACATCATCCGCGAATAGCATTAGGAAAATCTCGACAGCATTCGTGATCATTTCTATACCATGTCTGCCCATTATGCTAATTTCTATTGCTAACTCGTTGATAAAAATGAAAACAGCTGAGGGCTCAGTAAACATCCTTGTTTGACACCTCCAGGGCACTAAAACTTTCTGAATACATACCCTTATCACGAACACAACATGGTACTGAATCATAGATTCCTTTGAGAGCTTTGTACATTTTCCCATTAATTTCTGTTTTTCGTAGACCACTCAACAGGATATTTCGGTTAAAAGAATCAAAGGCTTTCTTGAAGTCTACAAAAGCAACATGTCTGTCTGTTTTGTGTATGTGTGTGTGTGTGTGTGTGTGTGTGTGTGTGTGTGTGTGTGTGTGTGTGTGGTGGAGAGAGAGAGAGAGAGAGAGAGAGAGAGACAGACAGACAGACAGACAGACAGAAACAGAGAGACAGAGACAGAGGCAGAGACAGAGACAGAGAGAGAGAGAGAGAGAGAGAGAGAGAGAGAGAGAAGGCGCAAGTAGTGTCGAGTTTACATCAAGCATTTCTTTTCGAACGAAACCATTGGAAATATTCTTCTCGGTATAAAATGTTCCAGTCTAACATCATAGGAATTTCCAAGCAAGACATATTTTTACAGACAAAAAGCATGCCATAGACAGTTGTAAAGTTTGTAACCACCTTGAAATAAAACATATGAACAATATAAAACTTCACCATTTAAAACAATTTAATTTTTTCAAGTTCAAGATCATATGTTTTCCTTTCAGACATATGTACCTGCCAACCTCCTGGAGTCAAATATCAGAAACCATGGGATAAAAGGGGTGAAGTGAGCTGAAGAGGTGGCATTATGGGATGAAAGGGGTGAAGTAAGCTGAAGAGGTGGCATTATGGGATGAAAGGGGTGAAGTGAGCTGAAGAGGTGGCATTATGGGATGAAAGGGGTGAAGTGAGCTGAAGAGGTGGCATTATGGGATGAAAGGGGTGAAGTGAGCTGAAGAGGTGGCATTATGGGATGAAAGGGGTGAAGTGAGCTGAAGAGGTGGCATTATGGGATGAAAGGGGTGGAGTGAGCTGAAGAGGTGGCATTATGGGATGAAAGGGGTGAAGTGAGCTGAAGAAGTGGCATTATGGGATGAAAGGGGTGAAGTGAGCTGAAGAAGTGGCATTATGGGATGAAAGGGGTGAAGTGAGCTGAAGAAGTGGCATTATGGGATGAAAGGGGTGAAGTGAGCTGAAGAAGTGGCATTATGGGATGAAAGGGGTGAAGTGAGCTGAAGAAGTGGCATTATGGGATGAAAGGGGTGAAGTGAGCTGAAGAAGGTGGCATTATGGGATGAAAGGGGTGGAGTGAGCTGAAGAAGTGGCATTATGGGATGAAAGGGGTGGAGTGAGCTGAAGAGGTGGCATTATGGGATGAAAGGGGTGGAGTGAGCTGAAGAGGTGGCATTATGGGATGAAAGGGGTGGAGTGAGCTGAAGAGGTGGCATTATGGGATGAAAGGGGTGAAGTAAGCTGAAGAAGTGGCATTATGGGATGAAAGGGGTGAAGTAAGCTGAAGAAGTGGCATTATGGGATGAAAGCGGTGGAGTGAGCTGAAGAAGTGGCATTCTGGCTTTTAACTGAAAGCGTTTCTATCCCCGTTGTGTTTTCAGTTTACAAATGAAGGGTTCAAAAAGAAGAAGCATCTTCCACACATATAATTGCTAATTTCTTCATATTATTTGGGCTTTTTTCTAAAAACTGCATCACCCCCCCCCCCCCCCCTTCAAAAATGTCTCCTTAAGCCCCACATCTTTTACCAACATTGTATAATTCTGGACTTCCTAACAAAATTCGGAATTGCGGAATAATTTCTAAATTAAAGAAATTTCAGAAAAATTCGGGAGGGTTGGCACCTTTGTGAGAGAGGGAGAGAGAGAGAGAGAGAGAGAGAGAGAGAGAGAGAGAGAGAGAGAGAGAGAGGGAGAGAGAGAGAGAGAGAGAGAGAGAGGGGTGTGTGTGTGTGTGTGTGTGGTGTGTGTAGTGTAGTGTAGTGTAGTGTAGTGTAGTGTAGTGTAGTGTAGTGTAGTGTAGTGTACTTCCATACCAACGAACTGGGTTCACTAAATGGTAAAAAATCCCAGTAAGTGGGTTCTCTTTTTCGTAAACCGCCTTTTCTAGATTGTTTTCCCCCCTGACAGATCTAGCCATATTTTCATGTTAGAAAATATTCCAAAGTAGCCTACACCTTCTAAGTGGTTAATTTATGAATAAAAAATACATTTCACAAGCAGGTTTCCTGAAACTGAATTTTCACAGTGTCGGAAAAAAGTTTTTAAAAGTTGTCGTAGAACACTTGTTTGTAGACCACTTGTTCTAGTGTTAAAATGACATACATTAACTTGATATTCTTTCGTAAATTATAACATCCTTAAAGTGCATTCTGAAATGTCCATAAACTCTGTGTGTGTGTGTGTGTGCGCGCGCGCGCGCGCGCGCGCGCGTGTGTGTGTGTGAGTGTGTGTGTGTCTGTGTGTCTGTGTGAGAGAGAGTGAGAGAGAGAGAGAGAGAGAGAGAGGGAGAGAGGGAGAGAGATTACGTTCTGGAGCATAATTATATACTTATCTCCGCAAGGAGACTCGGTTTTCGCCCTCGTTTCCTGGTTTGTTGATTTGTCTGGCAACGATAGAATTAAATATTTCTCACCGATTTCAACAAACTCTAAGAAAAAGTGGACTTTGGCCCAAGAACATACCGGTTAAAATCTGGTGTAAAGTCGTAGAGTGGATCTGAATCAAAGGGCAGATCCATGATTTGTTCAACCTTGGTGGGTGTCTGCACTTCTCCCCGTGCACCCATAGTTTACAACTTGCTTTACGAGGTGTACTGTGCCATGTGGATTTTTTTTAAACGCATATGAGCAAAAAACAGTAAGTGTGCAAGCATCAAATGTGAGTTTGTGTGTCAGAGAGCGAGAGAGAGAGAGACAGAGAGAGAGAGAGAGAGAGGTGTGCGCGCACGCGTGTGCGCGCATGCGCGCCTACAGTCATTAACAGATAGTTTATGACTAAAACGTTCGTAGTCGGTGCACGAAATAAAAAGACTGTTTAATACTGCTACATTGTGTCATAGCTAATTTAGGCACAAAATAAAGTTGTAGTAACGGTGACCTGACGGATCCTTTTTTTTCTGCCGATCCGAAACTTCTTCACACTGGTCGCTGTCCAATCTACCATATGAACCAAAGTAACTCCGAAAGGGAGATAATTTTCATGCGATCTGCAGTGACTTCCTTTCTTTGGAGGCTACCAATGAAAACTTTTCGTAAAAAGCGTCTTTAGATTATAAAACTGTATTGAAATAACCAGCTCATACAAGGACACAGGCACCACTGCCGATATTTTTCGGAACATTTCATCCAGATGGAGGAAAAGTTGCCCAGTCCCACATGACTTGACAGGAAGTTCCAAATTAATGGCGGACAGTTTCAGGAAAAGTCCTTGTTTAACTATCCGTTTTTCTGTCGATGTCAATGACTGGCACTCTCACGGACAGAGTGGCTTCTCTCCATGACAGTGCCAGTCAATGAGGCAGAGGCAGAGTGGGACAGCTGAAGCAGGCCTCAGATTACACTCAGCTATGGCACTCCAAGATCTACAAGATCTAGGCCTTAAGTCTTAGTGCATCAAATGCACACCCACAAGACCGCAAAACCCAAGCAAGTGAGAGAATAGCTCTTTCCCGCCCTATGCATTTCAGTTCTTGTTGAACAAGAGCAAAGAGCGGTGTCTGCTTTTCCTATTAGACTATGTTCGGAAATAATTGTGATAAGTGGGTTGGGGGAGAGGAACAAACGAACGCGTCTAAGTACTGCACAAATTGCACGAAAAATCTGAATGAACGTTGCTCTCGTTTTACAGGGCGTCTGTCACAGGTTTTGGTTTGCCTGAACAAAAAAGTGTCGAGAACCATAGACCACTAAGGACATCCACGCTGTTGGTTCGGATGAGGAATTTGCACAGGCCCTCGATGCCAGGCGCCTGAAACTCAACCTGCCACGAGCAAACGAAACTGAAGATTGGGAGAAACTGGATGCAAAAATCGTCCAAAGACTCGATGCACTGATAGGGAAAAGCACCCTGGAACACAAACTAGCCACATATGGGGACATTGTGTATGCCACATGTAGAGACGCCTATGGAGCAAAACTACCCAAAGAGAAAACACCTCCAAAGAAATCCAGACGCCAAGAAAAGATGGACAAGATCAGGGTCCAAAAGAAAAACCTCAAGATGCAAATGAAGACCGCACTGCCAGCTGAAAAACAAGGCTTGGAAAAACTGTGGAAAGACCTGAAAGAAAAACACAGTGCCCTCAGCAAAGCGGAATCTGCGAGGAAGAGGAAGAGCAAAAAGAAGAAGACACAAGAGCGCTTCTTCAGAGACCCCTTCCAGTTTGCCAGAACACTGTTTGAGCAGCCAAAATCTGGGACCCTAAGTGTGGACAAAGGAGTTCTTGAGCAGCATCTGAGGAAAACATACTCTGACCCACAGAGCAAAGCACCACTCGACATTCAAGGTCTGGTGTGGCCAACCAACCCTGAGGAACAGTTCAATGGCAAGCCTCCAACGTTGGCGGAAATCAAGAAGGTGGTCGACAAAGCCAGAGCCAAATCATCACCAGGGCCAAACGGAATACCTTACCAGCTTTACAAGAAATGTCCCAAGGTGCTGGAGTGGCTCCACAGGCTGCTGCGATCGGCTTGGAGAAACCAGAAGATCAGCGGCCAGTGGATGACGGCAGATGGTGTGTACATCCCCAAAGAGCAAAACTCAAGTGACATTAGCCAGTTCAGGCCAATATCACTACTGAACGTCGAAGGGAAAATCTTCTTCTCTGTCATGGCAGCAAGGCTGACCAAGTACCTGATGGAAAACAAGTACTTGGATGTGTCAGTCCAGAAAGGTGGCATCCCAGGCGTGGCGGGCTGTGTAGAACACGCCACAATGATCTGGGACGCAATCCAAAAAGCAAAAACAGAAAAGAGAGACCTGGACGTAGTGTGGCTTGATCTGGCAAACGCATATGGATCTGTGCCCCATGAGATGATACAGTTGGCTCTTGAGATGCACCATGTGCCAAAGAACATCCGCGACATGCTCAAGAAGTACTTCAATGGCTTCTCAATGCGGTTCTCTACCAAGGAGTACACAACAGACTGGATCAACTTGGAAGTGGGTATTGCAATGGGCTGTGCAATTTCCCCAATACTGTTCGTGCTGGCAATGGAACTCATCTTGAAAGCAGCAACAAACAACGCGAGACAAACAGACCTTGGCGATGGATACAAGATGCCTCCTCTCAAGGCCTTCATGGATGACACTACAGTGATTTCATCCAGAGAAGACGAGACACGTCATGTGCTGGAGAGGCTGGACGACATAGTTGCCTCATCCAGAATGAAGTTCAAGCCAAAGAAATCACGGAGTCTCTCACTGAGGAAAGGAAAAGTGGCCGGATCTGTGGTCTTCAGTGTTGCCAACCAGGCCATTCCAACAGTCACAGAAGAACCAGTCAAGAGCCTTGGAAGATGGTATGATGATACGCTGAAAGACACACAAAGAGCAAAAGAAACCAAGCAGATGGCGGAGGAAGGCTTGGAGACCATTGACCAGTGTGGGCTCCCTGGCAAATACAAGGTCTGGTGTCTGCAGTTCATGCTGATACCAAAGCTGCTATGGCCTCTGATGATATACGACATCTGCACCAGCATAGTGGAGGCAATGGAAGCCAAAATCAACAAGTTCACAAGGAAATGGCTTGGTGTCCCACCCTGTCTGACTGACATAGCGCTGTACTGTCGCCAAGCAAAGCTGAAACTACCCTGAAATCCATCCTGGAGGAATACAAAGCAGGGAAGATCAGACTTCAAAGCATGCTGGAGGACTCAGGAGACAAGGTGGTAGAAGCAATTAAGCCCCAGCTGAAGACAGGCAGAAAATGGAAAGTTCAAGAGGCGATGGATTCTGCAAAAGAAAGTCTCAAGATCAGAGAAATAACAGGACACACACAGACCAACAGACAGGGACTGGGGGTGACCAAAACTGAATGGTGGTCAAAGGCCAAAGGAAAAGCCAAAAGAGACATGATGATTCAGGAGATGAGAAAAGAAGAAGACCAAAAAAGACTCCAAAAAGCAGTCCAGCAGAGCCAGCAAGGGCAATGGACAACGTGGGAGAATGCACTCCAAAGAAGTCTCACTTGGAATGACATTTGGCACATGGCCCCTCTCAGGATCAGCTTCATTCTCAGATCTGCATATGACCTTCTGCCCTCAAATGCAAACCTGGTGAAGTGGGGGAAAACAGACGATCCTGCATGCCCCCTCTGCCATGAAAAACAAACAGTGGAGCATGTCCTAAGCTCATGTAAAGTAGCCCTGGCTCAAGGAAGGTACACATGGAGGCACAACCAAGTGCTCAAAGAAATTGTACAAGTAGTCTGGGCTAGTACCAACACCACAAAAGGGAAAATCAGGACTCCAAAAGCACCCGCAACATTCTTCACGGCAGGAGGCAGCAAATCATGGCCAAGAACAACAGTGCCACTCGAAACATGCAGGCAGAGTCTGCTGGACGGGGCAGATGACTGGGAGTGCACTGCAGACCTCCCAGAATGGAAGAGTCACCCAGAGATCATCAGCAAGAGTGGCATGAGACCAGACATAGTAGTCCACTCTAAGTCAACCAAGCAGCTGATCATGATCGAGCTCACGGTGCCATATGAGAACAGAATGGAGGCAGCTCAAATCTACAAGACTGAAAAGTATGCTGATCTGGCAAACAGCCTGAGGAGAGAAGGCTATCAGGTAAAAGTCCTCACTGCAGAAATTGGAGCTAGGGGGTTTGTAGGAACGTCTGCATACAGCCTCATGAAACAGCTCTCAGTTGCAGGGAAGGAAAAAACCAGAGCCCTGAAAGCAATGGCAGAAGCGGCAGAGAGGTGTTCAAGCTGGATCTGGTCAAGGAGGAACAAAAGTGAACTTCATAAGGCTTAATTTCCCTACAAATATCAGGTGTCCCTGTGGCTCAGTGGTTAAAGCGCGAGTCATTAAGTGGAAAATGAGCATGTCCAGAGGGTCATGGGTTCGAATCCCAGCCATGGCTCGTCCCAAGATGGGAAAAAAAGGGGCAGCAGAGGGACATCCGGAGTCATGAACCGGGTGTGGCCCAACCCCCCTAGAGTGTCAGGAGATAAGGGCCGAAACACTTGCTTGAAGGGGGCTTCTCTTCTGAGGACTCTCTGCTGCCACGCTCTCCACGAGTTTCTTTCTACTACACTATCATCTTGGATTCAATATCATCTCGCTCTCTCTCTTTCCAATCAGTTCGAGTTCTCTTTGTTTAGGTAATGAAAAAGCTGGTCAACCACAAGAAAGAAAAAGGTCACTCTACATGAGCTTGAGTGGCGGTCTGTGGTACAAATGATGAGAAAAGGCACTTTGTTTGTCTCTCCACCTACCCCTTCCCTCCATTTCCCCAAGAAAGGGCTTTCTGGAACAGGTATATTTTGCTCTAATAACCTGTTTATAATGGGACACCCAGGAGATGGGAAGGTAAGCTGATTGTAGGCTCATTTACCAGATCATGTTATTTTTGTATTGGCATGCGTGTAACAGCTTCAAAAGACAAGTTTAATGATTTTGGTTCCTTATAAATGTGCACTCTTTTTGTCAGCCTTGAATTTGACTAGGTGGGGAAGGATGCGGTACAGTAAACTACACACTGCAATATATCTTGTGCACTTTCTCATTTTAATAGACAACAGAGAATGCCGCGTACTGAATACAGCACGCATGTAATCTCTCTCTCTCTCTCTCTCTCTCTCTCTCTCCTCTCTCTCTCTCTCTCTCTCTGTATCTATCTATCTATCTCTATCTTTTATCTTACCTTTAAACATGGTGGAAACAGAGCCTGGTTGCTGCCAGTAGATCTGAGACAACTGACCAAACACTGCACAGTCCTCCTCACATGGCTGGTCCCCCATCAGAAACTTCTTCTTTCCTAAGAGAGAGAGAGAGAGAGAGAGAGAGAGAGAGAGAGAGAGAGAGAGAGAGAGAGAGAGAGAGATCATAATTAAAACTCTAGCAGAATACAAACGATTATATGTGCAGAGTTTAAAACTGTTCTCATGTTGAGGTCATCTTCTAATGAAGTGGTGACTGGTTTGTTTCATTTGTTTCCTTTCTAAGGCCTCAAGAGCTCGATAATCGTTTTACCGTCATGAAAAGGGTCTCCACAGTACGATGTGAATTTCATACGAAGAGGACCTTCACGGCGCAAACTTTATTTTACATACGAAAGATCCACAGGGTATGCTCAATATTTCACTTGAACAGTTTCCCCAAAAGTATGCACACAAATTTACACCAGGAAAATAATCAATGTATGATCAATATTTCACAAAATGAAGATCTACTGAGAATGCTCAATATCTTACATGAGAAATATTCTTTAAGTATACTCGATATTTCAAGTGAGAAAATATCCAGTTTATGTTCAATATCTTACATGAGAAAAGATCTGCAAGACAGACCTGTTTTCAAAGACACCCCCCCCCCCCCCCCCCCCCCCTCTAATTTTCAATATCGTTCACATGAGGAAGGATTCCCACAGGGAGGGAGAACTCGTACAGCAATCTCCGTCTCATTGTCTCAGCTATCACTGTTTCGGTTACATCAAACACATGCCCAACAGATGATGGGGAGGGTGTGAAGGGAAGAGGGGTTGAGGAGGGGTGAAGGGGTTGAGCAGTAAGGGTAGAGACTGAGAGTTAACGTAGTTTAGTAATCTTTATTGTCCTTTGCGAGACAAAGAGAGAGAGAGAGAGAGAGAGAGAGAAGAGAGAGAGGAGGGGGGGGAGGGAGAAGGGGGAGCAGAAGGGGGCGGGGGGGGGGGGGGGGAGTAGAGGGTGGTGTGGCTGTCAATTGTCACGTCACATACGGTGTGCTGAAAATTTCGTGTGAAAAATTCTCCTAGTGTGATCAGTAATTTATATGAAGCAATATCCACAGAGTTCGCTGACTGAAAAATTCCCAGATCATGCTCAGTATTACACCTGAGGAGTATACCCAGAGTATGCTCAATATTTTACATGGGAGGGATCCCCGAGAATTTACCGTCATGAGAGATACCCTTGAAACTCTTAGAATTTCACATGAAAAAAGCCACAGACTGTCCTCAATATTTTACAAAACGTAGATCCCCAGAGTCTGCTGAATGTTTGATATAAGGAATACCTCCAAAGTATGCTCAATGATGTGCATGAGAAAGATCTCAAGACCACCTCAATATTTCACATACCGAAGATCCCAGGAGTATGCCGAGCGCTTCACTTAAGGAAAATGTCAAAAACACGCTCCACACTTTACATGAGGAAGATCCTCATAGCATGCACAATGGTTTATGTGTGGGTAGGCTCGATATGTAACACATGGCAGAGTTGTAGGGTAAGTGCAGAAAAGTCAGCCACTTAAACAGCAGAGGATCACGACGCTCCATGCTGAGCTACTCATGCAACTGTATGTCACTGTGGGGGGAGTCAAAAGAAGTGGCCTGAGAGGAGTGACGCTGAGCATGTGCCGGAGGGGGAATATGGGATGAATGTAGTTATCCATAGTGACACAGAAACCATGTCAAAAACCCACACACTCATCATAGCTGGTATCTCGTGAAACAAGAGGCACAAATGGAACACGGCACACAAACACTGGCACGTAAAAGCTTTTATGAATCATCTCTGACATAAAACGGGTGCTATCTTTGGCAAGGGCCTCTTTGTCACGTATTTAAGTTTAAATTGTCTAGTGCTCTCTCTCTCTCTCTCTCTCTCTCTCTAATGTGTTGTGTGTGTGTGTGTGTGTGTGTGTGTGTCTGTGTGTGTGTGTGTGTGTGTGTGCGTGCGTGCGTGCGTGCGTGCGTGCGTGCGTGCGTGTGTGTGTTCGTTCGTTCTTCAATTTAACGTCTATTCACATAAAGTGATTTTAGACAGAGTTAGGGAAATAGCGTGTGTATGCATGCGTGCGTGCGTGCGTGCGTGCGTGCGTGCGTGTGTGTGTGTGTGTGTGTGTGTGTGTGTGTGTGTGTGTGTGTGTGTGTGTGTGTGTGTGCGTGCGTGCGTGTGTGTGCGCGCGTGTGTGTGCGTGTGTGTGTGTGTGTTGATGGACCGATAAGAGATTTGTTACGAGCAGTTAGCTATATATAGTGATTCATACTAAAATTCTTTACAACTAGCTAAACATTAGCACAAAGCAAGTATTAAAACATAAAGGAGTACAGGATATCTGGTATAACCAAAATGTTCAGCGCTCATATCTATAGGAACACTTGTTACAAAAAGAGCCCAATGGACTAATCATCAAGGAATTAACAAAAGAAACAAGACCTTGTAAGTTCTGGAAAATACATGTGCCATCAAGTCGCAGGCAGTCAGGATTTTCACTTTTGAAAATCAGCGTGTGCGTGTGTATTGTGTGTGTGTGTGTGTGTGTGTGTGTGTGTGTGTGTGTGTGTGTGTGTGTGTGTGTGTGTAAGCACTGATAACTCTGCTGTACTAAGCTGGAGACAAATCTTAAATAAATGTTAGCGAACCGCCCAGAGAACGTGGACAAACGAGTCACAAGACGAAACACAACTAGTTTCGACCTCTTAGGTCTTCATCAGGTGAGACATTAACGAATAAAACAATGAAAATTCACTTAGCTTTGATCGCTTCAGATCACTTGGTAGGGTTCAGCGCAAGGAAGAAGGCGTTGAATGAGAACGAGGCTGTTGGAAGGGAAATAGTGAAATCTGCATCTCATCTCAACTTTCTAAAACAATGCATTCGACTGCGAATCACCCCTCGCGGCTTCTCACTTTCTCACACCCCATCCGATCTTCATAACACCGCTCTTACCACTACCACTACAAGAATTCTATTCCAAGCCAGCCGTAGACTCATGTTGGCACATATCAAAACACTCAATTCATCCCTGGAATCTCTCTCCCGTCTTCTTCAACATTTCAAACAACAAACCACAATCATCATGCCCATAGCCACTGCTTCAAGACTCAGACAGCTCATCCATACACACAACCAGCTCATTCACAATCACTGCTACCAGATTAAGCAAGACAAGTTATCAAAATTACGAAACAAACACGAGGCAAACCCAGACCAGTTGAATCCCCCTACACACAAAACTGACCCTTCTATCACCCATGAGCAACACCGCCACCTTGTTCGCTGCATTCCTGATAATCTGACTCTCACCAATGATGAAAGATCAGTCCTGGCAAAAGGTCTGAAATTTATTCCCATTCAGCCTGCCACCAATAAATATCAAAACCACGTTGATGTTGAAAGATTCTTTAGAAAATTAAGATGGATGGCTGCACTTGACGGTGTGCCCAAGCCCCCTCTACCAGACAGCTCAGACATTTTTACCCACCTTTTTGAACTCCAGTGCTTCGCCAGCCACCTCTTGACAAATCCACTGAAGTTGAACTCTACATCAAAAAGTGTAGAAAAGAAATCTCTCAAGTTAAATCCAAACCTGTCCGCAATTCCAACCTCTCACGGGATGAACAAAAAGCCCTTGAATCACTGAGACAAAGACAAGACATTGTCATCAAACCAGCAGACAAGGGTGGTGCAGTGGTGGTCTGGGACAAACAGTTGTACATAAAAGAAGCACACAGACAACTGTCAGACACAAATTTCTATACACCACTCACAGCATCACCCCTCCCCCAACACCAGAAACTCATCTCAACCACAGTTAAACAAGAAATCAAACACAACAACTTACCGAAGACAGCCAAACTCCTCATAATGACAGACACCAAACAACCCACCTTCTACCTGCTCCCTAAAATACACAAAACCAATACTCCCGGCAGACCCATAGTATCTGCATGCAGCTGCCCTACAGAACACATTTCACAGTACTTAGACTCTCTCCTCCAACCCATAGTACAAGGCCTCCCCACATACCTCAAAGACACTACACACACACTCAACATGATTAATTCATACAACACAGATCCCACTTTCAAACCCAGCCTCCTCTTTACCCTTGATGTCGTCTCTCTCTACACTTCCATCCCTCATGCTGATGGACTGAAGGCCCTCGCATTCTTTCTTAACAAACGGCCCCCCAACCAACAACACCCTCCCACAGCTACACTAGTCAGACTTGCAGAATTAGTCCTCACCCTCAATACTTTTGAATTCAACAACCACACATTCTCACAAATCAGTGGTGTTGCTATGGGAACCAAAATGGGACCATCCTATGCCTGCCTCTTCATGGGACACCTAGAACACCGCCTACTAACCTCTTACACAGGCCCAACACCAGAGCTCTACAAAAGATACATAGATGATGGATTGGGAGCCACATCCATGCCAGAACATGACCTCCAGAATTTCCTCAACTTTGCACAGACCTTCCATCCATCCATCCAGCTGACCTACACCATTTCACAGTCAGTTAATTTCCTGGACATCAATATCTCCCTCAAAGATGGACTGCTTCAAACCTCAGTCTTCTACAAACCTACTGATGAGCACTCATACCTGGACTACACATCTTCCCACCACCAGTCCACTAAAAATAGCATTCCATATTCTGAATTCCTTCGCCTACGCAGACTGTGCTCTAGCGAAGAGGATTTCACTATACAAGCAGCCAAAATGTCTGATTTTTTCACCAACCGTGGATACCCTAGTGCCGTCATCAGTGATGCTCTCAGCCGCACTGCAGCTAAATCCAGAACATCTACTCTGGAAACTAAACCTCCCAAAGAGACAGACAGACCCACTGCCTGCCTTCTCTTCCATCCTCACAATCTGCCCATCTGCAGGATCCTGAAGTCTAACTGGCACATAGTAGAAAACCATAAACCTGCCTTTGAGACCACACCAATGATCACTTTCAAACGTGACAAAAACCTCAACGACCTACTGGTGCGCTCTAAGCTGAACAAAATCTCAACACCTAAGCCACCAGGTACTTTCCCCTGCTCAAAACCCAACTGCAAAATCTGCTCTCTCACCAAACCAGACACCATCCTACATGGCCCCACAGGCTCTTTCACTATTAAACGCACTTTCTCCTGCCAGAGCCACAACATTGTGTATGCCATCCACTGTCAGCTGTGCGGTAAGATCTATGTAGGTGAGACATCTCGCACACTTGAGACGCGCATCTCTGAACACCTGGCCGACATCCGCCACCATCGGCCCAAACCAGTCGCTCTACACTTCAACCATGCCCAACACAACATCAACCATGTCAAAGTCTTGGCACTTTGGCAATCTAAGAGTGACAGCTTGGAACGCCTTATGCAGGAATCTCATCTCATTGCCAAACTGGGCACCGTCCACCCTCATGGCATCAACGTCCAAAAGTAGTATGTACCATTCCATCTCTGCAGCTCCAGCCTGAAATATCCCCCACCTACACACACCCATACCACCCTACCTCCCTCTGTTTACCTCAGACATAGGTTGCAGCTATCATCATCTTCCCTTTTCCTACACTCTCTGAGTCTCTCCATTTGCTACATCAATCGACTTACTCCCCCCTCCCCCTGCCCTAGTAATGATGTGTGTAGGGGTGTTGGTGGATATGGCGGTTGCTGGGGGTGGAGGTGGGGGTAACCATTGAATAAGGCTGATATTATAAATGGAAACACACACACACACACACACACACACACACACACACACACACACACACACTCACACATACACACACACATAATAAATAGAATGCTGGCTCCTTTATCGTTGGTCGTGAAAGGGGGGGGGGGGGGGGGAGAGAGAGAAAGAGAGAGAGAGATTGTGTATAGGTGTGAATATGTTGCCCCTCCCCCTCCCCCAGTTAGTACGTAAACCCATCCCCTTCTTCCCTCCACCCTCATAGCATCTACACCTTAAAGTAACATGTACCAACCCACCACTTCTATCTCAGCCCATAATATCCTCCCACCACACACACACATACTACCTTATCTCCCACTATTCACCTCACACAACTTATAGCTATCTTATTTATGCATTTATTATCATTATTATTATTATTTTTTTTTTTAATTATTTTTTTAAAATTATTATTATTATTATTTACTGATTTTTTAATTTATTATTATTTTTAATGTTTCATTTATTTATTTATTTGATTATTATAAAAATTGTATTTTCTAAATATATTTCTGTATCATGCTTTCATTACCTTAACCTTCACTATCGTTGTTAGCAGTATCATTCAGTAATACTATTGCTAGTATTGATACTACCACTGGCATTGACATCACCATCGCCTTCGCCTCTGGGACTGTTGCCACGGCAACCCTGCTGTTTAAGAATCCTCTAACCCACTCTCCTTTCTCCCATACCCATACTTATTGACACAGATTGGTAGTAATCTTGTCCCTTTTTTTTTTTTTTTTTTTTTTTTTTCTCAGTATTTTGACCATTATTAGTATTCCTATCAGTAATATTATTATCTTCATTACGACTTTGACTCGCTCACTATTTCCCTTCCAACAGCCTCGTTCTCATTCAACGCCTTCTTCCTTGCGCTGAACCCTACCAAGTGATCTGAAGCGATCAAAGCTAAGTGAATTTTCATTGTTTTATTCGTTAATGTCTCACCTGATGAAGACCTAAGAGGTCGAAACTAGTTGTGTTTCGTCTTGTGACTCGTTTGTCCACGTTCTCTGGGCGGTTCGCTAACATTTATTTAAGATTTGTTTAGATTTCCGCCTGCAGTCCTCTCGCTTTGCAACTAGATCTATTTTGATTCATACTGACTGCTACCCTTCGTTGTTTTGTATTTCTGTTTACGTCATCAGTGTGTGTGATTGTTATCGTGTATACGTCTTTCGATCATTGTATACTGTTAATCATTGATCCGTATTTCGTTTAACATACGTTTTTAGTCGTGTACGTTCGATCGCAATCAGGCACTCCTGACCTCTCAACTCTAAGAACCTAAATCAGAACATAATGCCGGCCCCCCAATTCCTCTCCCGTACACATGCCAGTTTTCACCAGTCCATTCATTTTCTGCCACCTATCATCCAGCCATTTGCACTAGGATATGCTAAAACACAGTTTCAGAAAACGAAATCTGCATCTCATCTCAACTTTCTAAAACAATGCATTCGACTGCGAATCACCCCTCGCGGCTTCTCACTTTCTCACACCCCATCCGATCTTCATAACACCGCTCTTACCACTACCACTACAAGAATTCTATTCCAAGCCAGCCATAGACTCATGTTGGCACATATCAAAACACTCAATTCATCCCTGGAATCTCTCTCCCGTCTTCTTCAACATTTCAAACAACAAACCACAATCATCATGCCCATAGCCACTGCTTCAAGACTCAGACAGCTCATCCATACACACAACCAGCTCATTCACAATCACTGCTACCAGATTAAGCAAGACAAGTTATCAAAATTACGAAACAAACACGAGGCAAACCCAGACCAGTTGAATCCCCCTACACACAAAACTGACCCTTCTATCACCCATGAGCAACACCGCCACCTTGTTCGCTGCATTCCTGATAATCTGACTCTCACCAATGATGAAAGATCAGTCCTGGCAAAAGGTCTGAAATTTATTCCCATTCAGCCTGCCACCAATAAATATCAAAACCACGTTGATGTTGAAAGATTCTTTAGAAAATTAAGATGGATGGCTGCACTTGACGGTGTGCCCAAGCCCCCTCTACCAGACAGCTCAGACATTTTTACCCACCTTTTTCGAACTCCAGTGCTTCGCCAGCCACCTCTTGACAAATCCACTGAAGTTGAACTCTACATCAAAAAGTGTAGAAAAGAAATCTCTCAAGTTAAATCCAAACCTGTCCGCAATTCCAACCTCTCACGGGATGAACAAAAAGCCCTTGAATCACTGAGACAAAGACAAGACATTGTCATCAAACCAGCAGACAAGGGTGGTGCAGTGGTGGTCTGGGACAAACAGTTGTACATAAAAGAAGCACACAGACAACTGTCAGACACAAATTTCTATACACCACTCACAGCATCACCCCTCCCCCAACACCAGAAACTCATCTCAACCACAGTTAAACAAGAAATCAAACACAACAACTTACCGAAGACAGCCAAACTCCTCATAATGACAGACACCAAACAACCCATCTTCTACCTGCTCCCTAAAATACACAAAACCAATACTCCCGGCAGACCCATAGTATCTGCATGCAGCTGCCCTACAGAACACATTTCACAGTACTTAGACTCTCTCCTCCAACCCATAGTACAAGGCCTCCCCACATACCTCAAAGACACTACACACACACTCAACATGATTAATTCATACAACACAGATCCCACTTTCAAACCCAGCCTCCTCTTTACCCTTGATGTCGTCTCTCTCTACACTTCCATCCCTCATGCTGATGGACTGAAGGCCCTCGCATTCTTTCTTAACAAACGGCCCCCCAACCAACAACACCCTCCCACAGCTACACTAGTCAGACTTGCAGAATTAGTCCTCACCCTCAATACTTTTGAATTCAACAACCACACATTCTCACAAATCAGTGGTGTTGCTATGGGAACCAAAATGGGACCATCTTATGCCTGCCTCTTCATGGGACACCTAGAACACCGCCTACTAACCTCTTACACAGGCCCAACACCAGAGCTCTACAAAAGATACATAGATGATGGATTGGGAGCCACATCCATGCCAGAACATGACCTCCAGAATTTCCTCAACTTTGCACAGACCTTCCATCCATCCATCCAGCTGACCTACACCATTTCACAGTCAGTTAATTTCCTGGACATCAATATCTCCCTCAAAGATGGACTGCTTCAAACCTCAGTCTTCTACAAACCTACTGATGAGCACTCATACCTGGACTACACATCTTCCCACCACCAGTCCACTAAAAATAGCATTCCATATTCTGAATTCCTTCGCCTACGCAGACTGTGCTCTAGCGAAGAGGATTTCACTATACAAGCAGCCAAAATGTCTGATTTTTTCACCAACCGTGGATACCCTAGTGCCGTCATCAGTGATGCTCTCAGCCGCACTGCAGCTAAATCCAGAACATCTACTCTGGAAACTAAACCTCCCAAAGAGACAGACAGACCCACTGCCTGCCTTCTCTTCCATCCTCACAATCTGCCCATCTGCAGGATCCTGAAGTCTAACTGGCACATAGTAGAAAACCATAAACCTGCCTTTGAGACCACACCAATGATCACTTTCAAACGTGACAAAAACCTCAACGACCTACTGGTGCGCTCTAAGCTGAACAAAATCTCAACACCTAAGCCACCAGGTACTTTCCCCTGCTCAAAACCCAACTGCAAAATCTGCTCTCTCACCAAACCAGACACCATCCTACATGGCCCCACAGGCTCTTTCACTATTAAACGCACTTTCTCCTGCCAGAGCCACAACATTGTGTATGCCATCCACTGTCAGCTGTGCGGTAAGATCTATGTAGGTGAGACATCTCGCACACTTGAGACGCGCATCTCTGAACACCTGGCCGACATCCGCCACCATCGGCCCAAACCAGTCGCTCTACACTTCAACCATGCCCAACACAACATCAACCATGTCAAAGTCTTGGCACTTTGGCAATCTAAGAGTGACAGCTTGGAACGCCTTATGCAGGAATCTCATCTCATTGCCAAACTGGGCACCGTCCACCCTCATGGCATCAACGTCCAAAAGTAGTATGTACCATTCCATCTCTGCAGCTCCAGCCTGAAATATCCCCCACCTACACACACCCATACCACCCTACCTCCCTCTGTTTACCTCAGACATAGGTTGCAGCTATCATCATCTTCCCTTTTCCTACACTCTCTGAGTCTCTCCATTTGCTACATCAATCGACTTACTCCCCCCTCCCCCTGCCCTAGTAATGATGTGTGTAGGGGTGTTGGTGGATATGGCGGTTGCTGGGGGTGGAGGTGGGGGTAACCATTGAATAAGGCTGATATTATAAATGGAACACACACACACACACACACACACACACACACACACACACACACACACACACACACACTCACACATACACACACACATAATAAATAGAATGCTGGCTCCTTTATCGTTGGTCGTGAAGGGGGGGGGGGGGGGGGAGAGAGAGAGAGAAAGAGAGAGAGAGATTGTGTATAGGTGTGAATATGTTGCCCCTCCCCCTCCCCCAGTTAGTACGTAAACCCATCCCCTTCTTCCCTCCACCCTCATAGCATCTACACCTTAAAGTAACATGTACCAACCCACCACTTCTATCTCAGCCCATAATATCCTCCCACCACACACACACATACTACCTTATCTCCCACTATTCACCTCACACAACTTATAGCTATCTTATTTATGCATTTATTATCATTATTATTATTATTAATTTTTTTTTATTATTATTTTTTTAAAATTATTATTATTATTATTTACTGATTTTTTAATTTATTATTATTTTTAATGTTTCATTTATTTATTTATTTGATTATTATAAAAATTGTATTTTCTAAATATATTTCTGTATCATGCTTTCATTACCTTAACCTTCACTATCGTTGTTAGCAGTATCATTCAGTAATACTATTGCTAGTATTGATACTACCACTGGCATTGACATCACCATCGCCTTCGCCTCTGGGACTGTTGCCACGGCAACCCTGCTGTTTAAGAATCCTCTAACCCACTCTCCTTTCTCCCATACCCATACTTATTGACACAGATTGGTAGTAATCTTGTCCCTTTTTTTTTTTTTTTTTTTTTTTTTCTCAGTATTTTGACCATTATTAGTATTCCTATCAGTAATATTATTATCTTCATTACGACTTTGACTCGCTCACTATTTCCCTTCCAACAGCCTCGTTCTCATTCAACGCCTTCTTCCTTGCGCTGAACCCTACCAAGTGATCTGAAGCGATCAAAGCTAAGTGAATTTTCATTGTTTTATTCGTTAATGTCTCACCTGATGAAGACCTAAGAGGTCGAAACTAGTTGTGTTTCGTCTTGTGACTCGTTTGTCCACGTTCTCTGGGCGGTTCGCTAACATTTATTTAAGATTTGTTTAGATTTCCGCCTGCAGTCCTCTCGCTTTGCAACTAGATCTATTTTGATTCATACTGACTGCTACCCTTCGTTGTTTTGTATTTCTGTTTACGTCATCAGTGTGTGTGATTGTTATCGTGTATACGTCTTTCGATCATTGTATACTGTTAATCATTGATCCGTATTTCGTTTAACATACGTTTTTAGTCGTGTACGTGCGATCGCAATCAGGCACTCCTGACCTCTCAACTCTAAGAACCTAAATCAGAACATAATGCCGGCCCCCCAATTCCTCTCCCGTACACATGCCAGTTTTCACCAGTCCATTCATTTTCTGCCACCTATCATCCAGCCATTTGCACTAGGATATGCTAAAACACAGTTTCAGAAAACGAAATCTGCATCTCATCTCAACTTTCTAAAACAATGCATTCGACTGCGAATCACCCCTCGCGGCTTCTCACTTTCTCACACCCCATCCGATCTTCATAACACCGCTCTTACCACTACCACTACAAGAATTCTATTCCAAGCCAGCCGTAGACTCATGTTGGCACATATCAAAACACTCAATTCATCCCTGGAATCTCTCTCCCGTCTTCTTCAACATTTCAAACAACAAACCACAATCATCATGCCCATAGCCACTGCTTCAAGACTCAGACAGCTCATCCATACACACAACCAGCTCATTCACAATCACTGCTACCAGATTAAGCAAGACAAGTTATCAAAATTATGAAACAAACACGAGGCAAACCCAGACCAGTTGAATCCCCCTACACACAAAACTGACCCTTCTATCACCCATGAGCAACACCGCCACCTTGTTCGCTGCATTCCTGATAATCTGACTCTCACCAATGATGAAAGATCAGTCCTGGCAAAAGGTCTGAAATTTATTCCCATTCAGCCTGCCACCAATAAATATCAAAACCACGTTGATGTTGAAAGATTCTTTAGAAAATTAAGATGGATGGCTGCACTTGACGGTGTGCCCAAGCCCCCTCTACCAGACAGCTCAGACATTTTTACCCACCTTTTTCGAACTCCAGTGCTTCGCCAGCCACCTCTTGACAAATCCACTGAAGTTGAACTCTACATCAAAAAGTGTAGAAAAGAAATCTCTCAAGTTAAATCCAAACCTGTCCGCAATTCCAACCTCTCACGGGATGAACAAAAAGCCCTTGAATCACTGAGACAAAGACAAGACATTGTCATCAAACCAGCAGACAAGGGTGGTGCAGTGGTGGTCTGGGACAAACAGTTGTACATAAAAGAAGCACACAGACAACTGTCAGACACAAATTTCTATACACCACTCACAGCATCACCCCTCCCCCAACACCAGAAACTCATCTCAACCACAGTTAAACAAGAAATCAAACACAACAACTTACCGAAGACAGCCAAACTCCTCATAATGACAGACACCAAACAACCCACCTTCTACCTGCTCCCTAAAATACACAAAACCAATACTCCCGGCAGACCCATAGTATCTGCATGCAGCTGCCCTACAGAACACATTTCACAGTACTTAGACTCTCTCCTCCAACCCATAGTACAAGGCCTCCCCACATACCTCAAAGACACTACACACACACTCAACATGATTAATTCATACAACACAGATCCCACTTTCAAACCCAGCCTCCTCTTTACCCTTGATGTCGTCTCTCTCTACACTTCCATCCCTCATGCTGATGGACTGAAGGCCCTCGCATTCTTTCTTAACAAACGGCCCCCCAGCCAACAACACCCTCCCACAGCTACACTAGTCAGACTTGCAGAATTAGTCCTCACCCTCAATACTTTTGAATTCAACAACCACACATTCTCACAAATCAGTGGTGTTGCTATGGGAACCAAAATGGGACCATCCTATGCCTGCCTCTTCATGGGACACCTAGAACACCGCCTACTAACCTCTTACACAGGCCCAACACCAGAGCTCTACAAAAGATACATAGATGATGGATTGGGAGCCACATCCATGCCAGAACATGACCTCCAGAATTTCCTCAACTTTGCACAGACCTTCCATCCATCCATCCAGCTGACCTACACCATTTCACAGTCAGTTAATTTCCTGGACATCAATATCTCCCTCAAAGATGGACTGCTTCAAACCTCAGTCTTCTACAAACCTACTGATGCGCACTCATACCTGGACTACACATCTTCCCACCACCAGTCCACTAAAAATAGCATTCCATATTCTGAATTCCTTCGCCTACGCAGACTGTGCTCTAGCGAAGAGGATTTCACTATACAAGCAGCCAAAATGTCTGATTTTTTCACCAACCGTGGATACCCTAGTGCCGTCATCAGTGATGCTCTCAGCCGCACTGCAGCTAAATCCAGAACATCTACTCTGGAAACTAAACCTCCCAAAGAGACAGACAGACCCACTGCCTGCCTTCTCTTCCATCCTCACAATCTGCCCATCTGCAGGATCCTGAAGTCTAACTGGCACATAGTAGAAAACCATAAACCTGCCTTTGAGACCACACCAATGATCACTTTCAAACGTGACAAAAACCTCAACGACCTACTGGTGCGCTCTAAGCTGAACAAAATCTCAACACCTAAGCCACCAGGTACTTTCCCCTGCTCAAAACCCAACTGCAAAATCTGCTCTCTCACCAAACCAGACACCATCCTACATGGCCCCACAGGCTCTTTCACTATCAAACGCACTTTCTCCTGCCAGAGCCACAACATTGTGTATGCCATCCACTGTCAGCTGTGCGGTAAGATCTATGTAGGTGAGACATCTCGCACACTTGAGACGCGCATCTCTGAACACCTGGCCGACATCCGCCACCATCGGCCCAAACCAGTCGCTCTACACTTCAACCATGCCCAACACAACATCAACCATGTCAAAGTCTTGGCACTTTGGCAATCTAAGAGTGACAGCTTGGAACGCCTTATGCAGGAATCTCATCTCATTGCCAAACTGGGCACCGTCCACCCTCATGGCATCAACGTCCAAAAGTAGTATGTACCATTCCATCTCTGCAGCTCCAGCCTGAAATATCCCCCACCTACACACACCCATACCACCCTACCTCCCTCTGTTTACCTCAGACATAGGTTGCAGCTATCATCATCTTCCCTTTTCCTACACTCTCTGAGTCTCTCCATTTGCTACATCAATCGACTTACTCCCCCCTCCCCCTGCCCTAGTAATGATGTGTGTAGGGGTGTTGGTGGATATGGCGGTTGCTGGGGGTGGAGGTGGGGGTAACCATTGAATAAGGCTGATATTATAAATGGAACACACACACACACACACACACACACACACACACACACACACACACTCACACATACACACACACATAATAAATAGAATGCTGGCTCCTTTATCGTTGGTCGTGAAAGGGGGGGGGGGGGGGGGGGGAGAGAGAGAAAGAGAGAGAGATTGTGTATAGGTGTGAATATGTTGCCCCTCCCCCTCCCCCAGTTAGTACGTAAACCCATCCCCTTCTTCCCTCCACCCTCATAGCATCTACACCTTAAAGTAACATGTACCAACCCACCACTTCTATCTCAGCCCATAATATCCTCCCACCACACACACACATACTACCTTATCTCCCACTATTCACCTCACACAACTTATAGCTATCTTATTTATGCATTTATTATCATTATTATTATTATTATTTTTTTATTATTATTATTTTTTTAAAATTATTATTATTATTATTTACTGATTTTTTAATTTATTATTATTTTTAATGTTTCATTTATTTATTTATTTGATTATTATAAAAATTGTATTTTCTAAATATATTTCTGTATCATGCTTTCATTACCTTAACCTTCACTATCGTTGTTAGCAGTATCATTCAGTAATACTATTGCTAGTATTGATACTACCACTGGCATTGACATCACCATCGCCTTCGCCTCTGGGACTGTTGCCACGGCAACCCTGCTGTTTAAGAATCCTCTAACCCACTCTCCTTTCTCCCATACCCATACTTATTGACACAGATTGGTAGTAATCTTGTCCCTTTTTTTTTTTTTTTTTTTCTCAGTATTTTGACCATTATTAGTATTCCTATCAGTAATATTATTATCTTCATTACGACTTTGACTCGCTCACTATTTCCCTTCCAACAGCCTCGTTCTCATTCAACGCCTTCTTCCTTGCGCTGAACCCTACCAAGTGATCTGAAGCGATCAAAGCTAAGTGAATTTTCATTGTTTTATTCGTTAATGTCTCACCTGATGAAGACCTAAGAGGTCGAAACTAGTTGTGTTTCGTCTTGTGACTCGTTTGTCCACGTTCTCTGGGCGGTTCGCTAACATTTATTTAAGATTTGTTTAGATTTCCGCCTGCAGTCCTCTCGCTTTGCAACTGGAGAGAAAGTCAAACGTTAATCCGACTTACTGCCTCTCACATTTCCTCACATTCCATATGCATTTTGTGCCCCCTCATTCCTACTTTTTCATAACAGAATACAGCTGAGATGGAATCTCATGAAATGCAGGACACATGAAAATCCACTGGCTCCATCCCACCTAAAACACTTTTCCTCCTCCCCTTCCTTTTCACCCCCTTCTTTTCCCCTCCACCCTCTTCCATCACCGTGCCCCTTTCCTCCTGTCTTCCACCCTCTAGTTTCCCCTACCCTTAGTCACTTGGATGACGTCTCCTGGGGCAGCAGGGGACAGCTGACTAGGGGGTCTCTGTGAGAGGGAGACTCGAGAAATTGAGTTTGAGAGGCATGTATTTGAGTCCACTGTCTTCACCCCTCCACAATATTCTGTATCCCTTTCCCTTTCTCCTCACTTCCTCCAGCCTCTCCAGCTGCCTCTCCCCTTCCACCCCCTTCCGTTTCCTGCCATTCTCTTTCACAAGTATCATTGTTATGATGATGACGATGATGATGACGATGATGATGGTGATGGTGGTGATGTTGGTGTTTAATTTTTTTTCTTCTGTTTTTATGATTGTTATTATCATTGTTATCATTATTATCATTACACACACACACACACACACACACACACACACGCACACACACACACACACACACACACACACAGAGATGTAGGTGTATATTAACACACACACACACACAAACACTGACGGAATAGCTCAGTTGGTAGAGCGCCGGACTCGTGATCCTGGGGTTGCAGGTTCGAATTTCGGTACAGGGGGATTTTTCCCTCGGAGTTAACATTGGTTCTAACTGCATTCCCCACACAGTCCTTCGAATGAGACTATAAACCGAGGTTCCGTGTGTGAACGCACGCGCAACATCTTGCACACGCGTAAAATCCCATCATCAACTTTCGGAAGAGAAGGCCAGTTTGGCTGTTGGTATGGATGACACGTTACATATAGCATGCACCTTCCCCGAAGATGGAGTATGGCTGCCTTAATGGCGGGATAAAAAACGGTCATACACACAAAACTCCACTGTATCACTATATACACGTGTGTGTGTGTGTGTGTGTGTGTGTGTGTGTGTGTGTGTGTGTGTGTGTGGCGCGCGCGCGCGCGCACGTGTGTGTGTGTGTGTGTGTGTGCGTGCGTGCGTGCGTGCGTGCGTGCGTGCGTGCGTGCGTGCGTGTGTGTGTGTGTGTGTGTGTGTGTGATATCATCAAATCGGAGAAAGAGCAAGGAACAAAGAACTCAAATTCTCTCTCAGATTCATCTACTCTCTGTGCTTTATTTTCAACTTTGGGGAAATATTTTCGTCATTAGGGAGGGAGCTGTTCAGATGTTGTTACCGTACACACTAAAACAAAGCAGACACCCTTAGGCAACACAGACCAGATTTGGCAGGGCTTCTCTGGTAAGTGCCTTCATGGCAACGTAACACTGATGACCTCTAGAAACCTGCAGGCACTGACAACAATGTGCTTGGGTGTGGCTGTGCAATTTTCAGTTCAGATTATTATTGTTTAGTGACAGAAAACTGCGTGGATAGATTTATTGGTAATTCATCTGGCTGCTTTGTACTGTGTATTAAATAAGCGTTACGTCGCGCTTTGTTTTGTGTTTCCTTGCCTCTTCGCTTGTATGGGGAAGGGACAAAAACAAGCACAACAGGTGTATCTCTGTGAACTCAGGAGGCGGTGCAGCATCCGTTAAAAAGTCGTCTATGGGACACTTTCCATATGTACTCTCAGTACTGTGGGGAAAAGTGCTTAAGAAATACCGTCGTCATTGGGAGAAAGAGAGAAAGCTTAGAAGATCTTGTCCAGGTATATGCTAAATATCCGCACTATTTGGTGCAGATGTATGATGAATACCCTCTTGCTTAAGAGAGAGAGAGAGAGAGAGAGAGAGAGAGAGAGAGAGAGACAGTCTACAACGGTATCAATTTTCACTTGTCAATACCTTTAAATCGGAGACAGAAGCAGGATCCTGTCCTATCTCAGATATCAAAAATCGACAGAGGCAAACTGTGGATATTGGCCAGAATTATCCCTGAGCAGACTCACCCAGGTAGTTGCTGAGGGCAGTGAGGTCTTTGCGGGCAATCTGTCTGACCTCCTCCTGGCTGTGGCGGCCCATCCCCTGGCTCCAGGCCTGCTTCTTATAGTAAGGAGTCATGAAAAAGTTGACGTAGAGCATGGCGAAGCGGATGAACATAAACTTCCGCATGAAGTCTGGGTCAACCTCATTCACCCAGCGAGTCACAAGCAGCACCCTAGAGTAAAAAGCAAATGAATGAACAAATTAATGGATGATTAAATAAATGGATGAATGAATGAATCAATCAATCAATTCATTAGTCAATTAATCAAGCGAAAAAACAACCTTAATGAGGTTCATTATATTCTACTGATCTGTAAGAATATGAAAACTAATCTAACCACTTTTTCTTAGTAATCAGCAAAGAGCTAACGATTTCTTTCTTTTTGTGTATTTTTTTTCCATTACTGAATGACAGTCAGATAAGAAACGTTTACAGTTTAACCGCCCCTCTAGGATCTTGTCCCAACAAATGTGTCAGTCACTTTTTACACTTGTTTTATGTTTAACGTGCAATACAAGTCTGCTTCTTGACGTAGACAAAATGTGTCCTGGGGAAACAGGAGGGAAGGGAAAGCTTGCATTTCAATATATTGTAAGGTAAGGGCTTGCCTTATAACTTTTGCGCACTAGTAGGCAGGCGGTGAGCTTCAGTCATGAAAATAGGCACACTTCTGTACATGACATGTTTGTAATCAGGCACTACGTCCACGTCCGACGTCACTACTTTCTACGTCATCGGGGGTCTGGATGAAAACGTCCTCTGCATATACTGAAAATGGGCAAAACTGAAACTAATGCTATTATGTCAGGCTTGTCAAAAAGCAATGTAACATGAGTCACAAATGAGGAAAAAGACATATGAGGGCATAATTCATATTTCATAAAGGAACAGGGATAAAAGAAAATCTCACTTACTTTAATGTTGTCCAGCTAACTTACGTTGTTGCTATAGGTCTATCACCACTCAGGGAGAAAAAAAAAAACGTCCCATCCTTAAGAAAGCTGAATAAACACAAAACCATCCACACAACCCTTCATTGTGACTGCCCTCCACGACATGAAAAGGACTTTACTGTAGCTGACCTCACAGCTTCAGCAAGATTTTACTGTGGCTGCCCTCCACAACATGAAAAGGACTTTACTGTGGCTGCCCTCCACAACATGAAAAGGACTTTACTGTGGCTGTCCTCCGCAACATGAAAAAGGACTTTACTGTGGCTGTCCTCCACAACATGAAAAAGGACTTTACTGTGGCTGTCCTCCACAACATGAGAAGGACTTTACTGTGGCTGTCCTCCACAACATGAAAAAGGACTTTACTGTGGCTGTCCTCCACAACATGAGAAGGACTTTACTGTGGCTGCCCTCCACAACATGAAAAGGACTTTACTGTAGCTGCCCTCCAAAAACATGAAAAAGGACTTTACTGTGGCTGCCCTCCACAACATGAGAAGGACTTTACTGTGGCTGCCTTCCAAAAACATGAAAAAGGACTTTACTGTGGCTGTCCTCCACAACATGAGAAGGACTTTACTGTATTTGCCCTCCACAACATGAAAAGGACTTTACTGTGGCTGCCCTCCACAGCATGAGAAGGACTTTACTGTGGCTGCCCTCCACAACATGAAAAGGACTTTACTGTTGCTGTCCCCCACAGCATTAAAAGGACTTTAGTGTGGCTGCCCTCCACAACATGAAAAAGGACTTTACTGTGGCTGCCCTCCATAACATGAAAAGGACTTTACTGAGGCTGTCCTCCACAACATGCTAAGGACTTTACTGTGGCTGCCCTCCACAACATGAAAAAGGACTTTACTGTGGCTGCCCTCCACAACATGAAAAAGGACTTTACTGTGGCTGCCCTCCACAACATGAAAAAGGACTTTACTGTGGCTGTCCTCCACAATATGAAAAGGACATGGGAGCCGGAATAGCTCAGTTGGTAGAACGCCGGACTCGTGATCCTGGGGTTGCGGGTTCGAACCTCCGCCGGGGGCGTTTCGGTACAGGGGGATTTTTCCCTCGGAGTTAACATTGGTTCTGACTCCATTTCCCATACAGTCCTTCGAATGAGACTATAAACCAAGGTTCCGTGTGTGAACGCACGCATAACATCTTGCACACACGTAAAATCCCATCACCAACTTTCGGAAGAGTAGGCCAGTTTGGCCGTTGGAATGGATGACACGTTACACACAGCATGCACCCTGCGTGAGAAATGGAAAGAATGAAGGAAGTAAGGAAAATGAGTGATCGATATTGAACGATACTGACTGGATGACACGGGAAACGACTGAATGAAGCGCCAGCTGGCAGCTCTTCAGTCGGCACTACCCAGGTAGGCAGCCCGTTGTGTAAACGAGTGTTGATTGTGAAGCGCTTAGAGCTTGGTCTCTAGCCGAGAATAGGCGCTATATAAGTATTCATTATTATTATTATTATTATTACAACATGAGAAGGACTTTACTGTATCTGCCCTCCACAACATGAACAGGACTTTACTGTGGCTGCCCTCCACAACATGAAAAAGGACTTTACTGTATCTGCCCTCCACAACATGAACAGGACTTTACAGTGGCTGTCCTCCACAACATGAGAAGGACTTTACTGTATCTGCCCTCCACAACATGAACAGGACTTTACTGTGGCTGCCCTCCACAACATGAAAAGGACTTTGCTGTGGCTGCCCTCCACAACATGAAAAGGACTTTACTGTGGCTGCCCCCCACAACATGAGAAGGACTTTACTGTGACTGTCCTCCACAACATGAAAAGGAATTTACTGTGGCTGTCCTCCACAACATGAAAAAGGACTTTACTGTGGCTGCCCTCCACAACATGACAAAGGACTTTACTGTGGCTGTCCTCCACAACATGAGAAGGACTTTACTGTGGCTGCCCTCAACAACATGAAAAGGACTTTACTGTGGCTGTCCTCCACAACATGAAAAGGACTTTAGTGTGGCTGTCCACCACAACATGAAAAAGGACTTTACTGTGGCTGCCCTCCACAACATGAAAAGGACTTTACTGTGGCTGTCCTCCACAACATGAAAAGGAATTTACTGTGGCTGTCCTCCACAACATGAAAAGGACTTTAGTGTGGCTGCCCCCCACAACATGAAAAAGGACTTTACTGTGGCTGCCCTCCACAACATGAAAAAGGACTTTAGTGTGGCTGCCCTCCACAACATGAAAAGGACTTTACTGTGGCTGCCCTCCACAACATGAAAAGGACTTTACTGTGGCTACCCTCCATAACATGGAAAGGACTTTACTGTGGCCGCCCTTCACAACATGAAAAGGACTTTACTGTGGCTGTCCTCCACAACATGAAATGGTCTTTACTGTATCTGCCCTCCGCAACATGAGAAGGACTTTACTGTGGCTGCCCTCCACAACATGAGAAGGACTTTACTGTATCTGCCCTCCGCAACATGAGAAGGACTTTGCTGTGGCTGCCCTCCGCAACATGAGAAGGACTTTACTGTGGCTGCCCTCCACAACATGAAAAAGGACTTTACTGTGGCTGCCTTCCATAACATGAAAAGGACTTTACTGTGGCTGTCCTCCACAACATGAACAAGACTTTACTGTGGCTGCCCTCCACAACATGAGAAGGACTTTACTGTGGCTGCCCTCCGCAACATGAGAAGGATTTTATTGTGGCTGCCCTCCACAACATGAGAAGGACTTTACTGTGGCTGTCCTCCGCAATATGAGAAGGACTTTGCTGTAGCTGCCCTCCGCAACATGAGAAGGACTTTACTGTGGCTGTCCTCCATAACATGAAAAAGGACTTTACTGTGGCTGCCTTCCATAACATGAAAAGGACTTTACTGTGGCTGTCCTCCACAACATGAGAAGGACTTTAGTGTGGCTGCCCTCCACAACATGAAAAAGGACTTTACTGTGGCTGCCTTCCATAACATGAAAAGGACTTTACTGTGGCTGTCCTCCACAACATGAGAAGGACTTTACTGTGGCTGTCCTCCACAACATGAGAAGGACTTTACTGTGGCTGTCCTCCACAACATGAGAAGGACTTTACTGTGGCTGCCATCCACATCAAGATAAGGACTATACTGTGGCTGCCCTCCACAACATGAGAAGGATTTTACTGTATCTGCCCTCTGCAACATGAGAAGGACGTTACTGTGGCTGCCCTCCACAACATGAGAAGGACTTTACTGTATCTGCCCTCTGCAACATGAAAAAGGACTTTACTGTGGCTGCCCTCCACAACATGAGAAGGACTTTACTGTGGCTGCTCTCCACAACATGAGAGGGACTTTACTGTGGCTGTCCTCCGCAAACATGAGAAGGACTTTACTGTGGCTGCCCTCCACAACATGAAAAAGGACTTTACTGTGGCTGTCCTCCGCAACATGAGAAGGACTTTGCTGTGGCTGCCCTCCACAACATGAAAAGGACTTTACTGTGGCTGCCCTCCACAACATGAAAAAGGACTTTACTGTGGCTGCCCTCCACAACATGAAAAAGGACTTTACTGTGGCTGCCCTCCACAACATGAAAAAGGACTTTACTGTGGTTGCCCTCCACAACATAAGCACGACTTTACCGTGGCTGTCCTCCATGACATGAGCACGACTTTACCGTGGCTGCCCTCGGCCCTACTGCCTCAACCTGACCTTTCCTTCCTTTCATGACGCCGTATAATTGCCATTCTGGCCTTTCAAATCCAAAGACAAAAACTGAACAAAACTAAAACTATGATGAGAAAGAATCTGAAGCCTAGTCTGACAGGAAAAAAAATGTTAGTTTTCATCTAAATGACCTTGTGAACTATGGTAGATGCTTCATAATGTTTAAATCTCCCAACTTACAAATGGAATCTGATATATTGTGGGCAAGATATCAGTCTAAAATTGCAACGCCTTGAGACGCCCACCCACCCAGCAGTTGCTGGTTCCAATTCCAACAGTGCTAAGCAAAAAACCTCTGACAGCAGGAGGGCATCTGGGAGTCATGATCTGGATGTAGCCAAGCCCTTAGAGAGACTGGAGTTCAGGACAAAACACTTCCCTGATGGGTGTTTCTTCTCTGAAGACCTGCTATCAAGCACTCTCTTGAGTTTCTCCCTACCGGTATGTCATGGACTCTGGCAGTCAGACATCTGACCTGTTCATCAGCTGATTCGGAAGAGCCAGCTTAGAGCTACATACTTTTGCCATTGCCCAACCTGCCATATCTTGGGCACAGAAAAGCAACCAAAGAGGAACAATTGACATTATTCCCTGTGGAAATCTAGCAATTCTATGGTTTGGTTTGGCTGGAAAATGCCTTTGACAAACATCCTATGAAAACCTTGTGTGACAGACAGATAGATAGATAGATAGATAGATAGATAGATAGATAGATAGATAGATATAATTCTATTATACTATCTACGTTATTTCTTTTCCTTGTCATCTTCATCTGTTCAAACTCTGTGATTTACACTGGTGAGATTTTGTTTCATGGGACTCTTTTACCTCATGTTATATTTACACATTATGCGATGTATTCATTGTACACAATGACGAGTGGAGAAGGGGCTTCAAGCAAGTCAAAATCAGAATGCAGAATTATGAAGAAAATACAAACACACAGATCCAAACAAAGTGTGACGAATTGTCAGCCACGCCATTCACTCCTACACCCATCCTCTTGAACAAATTGTACAAACACACCCACCCCCAGGTCTACTCCCCCCTCCTTCCTTCCCATCTTTCTTTCTCCCTCCCTTTGTCTCACAAGTGGCAATAATGTTTACACTGCCATCACCCCCCTCCCCCCCCTCCCCCCCCCCCCCCCCCCCCCCCCCGATTTAACTTCCCATCTTAAACCCTTCACCCCCCTCATTCTTCCCGCAGTCATTTTGAAGTTGCCAGCAGCCCGGCTCTGGAATCAATGACATGGCAAAAAACTCTCAAAGTATGTTGCTCGCCCCACTCCCTCTCTCCCTTCTCCCTTTTATTCTTATTACTATTATCATATTGGGTATTTATATAGTGCCTATCCTCGGTCACAGGCCAAGCTCTAAGCGCTTTACAATAAACACACTACCTCACTCACTCAACGGGCTGCCCACCCAGGTAGAGCCAGAGCGCCTACTGGCGCTCATTCAGTCGTTTCCCGTACCATTCAAATATCAGTCACTCATTTTCATTTACCTCATTTATTCCTCCAGTTTCTCACATAGGATGCATGCAATGTTTATACATGTCCTCCATTTCCACAGGTACACGATGGCACACGATAACAGTAAGTGACAATTTTTGTGGCTTGGTAAGAAATACCAGGTGGCTATCTTCAATCTACATCAATTTTGCCAGGCAGCAGGGAACCCCCCCCCCCCCCCCCCCTGCTCTTTTTGATTTTGAACTGCCATGGGTTCTTTAACATGTGCAGGGGGCCAGAAAGGCACACGGGTCTGACTCACTTATAGTCCCCATCCAATGGACTTGATGTTCAGTTCGATTTGTCATTCAAACGGGGGAAGAAAGGGCGAGAAAGGCAGGGCTCGAACCCACGTACTTCTCACACGTTGGATTGGCAGGCGAACGTCTTAACCACTCTGCCACCTTTCTTCCTTCCCTCTCACTTATCTCGTGTGCAAAAATCATCTCAGGTGGAGACAAACGATCGTGCTCCCTCCCCCTCCCCCACCCCCACTCCCCACCCCAATACAGCGCACCATGGCAACCCTGTGGGAATGACGCAATTATGTTAAACTGCGCTTTGTCAATTAGCATGAAGGCACAAGCATGTTCCCGAACCTTCTATATTGTTTCTTCCACTGTAAGTGGTGGAGGATGACTGACCTACCCCTTTTCTTTGTCTTTAGTGACACACAAACCAGAACAGGAAACAGAATAAGTGGTTTGGGCTATAAAAAGGGAAAACTCTTGGTGAACAATCATTAACCTTCACAGGTCAGCTGCAAGAGAATCAAGAAAGACAACAGGGTCAACCAGAGAGAGTGAACCTTTACCTCACCTACCCTGAACCTGTCTAAGGTCCACTGATCACCCAGAAGAAGTAACCTGGGTTCCTATCTACCCTGGGCATGCTTGGTAATGAAGAAACACCACAGCCCAGCAATTGATCAGCAGGTCTACATAGAAGTGGATGTCACCAGCAACAAGAGAGAGATCACTATCCTCTCCGAAATCAAATAATTCTGATATTCCAAGTGGACTCCAACTCATCTCACCCAGAACTTTCCCTCCCTTAACGATGAAACAATTGATTGCATAGACAAGTGAAGTTGATGTGTGAAAGTGCACTTTACTGGTGTCAGTTCTTTGTTGTTCAATCAGTATCGAATGTTTGAACTTCTCTCTAATTCTGTCTTTTGGACACAATGACCCACTCCCAACTCTTGTCACACCAGTCAAATCTGCAAATTCATTAGCCAATCATAAATTTTACAACAAACCAAGTTTCATTAAGATGAAACGTCAAATGTTGATCACCATTTGGAAAAAGACTAATCAGGTGGTGCATCTTGAAACAAGGTTTTCATGGAATCAGCAGTAGGCTAACATTCGTGACCCCATTGTCATATTCATTGCATCACTTAGTAAAAAAAAAATGCTTGTTAACCGATTTGTCAAATGGTATTAAACATAGAGCCTCCTAACCTTTGCAAAAGTAAAAAGGCAAGCATGACCATTTTGCAGTTTACACAGCACGTTTCCTGTTACAATTTCTGGAGACAGATCTGGCAGATACTGCTTCAACTCTGATCGGATCAAAAAGAGTTTACTGTCACTTTGTGAATTTGTTCCTTTAGCAGGAAATCTTACACGTACACACTTTTAAATTCTCGGTTTGATATATGAAAAGGAAATTGATATTTCTTACGTAACTGGGTTGCGCAAATCCCTACAAGCAAAACAATACCTTGCTGCCTCCATTGTTAAGTTGACCTGGAATACACAACAGAAACACCTTCTAAGATAATGGCGATGGCAGTCTACCAGTTCCTCTGCAACCAAAGTGCTAGTGGGATGAAACATGCTCACCAATACAGGTTGTCCTCCACCATGCTTTCCCTCTAAGATCCCTCACCAATACAGGTTGTCCTCCACCATGCTTTCCCTCTAAGATCCCTCACCAATACAGGTTGTCCTCCACCATGCTTTCCCTCTAAGATCCCTCACCGATACAGGTAGTCCTCCACCCTGCTTTCCCTCTAAGATCCCTCACCAATACAGGTTGTCCTCCACCATGCTTTCCCTCTAAGATCCCTCACCAATACAGGTTGTCCTCCACCCTGCTTTCCCTCTAAGATCCCTCACCAATACAGGTTGTCCTCCACCATGCTTTCCCTCTAAGATCCCTCACCAATACAGGTTGTCCTCCACCCTGCTTTCCCTCTAAGATCCCTCACCAATACAGGTTGTCCTCCACCATGCTTTCCCTCTAAGATCCCTCACCAATACAGGTTGTCCTCCACCATGCTTTCCCTCTAAGATCCCTCACCAATACAGGTTGTCCTCCACCATGCGCTGAAAGGCCACGGCAACGGCCCGCTGCTCTGTGGACAACCAGGCGCTGAGGTCAAGGTCATAGCGCTTGTTGAGGAACTGGATGATGAAGGCCGAGTCAGCAATGTCTTCCCCGTTGTATGTGATCCACGGCCACTTCTGCTTGCTGGACCTCTCTATGCCATAGTCGTGCTGTGAACATTGTCTTCCTTTACTGAATTGTTTTTGACAGCTCCAAAAATGGTTACCAAAATTGCGTGGAATCAGCCATATGCACATTTTCCCCTGTGAGAGAAGATAATCTACAAACAGAATTAGAAAGAAGCTGTCTAAACTGTTCGTTGAGCTTTTCGTCAAAAGATTATGACTTTTATTGAACCTTTCTGCACAATGACCAAGCTTCTTTCAGTTAATAATTGATTTCTTCTTTCACGGGTCTACATCTTAAAACAGCCCATGGCGTCGTAAACATGTTTTGAAACATGCACATGAACATACATAGGCCTAACTAGGCTTGCACCTTAGCACGTGTTCATATATCAACAATCAGACACGTGCACGCCGTTCACACACACACACACACACACACACACACACACACACACACACACACACACACTCACACACACACACGCACGCACCGCACGCACGCACGCACACACACAAAGTATATGTTCACGTGTGTACGCCCGGATGCATACACAGACATGCAGGTGCGCACGCACACACACACGCATGCAAGCACGCACGCGCTCGCTCACACACACACACCACACACACACACACACACACACACACAGAGAGAGAGAGAGAGAGAGAGAGAGAGAGAGTCGCACGCATGTATCCACACACCTGGTAGGGTATTTTGGCCATACGAAGATAGGTTTCAAGTTTGACACTAGCAGGCATAAGACTAGGTGCGTAAGGTCCGCGTCCAATGTCATGTAGTATCACTGTGTCACGAGGATAGTTTTTCCTGAAATTAATGAAACACACATCATCCTCCTCCTCCTCCTCCTCATCATCATCATCACATCCTTTATAAAATTAAAAATTCACCGAGTGCGGTTGAAGACCCGGAGAATGAAAAAGAACTGTATGAAAACTTTGATGAGTGAGCAGCAGCACACTGCACCAACAGAAAAGACGTCGGAAAACCCAAGGCCAAGACACAAGACACTCTGTCAAGGGCATGTGCACTGTTTATTAGGCCAAGGAATTAGTACAGGCTCTCGACGCCAAATGCCAGATACTCACCTTATTTTAAGCGAGTGGACAAGAAAGGTATTGGATGAAAATATAGTCCACAAATAGAATGCATAGGAGACAGGACACTGGGGTTCAAACTAGCCACGTTAGGGGATATTGTACTCGCAACCTTTTGTAACAGGTAAATCAGCCAAAATTGAAGGCAACTCCTCAAGCGATGGAAACATCTGACAAGAAAGAGGAATCTCAAGTAACAGACGACTTACAGCGTGTGTGTGTGTGTGTGTGTGTGTGTGTGTGTGTGTGTGTGTGTGTGTGTGTGTGTGTGCGCGCGCGCGCGCGTGTGTGTGTGTGTGAGTGTGTGTGTGTGTGTGTGTGTGTGTGAGAGAGAGAGAGAGAGAGAGAGAGAGATTTATGCCAGTACAGTAAATAAATCAAGAGCTATTTACTGAATATACTTGTCATCCTGAACTTAACTCTCTCTCTCTCTCTCTCTCTCTCTCTCTCTCTCTCTCTCTCTCTCTCTCTCTCTCTCTTCACTAACCCACGCTCTACTTAATCATCTCACCGAGGGGTGTGTGTCAGGCGACTATCTTCTGAAACGTTACTATTACTACTATCTTCTGAAAACACTACTATAATTTTCATAAGATAGTAGTAATACTACTAACTTATGAAAATTATAGTAGTGATTTCAGAAGATAGTAGTAATAGTAACGTTTCAGAAGTTAGTAGCTTCGCGTTGCGACTATCTAGTGAAATGATCCCTGTGTGAAATTATGTCTTCTTTCTTAGTATTATTACTATCCAGGGTCACTGATCGATGGTCATTTGGCCTATTAGTATAGAACGAGTTTATGTGAACAATTTATGACGTTTCTGACCAGTGGTCAATATCATTGACCAGTGGTCATTTTGGCCCAAATGCACTGTTTGACAGCTAGTGAGTGTAGAACGAGTTCAGGTGAACAATTTATGACGTTGCTGACCAATGGTCAGTGTCCTTGACCAGTGGTAATTTTTGCCTAATTTCACTGTCTGACAGCCAGTTAGTGAAGAACGAGTTCATGTGAACAATTTATGACGTTGCTGACCAGTGGTCAGTGTCCTTGACCAATGGTCAGTTTGGCCTAATTTCACAGTTTGGCTGCTAATTAGTGTAGAACGACTTCATGTGAACATAATTGGACGTTGCTGACCAGTGGTCAGTGTCATTGACCAGTGGTCATTACCCAATGTCACTGTTTGACTGTTATTTAGTGTACGAGTTCATGTTAACAATTTACGATGTGGTTGACCAGTGGTCAGTGTCATTGACAAGCGGTCATTTTGGCCCAATTTGACTGTTTGACTGCTAATTAGAGTAATACAAGTGATTCGAGAGCGAGGCTTCGAAGTGGACAGCCGGTTTTTTCTTCGTGTGCTACCGTTCAGCTTTTTTTCTGCGCTGCTTCTATTGGATGTGTTTCTGTGGGATAGTTTTAGGTGATAAAGGTTTGTTGAATTTCTGTGTGTCTTGGCTGGACGGATTTTCGCTATATTTGTGGTATTTTTATTTATTTTCTTTTTCAACATTGAATCTTGTATTTTCAAAATGGCGGACTCTCACGTTGAACCCGTGTTCTTGTTGAAGAGAGACTTACCACTCTCTTTTGAAAATGAACACGAGCGATCTTTTCAAGCGCTCGACATTTGTGGTAGAGAAAGTATGGTGGGTGCTCAAGAAATTTTGGGACTGTGGAGACTTTACCCATCGACGAGGGCTGCACACAGCAAGTTGCTAATTGAGGGTTTGTCACTTGGTGCTGTTGTGCTTCGTTTGTATGACAAAAATCCTTTCGTACTCAGAGGACAGGACGACACTGAACATTCCGCTACAAAGGTGTGGATTTCTAATACCCCTCTCTCTTGCGACGGGGCGGACATCGAGTCAGCTCTTGTCAGGCTGGGAGCTGTCTTACGCTCTCCCTTGATTCTGGAGAAAATGAGGAATAGAGACGGAAAATTGACGCGATTCTACACTGGAAGGCGATTTATTTTCATAGATATCCCAGACAAACCACTTGATAGATCTGTGAAGGTTGCAGGATTTATGGCTAGCCTGTATCACAAGGAACAGCCCAAAAGAGATACTAGGGTAACAAAGTGTAATCGTTGCCTGAAACTGGGTCACTGGGCCAGGGAGTGTCCGGAAACTGTGGTTACCTGCAGAGCCTGTCATCTACCCGGTCATCGGCAAGGGGATCCCGTCTGTGAGATTCACAAAGCGAGTGAGGAACCGACAGTGATGTCCGTTTGGGACCCTCTGCCACTGGTTACAAGGTTTGGACACACATCTGACACTGACTCACCCCTTTCTGACAATGACACTGACTGTGATGCGACTGACAACGAGAAAGGGACAGGTCAGAAAAAGAGTGAGAAAGAAGGAAAGACTGATGTGGTGGAGGACTGTCAATCAGACTTTAATTCTGGAAAAAAGAAGAGGAGTGGTAGACCATCCAAGAGGGAAAAGATGTGGATAAGGGAAAAGATCCGGTTTTGACACGTCAGTTTAAACTGGATTTTGCAACACGTTCTCGATCGCAAACTCCGAAACGACCACGTTCAACAGAGAGGGATTCCCCCAGTCATTCTGACAAACGTGAAAAAACTGCCAAGCTTTCCACTGCTCGTTCAGTCACAGACAGTGACAAGGGATGGGCATGGATGATGGATGTTTGAACGGTTTTCGGCGCATCTCGTGGACTTTCCTTTGATTACCTCCCTAAAATGGCTTTATCTTCTCTTAATGTTTTTTCTTTGAATGTGAGAGGATAAGGTCTAATAACAAAAGAATATGTGTTTATAAGTTTTTTGAAAAATAGTGGGTATGACGTAATCTGTTTACAGGAAAGATATATCACTGAAAATGTGAATGAAAAATGGCAAAAAGAATGGGGTGGGAAGCTGACTTTTACTGACAAAAGTACACACAGCGGTGGGTTAGTTATATTCATTTAAAAAAAAGGCTTGCCTGTGGAGACTGAGCTTGTGTATGCATCTGAAAGAATTTTGGCCTTGAAAGTGATTTCAGGGGGCAAGCAGTTGATTGTGGTAAATGTTTATGTCCCTAATATTTTACGAGAAAAACATGTATTTTTTGATAAACTAGAGGATGTTATTAAAAATGTCAATGTCAGTAATACTGACGTGTGTGGTGATTTTAACGCTGTCTTAGATAATGAGTATGATGTAATAAGTGGTGAATATCATGATCAGCATATTGTACAGAGATTCAATAGGATGCTTAGTGAATGTGATTTACAGGACGCATGGAGATTATTTCATAATGAAGAGAAGGAATTTAGCTGGTCAAGAAGAAGCCCATTTATTGCTAGAATAGATTACATGTTGACCAACTCATCCATCTTTGAAAAAGTAGTGCAAAGTACTATTCAGAGTGTGTCTTTTCTCCGATCACAGAGGATGCTTCATGTCTGTTATGTTTGTAGATACTGAACATGGTCAAGGGTACTGGAAATTTAATAGCTCATTACTTTCTGATATAAATTATGTTAATTATTTGAACAACGTTTTAGACGATTTTGAAAAGGACCCTGAAGAAGACGATCAGGTAACTTGGGAAATATTAAAAGTTAAAATCAAAGAATGTACCATCAAGTTTTAAAAAAGAGAAAGCATTGTCAACTAGAAATAAAACAGCACACCTTCACGCTGATTTGAACACATTAGATACTGCTCTCAGCATTGACCCAGACTGCAGTGAAACACGGCGGAAAAGAGAGCACGTGAAACTTCAGTTAGAATTAGAAGAAAGAAACCAACCCCGTGCGGCACAGGTACGTGCCCGTGCACAGTGGATAGAGCAGGGCGAAAAGAACACTACATTTTTTCTTGGTTTAGAGAAAGCTCGTGGTAACTCGAAAATTATGGAAAGTGTAAAAAATGCAGATGGGGTTGAGGTTACGGGACAGAAAAACATTCTAGCTGCACCGAGGGATTATTTTAAGAATTTATATAAGAAAAACATAAATAGTGATAATATGTTACAAAGAACGCAAGCGTTCTTGCGTGGTGTGGTTGTACCTTCTTTATGTAATAACGATAGAGAATATCATGGTAGTAATCTTTTAGAGCAAGAAATTAGAAGCGCTCTGAAAGAAATGAAACATGGTTCTAGTCCTGGCAGTGATGGACTAACAGCCGAGTTCTACAAAGTGTTCTGGAGTCATATCAGTAAGTATGTAATGGCGTCTTTTAACGTTGCATTTGAAACAGGTAGCATGTCCTCTTCTCAGTGTAAGGCCGTTATAACACTTATACATAAAGGAAAAAGTTTATCAAGGAATAATTTAAATAACTGGCGACAAATACCTTTAACTAATGTGGACTATAAACTCCTAGCTAAAAGTCTGGCACGGCGATTAGGTAGTGTCATAGATAATCTGATAGGCGATGATCAAGTTGGATATGTAAAAGGAAGACGAGTATCTACATTGCTTCGTTTGGTTGATGATGTCACAGATCAGCTGCCTCAAGACAATAGACCAGGCTTACTTATTAACTACCGATTATTTTCATGCTTTTGATTGTATTTCCAAAGAATTCATGTTGAATTCCTTTGAATTGTATGGTTTCGTGGAGCGCATCACGAATTGGGTATCAGTATTGACAACCAACTCTGTAGGCAGTATGAACTACTGTGGATGGATTTCCGAGCCTTTTAATGCGGAATCAGGAATCAGGCAAGGTTGCCCATTTTCTCCATTAGCCTTTGTTCTAGCCCTTGAACTGTTGGCAATCAAACTATGGCAGTAAGGGCATTAAGTTTAAGTGTAGAGGTAAAGCTGACGATATTTGTACATTATTAATAGCTTTGTACACTGATGACATCACATTGTTTTTAGCTGACGAAGACGATATGCGATTAGCCCTTGAAATATTTGACAGGTTTTCCTTTATATCAGGTCTGACAATAAACAGAAATAAATCTGAAGCAATGTGGCTGGGAAGTAAAATAAACAGTAAACACAATCTTCAGGGTTTTACATTTAAAAATAAAATAAAAATTTTGGGTGTGTATTTCAGCAGTAGTACTTGTGCATCTAACTAAAAGAGAACTGCGCGGGTAGAACTGACAACTGTAGACGTCTGATTGCAATGTGGGAAAAAAAGCAATTTGAGTATTATGGGAAAGGTGAGTATTGTAGAAACTTTCTTGATCGCACAGTGGGTCTACATTATGCAAGTAATAGTGGTACCAGATCATGTAACTGATGAAGTGAATAGATTACTATATAGATTTTTGTGGTGGAAAAAAAGACTGCAACAAAAAAGCATTTGGAAAAGTTAACAGAATTGTACTGTGTACCCAAACAGAAAAGGGAGGGATTAAAATGATAGATTTAAAAGAATTTCAAACTGCATGTTTGCTACAATGGGCTGTCAAACTAAGCTGAAACAACGACACAGATAACGCCACAAATAAAACTAAATGGTGGCTAGTAGCCAGAAACATATTTTCTGCATTTGGAGAAAAGTGTGTATGTTTTTATGCAACAGTAAAAAGTACACACTTTAAGGGATTTCAACTTATCAAATCACATTTTTGGAACTCGATTTTACGTGCTTGGTTAAATAACAACAACCATTTAGAGTTGCCTGTCTCATGTGGTTTGGAACAATAGTGCGATAAAGTATCAAGGAAACGTCTTGTTTTTTAAACACTGGATTCATGGAAACATACTAAGCATAGGCGATATGTTGACAAACAACTATGCGCTGAAATCTTTTGATGAAATAATCGATATAGTGGGAAATTCATCTTGTCGTATCTTAGAATATAATGTTGTTTGCAATGCTATAAACAGTTTTATACGTGTTCAGCATTATTTGGATCTACAGTTATCTGATAATAGTACTCACCTCAGCTCTCTTGTGTTTTGTGGCAAACGTTTATCAACCGTTAGAGAGTTTCGAAAACAACTAGCAGATAAATAAGTATAGTCAGCCTCGTGCGGTAGGTTTTTGAAAGAGAGTATTTGACTTTGACATCACACCACAAATATGGAATTTTGCTATATGTGCAACAAAAGAAACAAGGCTTCGTCTTTTACACTGGAAAATTTTGCATAATATTTATCCGACTAACATCATGTTGTATAAGAGGAAAGTCATAGATGACAACAAATGTTCATATTGCAGAGATATTGTCGACGTGATAGGTCAATTTTTCTCTTGAGTGCCCTTCTGTCTTAGCATATTGGAGAAGGTTGAGAATTATATTCTTATTAATCTTGACGTTCATGTGAAGTTCGACGTCTTAAAAATGATAGTTGGTATTACTGACCGGAACATTAGGAAAACAGCACTTAATCGACTTAATCACATAATATTAACTGGAAAAATGTGTGTGAGCATTTAAAAAAAAAACGTATGCTTCGATGTCCATTTGTACAATATTCGAAGCACATATGTCACTACGTAATAGATTTATATTCAAATGACATCAGTCAATACAAAATAGTTTAACCAGTTGTGTGGAGATTCATTCAGAGCCTCACCCCCTCCCACACTCTGCTGGCGCACAAGCACGTACTCTAGCTCATTTACACATCCCCGCGCACGAACGCACACATTGATGCATTGGTTGTCTTGCTTTTGGTCTTTCCTCATGACTTTCTTGTAGACCCCACTTTTTCTCTCTCTCTCTACATGGATGTCTTTTTAGGGGAAGAGGCTACTGGTGAGACTACTTAGAATTCACTCCCCCCCCCCCCCCCTCCGTTCCCCCCCCCCCCCCCCCCCCCCCCCCCCCCCCTTTCACTTCCCCAATCTTCCCCATTCTGTTCTTCCTTTCTCGGTGTGTGCACTCCCTGCAGCGCCCTTGCCTTTTGTTTTTTCGCCTTTCGGTTCAAGGACGACTCTGTGGGGATGTACGGATCATCTTCTGGAAGTGTGTGTGTGTGTGGTGGGGGGGGGGGGGGGGATAGGTGAAATCTAACCTCATTGGTATCGACTGCCCACACACACACACACACACACACACACACACACACACACACACACACAAAGTTTACCGCAGAAATTAGCAGTCAAACAGTGAAATGAGGCAAAAATGACCACTGGGCAATGACACTGACCACTAGTCAGCAACATCATGAATTGTTCACATGGACTCATTCCACACTAATTAGCTGTAAAACATTAAGTTTTGCCAAAATGACCACTGGACAATGACACTGACCACTGGTCAGCAGCGTCATGAATTGTTCACATGAACTCGCTCTACACTAACTAGCAGTGAAACAGTGAACAGTGGGGCAGTCAAGGTAGTAAATATCAGTGAATCGTGCACTTCATAGTAGAAGCATGCCATTTGGTATGTGGGTACCTAGACCCTTTCTGATTGATATTAGAGAGGGAAACACAATGGGCGTGACCTCTGGAGGGCGTGGTCATTCATTTAATTAGGTCAGTGTGTCATGTTCTTTCATTTTCGGCTTTTGCACAAAACAATGTATTCTTGCAACAAAAAACTGCTTCAGAATAACCCTGAGTATGTATTCGATGAGACATATGAAGACAAGTCTATATTGAAGTTAACTTGTAAGACTCTAATAAAGTAGGTCATTTAAAAGTAGGTAACTCCCTAAAATCTTATTATTTCCATTTTTACAGGGTTTTTTTTTTTTTTTTGGCTCCATGTAGTTTGCAAAGTTCATAACTAACAGTGATTACCTTTATAGCAGAAAAATGATGTAAACTTATTTTTGAAAATGAAAACAAGCATTTTGTCATTTAAAAAACAAGTAGGTCAAGTATTTTTGACTACTAAATGGCTTATCTGTACATGTTTTGGTATCAGATTTGACCAATCCAGCTGCTTCTAGAAGGGAAAGATGGGGTTTCAAGTACTTGATTGTCTCTATACTTATTGCCTAAGTTGACAGACTGTTGAGTTGCCTTTTTATATGGCAAGATTTGACCTATTTAGGACTCATTCGCTATCAATATACTATGTGGTTTGTTAAATATATCATATAACTCTAAAGCACCATATATTCCGATGAACATTAAAGGGAAACAGTTTGTGAATGTCAGTGACAAGCAAATGACATAAATCAGATTCAGACACACACACATTTTTCTTCTAAAGAAAAAAGTTTGCTTTGCCTCACGTCACATTCAAATCAGCTCACTTGTCCTGTTAGCAGTCTCCACCACATGCGTAGATGGCGGTACATTGCAGGTTGGCCTTCGCACATTTGCAACGTCTTTTGCAGCCTTGCTTGCATCCACAGTGAACCAGTTCACGACATGAATCCTGTGCCTGCTGAAGAGTTGTCCACACGGGCTGCCACATTTGCCCCTCTTTTTTCCAACCCCAGTCTGCAGGAGATGGGAGCACAGGTTGTTTTGCTAGACACTGACCCCAGACAAGTCCAGCTTGGTAGATAGCACGGAGAAGATGTCTAAGAGCTGCTGAAGTTGGAGGAATGTTCTCAAGGAGCCTTCCTTGCTGAGCAAACAGTTTCTTCCTAGCCTGGTCAACTTTATGGAGTGCACTCGTACGTTCGTACATGAGTACAACAAACCTTTCGAAGGTTTCCAACAAAGCATCTGTCAGTGAACATGGTCTGCCCATGATGGCCAGGAAGGAGTCTGTCAATTCAGGACAGATAGTCCATGTATCCCACGCTGTTGTCTTGCCCCTGCTGCTGAAAAAAGGCACTGTGTCACATCCAGTAAAGGCATGAAATGCTGGAAGGGCCTTCGATTTTCTTGGTCCAAGCTGTCTGGCTATTTGATGAGAAGTATATAGACGAAGTAGGAATGTTATGCCAAAGACAGGGGCTGTTTGGGGATTATCTTGGAAGTTTTCAATATAAGCCAGAACCTTAGCAAGTGCAATAGCATGCGCTGTTGATCTATGTGTTGTTTCTTCTGATTCTTGAGCCTGGTTTGCTGGTACACGTCTGTAGAAGGCAGACAGGCATTTGATGTGATAATGAAAATCCATTGCCACCATGTCTTTGACAGCAAGTTTTTTGAGTAGCTCTTGATCGTTCAGTTGCTGAGCATGTGCACGAACTTTATCATCCAGGGGCAAAGTAGGAGCTCGATGAAGCCCTGCTGCACCAGAGATCCATTGCAGAAAAAGCATGTTGGTCCTGTGCCCATCTCATCTGTCTCACAGCTAGATTCATCTGCAAGTTTCCGTGTTTTCAGAGGACTGGGTTTATCACTTGCTAGCTGTCTTTTCCTGTTTTAATCAGTGTTGCTTATTTTTGCATGACCGGATTTGTGCCAAGAAGCTTTGTGCTTCCTCAAGGTCTCCTCGAAACAAGTTCTTCATCCAGTTTAGACAATGGAATAGAAAGTGGGGACTCGCCTAACTCCTGAAAAGCTGTCAAATTGTAAGCAACGTAGGTATACCCTGCTCCATCTCCTTTCGCTTCCTTTTCTGGGCATATCAAAGGTGCTTTGCTTGATGGGTTCTGGCACAGAGCGCACAGATTCCAGTCAACTGTCAAGTCATCAACTTCTTCAGAGGGAAATGTTACACTGGGGTCGTCTATCCTCTTATAGTCACGAGACATCCCCACTTTCTGACTGCCTACAGATTCGGAACTGCACCATAGACAAAAAAGCAAAACCTGAGTTTTGACGTCAATGGATGACCATACAATTTGCACTGGCTCAGTTTTGATTCCGCTATGACAAACAACTTATCAAGTTCAAAGAATTGATTTTTATGTTTTGTTTTATTATTTTAGCATTTATTATCAATACAATTAAAATTCATGTTGATGCGAGCTTATAATTGATATTGTTCTTGTAAATAAGAACTGTGGCATTTGTGGTCAGACAGACATTGGCAGTAATGTTAAAAAATACAAGAATTGCTTTGGAATTCTGGCTGAATGCAGTCTTTATCTTTAGAAGAACAACTTGAATATTTCTAATATTTAAAAACCGATTTTTAATCATTAAAACTTAAACTGGATATAAAACTGGATAAAAATAATGTATATAAACTTCCCTGCTGTGAAAAGGTTGTTAAGTCACAGTCAAATAGTTGCATTATGCAGAAAGCCGCTTCAAATGCGCTGAAACTTGATTTTACAAAAAGACGTCAAAATCAGTACACCAAGAATGAAACACAAGCCATCAGCGGAAGGGGGAAAAAAAACCCTCCAGCACAGCCTTTCGCACGCGTGATGGCCACGACCGGTGATACATTTTTTTTGCACCCTCATAGGAATATTTGCAACCACATCAGTCTTATATGTATTTTTCCCTGATTACAAGTAATGTACATAGACATTTCTGTTCTCAATTTTATTTGATATTAACATGTCTCAACCGTTCTTTAAACGGAAGAAACTTAATAGAACACCACGTGACACGTGTTGCTTTTCACGTGGGTAACTCCGCTGACTATACACCGCTGGCAGCGATGACAGATCTGGCGCAGGCGCGAGTCTGCTCCCCGACCTTCGGCTGCGGGATCCTTTGGGCTGGTGCTATGGTGTTCTAATTGTCTCAAAACATCAGTTATTGAAAACTTTCATCGATCACTGCTCCTAACACAGGGGGCTGTGATCGTGTTTCCCTCTCGAGACATAATCAGCATGGTTCATAGTATCATTGTGCAAGAGGAAATATTTCTACTAAAAAACTCAAGATCATAAATCTTAACTCCTCCACTTTATACTAAGAAAGAGGACATAATTTCACACAGGAATCATTTCACTAGATAGTCGCAACGCGAAGCTACTAACTTCTGAAACGTTACTATTACTACTATCTTCTGAAATCACTACTATAATTTTCATAAGTTAGTAGTATTACTACTATCTTATGAAAATTATAGTAGTGTTTTCAGAAGATAGCAGTACTAGTAACGTTTCAGAAGATAGTCGCCTGACAGGGTGTGCATTATAATGTAAGCCCACTGCACTGCCGCCTTCGTCAGTGAAGGTGAAGGACAGGTCAGCGGGAGAAGAGAGGTACAAGGAGGGAGGGTGGAGGACAGGAGGAATGGTGGAGGAGGAGTAAAGTGCAGAGAAATGGGAGGGGTGATCCATCCTTCTCACTTCTACAGTAAAGTGTCATAAACTGTCTATGGCGCATCACACCGGTTAGTGACTCCTCGACATTCTGACTCGACGTTTGAAAGCTAATCATTTTCGTTAAATAAGAAAATAAAGTTTGCCTCTATTAAAATTCGTAATCAGCAGAAATTTTAATATCAGTTGAAATGCAATTTAAGCTTTGAACCCAAAGTGCATTGTCATATTTTGCAAAGTCCCATGCTGGACAAAACAGAAAGAGTGTTGAATCGTGACGAACTCACGGATGTTAAACAGCGTTCGTCAACTGAGCATTGCAGACAGCACTTTTTATGACGAACAGCATTCGTCAACTGAGCATTGCAGACAGCACTTTTTTATGACGAATAGCATTCGTCAACTGAGCATTGCAGACAGCACTTTTTATGACGAACAGCATTCGTCAACTGAGCATTGCAGACAGCACTGTTTATGACGAACGCCGTTCGTCCACATCGCAGTGAAAAGGTAAACATCCCCACTAAATTAGGAAGGGGTGAAGGAGAAAGGGATGCAGAGAGGGTGGAGGGAATGGTAGAATTCTGCTCATATTGTTTATAGCTCAGTCGACCAAGAGGGATAGGTCGTGTGCGACTGAAAGCAACACAAAGACTGGACAACACTGCACAACACTGACAAAGTGACTGACCTTTTCTGTGCAGTACGTTGTTTCAGCCATCGGTGCTTCAGCCATCGGTGTAAAGCGATTCCACCGCAGACAACAAGAATCCCTCCATACACAATCCGGCTGGGGTGACCGTGAAACGCTTTTAGTATTTCCTCTTCCATCGCAGTGACCAGCGACATGTTTACTTGGACACACCGTGGCCTTCGAGCTGTGGCCACACGCCACAATTAGGATTTTGCACTAAAAAAAAAAAGAATACTATAATCCGTGTAAGCGTTTTGAGGCCTACCATAAATTTAAGCCAGCATTTAATGTTAAACTGACAATTGATCAGAAGAACAACTCCCCACAGTTACTGCCCTTGTTTTGGGGCATCTTCACTGGTGAAATCACACACAATTTTCTAATCTATGACCTTGCCTTTCTTGACACACATTTCATGCGTTTACACTCACCAGTGGCCATATATTTGCATCAGCTCCAAGAGCCCAAAATAATCCCATTCCTTTGATTTAACCTGTCTGCTTGGATTCACCTGGCTTGTACCTAAACATGTGAAAGGAAATGAGGAGAATCAACTTTCAGACACAATAAAAATTCTCAAAATTATTATCATTATTATTATATTGGGTATTTATATAGAGCCTATCCTCGGTCACAGACCACTCTGCCACCTTTCTTTCAAAACAATAAAACTGCACAGTCTATAAATACTCGACTCCTTAAGCAAGGCCTTGGCACATTAATTTTTGGTGTGCAGCCTTTACACAACTTTTCTATGACTCCTTTGAAAAATACTATCAATTCCAGCTCAACTGAACAGTTTACGTGGCACCTACTCACTTAGGTCGAGTCTGTGAGTCCTTTGAAACCGCCTACTATACTATTAACTCTGTGATAGCATGCAACAGCCCTTTTGCAATTTTTGCCTGCATTAAAATGGCACTGGCTGTGGAAGCACTTGCCCACAACTTTTTGCTGACGTCTTTTTAACATAGTATGGTCATGATAAGTACCGGCTGGAAAGAGTGTACTCAGTGTGCTGTAACTAACTTTTTATTCTTTTTATAAATTTTACTTACTCTTTTTTCTGTTATAACAGAAAAATGAGTAAGTAAATAAGAGTAATGGTGAAAAAGTAAACACAGTACCAGAATTTAAAAAAAAAACACTAACAAGGTTTCTGTTCAAAATTGATGACAGGGTAGGCCTTATGCTAGTTTGAAATGAATTTTTTAAAGTTTCAAAATCCATCTACAGGCCACACACCACAATTACGAATTTGCACTAAAACACTATGTAATCCATGTAAACGGTTTGAGGCCTACCGTAAATTTGAGTCAGTATTTAATGTTAAATTGATAATTGATCAAAACAACAAATACCTACCAATTACTTGCCTTGTTTTGAGGGACCTTCACTGATGAAATCACAATCTTCAAGTACATGACGTTCTTCTTAGTTGACACACATTTTCGGCCTTTGCATTCACCCGTGACCATATCTTTGCGCCCGCTCCAAGAGCCCAAAATAGACCCATTCCTTTGATTTTAATCTGTCTGCTTGGAACCACCTGGCTTGTATCTTGATGCCCATATGGAAGAAAATGAGGATAATCAACTTCAGACATAATAGAAATGCTCAAAACAATTCAACTGCGCCAGTCTGTAAATACCTGACACCTTACGCAAGGTCTGGGCGCATTAATTTTTGGTGTGCAGCCTGTATATTTTTTTTTTTCTCGAAGGCTCGGTCAAGCGCGAGAATGTGAGTCAGCAGGTACGTCAGCATAGCGTGCGGTCAAAAGTTCGCGGCGACTGCTCAGGGATCCTCCGAAGGGTCAATACACATTTCTATGGGTCAATACACATAATCTCTCTCTCTCTCTCTCTCTCTCTCTCTCTCTCTTGTGTGTGTGTGTGTGTGTGTGTGTGTGTGTGTGTGTGTGAGAGAGAGAGAGAGAGAGAGAGAGAGAGAGAGAGAGAGAGAGAGAGAGAATATATAAAAGATAGGATAAAATTCTTTACTTACGAGGATAATAGATAAGCACTGCTGCGCTGTTTTACATCCAGTCCTCGCCCTGAGTAGGGACTGCAGTGAAATGAAATAATGTATAAAACAAACGAACAAACAAACAAACGGTCATGCAATCATAATGGAATATCAAATGAAAAGAAAACAGAAAAGAGAGAAAAAAAAAATGAAGGGGAAGAAGAGGGGGTTGGGGGTGGGGGCATATAGAAATATACTATAATAGACAACAAATAGCATGTATAAAACAATAAAATGAATTTGACAAAGTACACACAGAATTTAGGAGAGAGAGAGAGAGAGAGAGAGAGAGAGAGAGAGAGAGAGAGAGAGAGAGAGAGAGAGAGAGGAGAGAGAAATGTTGTTTATTGAGGGAATGGAATAAGCACTAGTCAGTGGCTTTTTTTTTTTTTCATCCAGCCTACAAACACGGGAAAGGTACCTAAATTGTTGTTGGTGCACACTGCTCCCCCTCATTGGGCAAAAGGCCGCCGACCAAGGACCTCCAGGCGTCTCTGTCCTGGGCTCTTCTTTCCAGCTGGTTCCATGTCATCCCCATGTTCCTGATGTCAGCTTCCAGGACCGGCGCCAGGTGTTCCTTGGCCGACCTCTTTTTCGCTTTCCTTGGGGGTTCCATGTTAGGGTATGTCTGGTGACGTTGCTTGCAGGCTGCCGCAGTGTATGTCCAATCCAGCGCCAACGTCGTTTCTTGATCTCCTGTTCTGCGGGCAGATGGTTTGTTCTCTTCCAGAGCTCGTTGTTGTTGATGATGTCTGGCCATCGGATGCAAAGAATCTTGCGCAGGCAGTTGTTGATGAACACCTGCACTTTCTTGGTTGTGGCGACTGTAGTTCTCCAGGTCTCCGCGCCGTACAATAGAACTGGCTTGATGTTGGTGTTGAACAGCCTGACTTTGGTGTTGACTGACAGTTCCTTGGAGCTCCAGATGTTCCGTAGCTGTACGAACGCTGCCCTGGCCTTTCCGATCCTTGCTGTGACATCGGTGTCTGTTCCACCCTGCTTTTCGATGACACTGCCCAGATAAGTAAAGGCTTCTATCTCCTCTAGCATCTCACTGTCCAGCATGATCGAATTAGTGCTGCCAGCGTTGGCCTTGAGAATCTTGCTCTTGCTTTGATGGATGTTGAGCCCTCCTTGTGCAGATGTGGCTGCTACGTTGCTTGTCTTCTCTTGCATCTGCTTTTGCCAGGTCGTCGGCGAAGTCCAATTCGTTGAGCTGCATCCAGGGTCTCCACTGGATTCCATGTCTTCTCTGAACTGTTGAGGTCTTCATGATCCAGTCGATTGCCAGTATGAAAAGAAATGGTGAAAGTAGGCAACCTTGTCTGACTCCAGTCCTCACTTCAAAAGCCTTCGTGAGCTGCCCTCCATGGATGACTCTGCAGGTCAGACCCTCATATGAGTTTCTGATGATGGTGGTGATCTTGGCCGGCACACCGTGATGTCGGAGAAGCTTCCACAGGGTGTCTCGGTCTATCCTGTCAAAGACTTTCTCGTGGTCGATAAAGTTGACAAACAGGGATGAGTTCCACTCATTCGATTGCTCAACAACGATGCGAAGCGTTGCGATCTGGTCTAAGCAGGATCGATCCTTGCGAAAGCCAGCCTGCTGGTCGCGAATCTGAGCATCAACGGGATCCTTTAAATTAACATGTTCAAAATGACTCGGTTGAAAACCTTTCCTGGCACAGACAGCAGTGCGATTTCTCTTGTAGTACGCGCAGTTGCTAAGGTCGCCTCTCTTGGGAATCTTGATAAGGTATCCCTCCTTCCACTCTGCTGGCACTTGCTCCTCTTCCCAAATCTTCTTGAAGAGAGACCAAAGCATCTCTGCTATGGTTTCTATGTCTGTCTTCAGCGCCTCTGCGGGGGTGTTGTCAGGTCCTGCCGCCTTTCCGTTCTTCAAGTGTTTGATGGCCTTTCTAATTTCTTCTTTGGTTGATGCACCGCAGTCTGTGGGCAGGTCTGAGTCAGCCTCTTCGATGTCCGGAGGGTTCTCTGGCGAAGGTCGGTTCAAAAGCTCCTCGAGGTGCTTAACCCATCTGTTCTTCTGCTGCTCTTCTCCTGTGAGTTGTCTTCCCTCTCTGTCTTTTACTGGTCGTTCTGGCTTCCTGTATTTTCCTGCCAGCTTCTTGGTGGTGTCGTATCTAAATATATGAAAGAAAACATTGCATAGAACTGCATATCAACTCATATACAACAAGGAATACATAGCAATTTAAAATCATAATGCATTATGTAACTAGAGGAAGAGAGTGTGGGAGGGAGGGACGCAGAACGAGAGACAGACAGACAGGCAGACAGACGACAGACAGTCAAACAGACAGACAGACATAGACAGAGACAGAGAAAGACAGAGACAGAGAGAGACACAGAGAGAGCAATTTACGGTTCTTCAACCAAAGTGGATAGCACGTATTTTCAAACATTTGGTTGTGCAGACTAGTCACACGACAGTGCGCATGAGAACCGTTTGAGTGAAAAAACAGTCTTCGCACATCGGGTGAGACAGACAAGAAGCAGAAGAGAGAGAGAGAGAGAAGAGAGAGAGAGAGAGAGAGAGAGAGACAGAGAGAGACAGAGAGACAGAGAGACAGAGACAGACAGACAGACAGACAGAGACAGAGACAGAGAGAGAAGCATATCAAAAATTGTCACATCACAAACGACAAAATACAATGAAAGAAGGGTCGTATCAAAATCGAATCATGCAATGAAGAAGGAGCTGAAAACACCAGAAATGCCCATCGCAGCAGCAACAACAATGCCACACACACACACACACACACACACACACACAACACACACACACACACACACACACACACGCACAAACAACAATAGAAAAGATCAACATGGGATGACAAAATCGACTCATGAAATTTTGTTTTCTACTTCAGTTGATAGTAACGAGTGATGCCTTTCTTTGAACACGTTGAGACTGGTATTAACGTCGATTTCATTAATAATGGCATTCCACAATCAACTCTCTGAGTAAGTCAGACTAGTTCTAAAAAAGATCAATTCTAGAACGCGGTGGTGCTATCCTAGATGAATGGTTATTGCTCTTTGTTGAAAACACTTTAAGTAAGGGACTCTTCCCGATAACACTTTGAACATGAAAACAGCTTTCTAATTTCATTTTTAATGGCAAAATATTCAATACCTTATAATCAGAAGTTAACGGAGTCGACGAGTTTAAAAAAACCAATTTCAAAGCTTGTTTATGTAGACTTACTAAAAGGTTTCATAAAATTATTGCTTGCAGAATCCCAAACAGTTAAAACATAATTTATGTAAGATTCTATATAAGCAGAGAAGAACATTTTTCGACTGTGCAGATTCAAGATTTTTTCATTTCAGAGAGAGAGAGAGAGAGAGAGAGAGAGAGAGAGAGAGAGAGAGAGAGAGAGAGAGAGAGAGGAGAAGGTAGAGGGGGAACATCAGAAATAAAAAGAGTAGTAAAGCACAAAATGTTATCATTTTTTGGCATAAGTAGAAGGTATAATATAACATAGTGACATGCATTTAAAGAAATAAGAGAGAGAGAGAGAGAGAGAGAGAGAGAGAGAGAGAGAGAGAGAGAGAGAGAGAGAGAGAGAGAGAGAATGTGTTATTTATTGCTTTAAAGCAGGACAGCTTCATTAGTTATGCGATTCGACATGGAAACCATGACAAACTTGTCTTTTCACAGTTCTGCCATATTTCATGTCACCGGAACGGCGCTGGTCACGATGATTCCGTCTGTGGCGTAAGTCTTGACCCCAGACTGTCATCCCAGTTAGAATAGGATCAGGCTGTGTAGCGTCTCCAGCACCGCGCAGCACGTGCTTGGATGTCAACGTGTTGAGTTCTGTCAACACGTTTTCCTCGGCGGAGACTGGCCAATTTTGTCCGTTCTTCTGTCAACAAGCGTCTATCATCTTGTTTGACAAACCAGTCACTGTCATCAGGTGTACACGAAAACTCCAATATCAGATCGTCTGATTCGAAGATCAATATATCTGATTCATTTCAGCTGTCAAGTACTACTGTACTAAATAACTTGTTTCTGCTCTTGTCTCGCGATCGCTTTTGCACAGATTTATCTGTTTGGGTGGCAACGTAAAACTTTTCACAACACTGGCAGTGAATCCTGCCACTAGGCTCTCAAAAATTGGTTCGATGTCAGCGTCAGATGGTGAAGAGTGGACAAAGCTGTCGATGCATTCACATGTACGTCTAGTTTCAGTGCCGCCGTGCAAACTCAAACCATCAGTGTCCAATCTTACTTGGTCATCCGTCTGACTCGAGTGTGATGTGCACACAGGTTTTCAAGTCGCACGTCGGTCGTAGATGGAGTGTTCACAGCAGTTACAATGGTTTCTTCACGTTGTCCACTTGCCTGTCTCTCTTGCTGCTGTCGGGCTCTCTGCTGGTCTTGTCGGATTTGGCCGGGTGTTTTTTTTTCCTATAATACTGGACCTGTGTGTTGCGGTTCAAGACAGGACCCGTCATATTTATAGACATCTGGGAAGTGGCCGGCTTGAGGCGCAAGACAACCAGTGTTTTTAACCTTTTCCTGCAACTCTACAGGTGGTGACGTTATTGTCCTTCAGCGGGGCGTTTAGGGTCTTCTCCACATCCACTGAGAGTCCAGAACTGGCATGTTTGCGATAAACTTTTAAAATTTGTCGCAGATCAATCAGTGCGCGCCCTGCTGCTTCTGCCCATGTCACGTGACCCCGAGACAAGGGGGGAGAGAGAGAGAGAGAGAGAGAGAGAGAGAGAGAGAGAGAGAGAGAGAGAGAGAGAGAGAGAGATTCAGATCTTTATTCTGTTAGGCCATAGCCCCTCAGAAGGCGGGGTACAAAAATAGAGATAATATTATAATATTAAAATGTGACGGAAAAAATAACAAAAACCAAACCACAAAGAGAGAGAGAGAGAGAGAGAGAGAGAGAGAGAGAGAGAGAGAGAGAGAGAGAGAGAGAGAGAGAGAGAGAGAGAAACATTCAACAAGTAAAACTGAAACCACTGATGGAGAAAATGACGTTAAAGGCAAATACATTATTAATAATGTGCAACATAACCCAAGAAAGAACTTACTAAAGATTATGAAACAAATACATACCAAACCAGTTCTGAAAAAATCATGTTAAGGAGATGAGACAAAGAGAGCCCATACACGATCGCGCTTGTGCGCGCGCGCGCGCGCGCGCGCGCGAGAGAGAGAGAGAGAGAGAGAGAGAGAGAGAGAGAGAGAGAGAGAATGAATGAATGAATGAATGAGAGATTTATTGAGATAAGCTTATAAAGCCCATTCTCACGGGCAGAGAGGACAGGGGGTGTTAATGAAATGTATGTCAAAGAATAAACAGACAATAACTCAGAGGGGAGAGAGAGGAGAGAGAGGAGAGAGAGAGAGAGAGAGAGAGAGAGAGAGAGAGAGAGAGAGAGAGAGAGAATTCACACACACACACATGCACATGCACACACACACGCACGCACACGCACACACACAAATGTGTAATGTGTGTGTGTGCGTGGGTGCATTGCGTGCGTGCGTGCGTGCGTGCGTGCGTGCGTGCGTGTGTGTGTGTGTTGTGTGTGTGTGTGTGTAAACAATTGTGCATACAAGAACACTTCATACATCAAACAATGGTTAAATAGGTGAAAATGGAAGGATTTATGAGTTTGAGATTATCTATTGGTATTAGTTATTAGTACGTTTACCGCAGGAGATGGCTAAGGTAATTGTTTTTGAAAGTTGTTGTGCAGTACGTTCGTTTGATGGACTCTGGAAGGGAGTTCCACAAAGTGGAGCCCGAGTAAGTTAGGCTTGATTTAAACAGGTCAATTCGGGGGACAGTGACATGGACTTTGAGGAAGTTTCTCGACGAAATTCTTGAGAATCGGCTCTTTACAGTCGTTGACGCAATCCCGGTCACAATTTCGTGCATCATTGGCCGTTTGTTGTATTCTCGTATCTGGCTAAATGGAAGAACATGGAGATTTTTATAATCTGAGCTTTCGAGGCTAGTTTTCTTCAGAAGGATTAATATGAGCACTCTTTTGGGCAGGCTCAAGAATGGTTTTACTGTGTTGGCACTTGCGGAATCCCATAAAGTCGGTGCACAATCAACATAAGACTGAATCCGAGCATGGAAAAAGAGTTAACGTGAACTAAAGTCACGACAGTGTTTGGTTTTTGTAAATTGATAGACTTTCTGGGAAAGTCTTTTGCACAGTAAAGTTATGTGAGGATTCCAGCTGAGACTGTTATCAAGTATTGTTCCTAAGTTTTTATGATGAGTGACTTGTTCTACAAGCACATCTTATTTTTTAGGTATATCGGAGGGAAATCATTGGTGAGCTTGTGTCTTTCTGGCCTAGTTGTAATGTACATCAACTTTGTTTGTTGACGGTGAAGTGACGTGTGGCACAGTTCAGTCCATTTTACAAGATCGTTGGTACTTTCTTGCACATTTTTTTGAAAGACTGGAAGGATGGTTATGGCTAGTGTGGATTGTGGTGTCACCTGCAAACGGGTGGCATGTAGATCTCACATTTAGGGGCTGGTCGTTAATGTAAATTGAGAAGAGTAGCAGGTCTAAAACAGAGCCATATGGAACGCCATATCTAAGAGTCCTCAGCGATACACTTTGTTGTCTTTTTGTGATATATGATCTTAGAAGTATAAGTGCAGATTTTGATATACCGTTTAATTTCAGTTTTCGAATAGGAGATTGTGGTCAATGACATCGAAGGCGTTTTTGAAATCAACGAATAGGATACCACAATATCTGTTGTTATATTATTAAGCCACTCATCTACAATGTGGTGTAATATGTTTTACCCTGATTGTTTTAATGCAGCTTGTTTATTAGATACATCTGTAACAATTTGGATCCAATTTTCAATCGCTGAATCTGGATCAGTAATATTGTATACTGTGGAAAGTTCTGCGTTCGTTAAGTCAAACAGAAAATTTTACTCGTTGAAGTTCGAGAAGCAACGATAGGTTATGGTTTTGTGGCCTGGTTTCGGGATTTTTACTCTGCGTTTAGACCATGTAACACACACTGGGTAATTATCACTAAAAGCGAAGACTGGTACGTAATATTATGTTATTTTTATTTGAGACATAAATGTGGTCAATGATTGTCTTTGACGTAGGTGTGATCGGTGGGTGTTTTGATGATCTGATGTAAATCAAACAGGCTTATCATTTGGATCGATTTGCTGTTTGATTTCAAAGATCTCTATTACAGTTATCGAGAAATTTATTTCTTTATAGATTCTAAGGAAACTGCATCCATCATAGTAACAAATTAATCGGCCCATCCGATTCTTTCTTCTGGATTTTTATAGCAAAACCCGATTAAAATGGACCGTGATTTGTTCAGTGCAATTTGTATCCACACTGCTTGCCATGCTAGCTGGAAAAGTCTCTTGAAGTTGAGAGATTCACTGACATACAGTATATTGGGTATTTATATAGGCCTATCCTCGGTCACAGACCAAGCTCTAAGCGCTTTACAATAAACACACTACCTCACTCACTCACTCACTCAACGGGCTGCCTACCCAGGTAGAGCCGGCCGAAGAGCAGCCTACTGGCGCTCATTCAGTCGTTTCCCGTACCATTCAAATATCAGTCACTCATTTTCATTTATCTCATTTATTCCTCCAGTTTCTCACATAGGATGCATACGATGTTTTATACGTGTCCTCCATTTCCACTGGTGCACGATGGCACAGATAACAGTCAGTGACAATTTTTGAGGCTTGGTAAGAAATACCAGGCGGCTATCTTTTAGTAGTAGATCTGTCTCTGTCTTCAGTAGGGTCTTTTCGAATATGTCATAACCTGGGACTGGTGCATCTTTAGGTGTTTAGTCTTGATTCAGAGAGACCCGTACCGTGGAATGGCTTTTGGTCGTTCGAGATATCAGAGATCTTATTGACTACACTACTGATATTCAAATGACAGATTCTCGGTCCATCTCTTGATGGCCACGAGTTCTGGTTTGTGGTCATTTTATGTTCTGTGTTCGCAAGTATTAGAGAAAAAAAAACTGGCAGATTTATAAGTACAGCAGTGGTAGGGAACTATGAGGTGACTGAGAATGCACAATAAATGCGCATACAACTAATTGCTGCTAGGTTGTGCAGGGCGAAGCAGTGCATGGGCACAACTTCTGAACGTTGCACGCACAGAATCACCACCTGATATGAATCTGCTCACATACATATGCTACGAATCAAATCAGTCAAAGGTTTCTTACAGGTCCAAGTCTGCTACAAAAAGAGGAAGTGAAGGCACGAATGCGTTTAACTTATGGAGCACTCTCAGATCAGTCACATCCGCCAAACGTAGGTATGAGAAACACAAAGTTTGTCTGGCATTCAGCGAAGGCACAGATGCTTCACAATGCACACTGTCAGTTCAGTCAGTTCTGATACATGGGGCGTAACGTCTATAATAATACGAGCGGCTTAAAAAAAATCAACAAAACAAACAAACAAACAGTAGTAACACAGAATGTTCCAGCACAGTCACTATGGTGAGGTGAGCACTGTCAACGACAGATGCTGATGTGAAGCGATAATTCTTAACGCTGAAAGCATGATGACACGTACAAGTAGTATCCGAGGAATAGTGTTCTCCGTCTGGTATAGGAAGAATGAGAGTACCTCCGTCTGGCACAGGAAGAATGAAAATATCACACACACACACACACACACTTTTTTTTTTTTTTTTGCTGTCCCAACCTCTGCGCCACCTCAGAGGCAGTGCACACACGCCGCTCATTCCGACACCCCGTCCACAGCCACAGCCCGGTCAGCCCCGCCGCAGCCCCGGCACCGACAATTCACAGGGAGCAGTCAATGTCAAGTCGTCAAGAGGTAACCCACCGGAGAAGACACTGCACTGCTGCCGAGTCACTTCGGTGGTGTTCAGTGGCGCCTGTTCTGATCTAACATACGCAGGACACCACCTACTAAGCCCCTACTGACGACAATAATTGCTTAGTCGCTGTGCCGGCGTGAGTGAGCTCTCCCTCCGGAGGGCGCCACCACGTCCGTCCAACGACAGCCCCATGGACTCGCCGATACCGGTGACCCCGACAGAACCAAACCAAGGCCACAGACGTGGAGAGGACATCGAAACTGAGGTCACCATGAGAGCAGGGCATGAAGGGCCACAGAATTTGAGACTTTTTTTTTTTTTTTTTAAATGCTGATCGATGTGAATGAGGATGATTAAGATGATGCTACGGATTTCCATTTCGGTCTGAGACTACATGACAGGGCTGTACTCTACACTTCCTTTCATAATATATCCCGGCGTCAACCAGGCCCGAGAGATACAGGCACCTGCAGTGTTCGTCAGGAAATTTGAGCAACTCTCAGAAACGCATCCATTAAGTGGATGAAACTCGACTGTGTGGTCCCAGTCTTCCCAACTGAGTCCGCAGCAAACTCAACTCTGGGTAGGAGCCGGTCGGGGCAGAAAAACCCACATGACTCTGATGGGATTCGAACCCACGACCTCCCAGCCGGGAGTCCGCGACGTTAACCACTTCGCCACGGCGGCTGGTCACACATACACACACTTATATCAAGCACTTGCACGAGTAACACATATGTATTGAACCACAGTTTTTGTTGTTGTTGTTGTTGTTTTTTTTTTTTTTTTTTTGGGGGGGGGGGGGGGGGGCGGATGGGTGAGGAAGGGGTGATGCTTTCAAAGACAAGAAAGTAAGGGTGGAGGGAGGCAGCCCGACGGGAACAGCGGTGTGCTACGCAGGCAGTGGTTGGGGACTAGGGCACAGACATGGGAGAAACTGGGGCTGTGTGTTGTCATCAGTCACTGAAGTACTGACAGAGCCGGCCATCGGAAACTGAGAAGCTGGGGCTGTCAACAGGCGGCGTAGCCTGCGTTGTGTTGTGTTGGCGTGACCGTTGAAGCGTAGCGCTGGGGTGGTGGAGAAGCGCCGGCCGAAACATGGAGCTGATGGTGTGTAGGCGTGTGTGCTGCATTATTAACATCAGTGGCTTGCACAGGGCAGAGCTGTGTGTAGATGAGGCACTAACTCAGTTCTTGATGTTCCATGCTAATTTGAGTAAGCCTCTGTGGCTGATCTAGGGGAGATTTGTACACATCATACATGGGGGCACTACCCCTAGCAAGAAAGGAATCTTTGTCGAGATACAGCAGATAGTTCTCTGCATACTTCCTTAGGGTTCATTACACGCCTGCCACATGCAGGGATGATGGAAGAAGCCACGATTGTTGCTTTAGAGAAAGTCGTTTGACGTGAACAAAGGAGAGCTCTCTCCCCCTTCACAGTCATCGATTCCCACATGCAAAATAACGGTTACGCGCTAGACCACTGACTTCTTCAGTACAAGGTGAGTGAAAATGTACAGGTAAGTGCAGTAGCTTGTAAGAGTTCGTTGTAGATCCTGTGGTAGGTGTTCAGCTTGCTGACGACAAAAAAGACACCAGGCGGTATTGAAACGAAGAGGATCCTTTCATTTACAAACGTCGAAGAATATAGGAACAATAAACAGCAATTGACTGACCTTCAGGTTCAATAGGTCGTACAGAAACTCAATCGTACATGCAACAGCCACTATTCTACTGATGGCATCTTTTCATCGACTAGACTCAACTTCAGTGAAGACTCGAACACTTCTGTGCTCGACAATGACCTTCAACCGCTCTCATTTCTCTCTCCCTCACAGCTCTCATCCTTTCATATGTTAAATAAAGAATATTCTTGAACAAACTCGATCATTCTTTTTTCTAGAGAATATTTTGCATAATATCGGTAAGCTCAACCAAAGAAATCGCGACAAGCTTATGCAAATGTGATTCTGTCAGCTTCTACAACATTCTCGAACCTTCGGTAATGCACTAGCAGTTTACAGAGACCTGGTAAACATTCTAACATAATCTCTAATATTCCAATCGCAGTATGAATCGATCCGAAAACAAAACTGAACAATTATGCATACGTTCACTTCCCAAACGTTTTAAACAAATCAACAACAGTACTACACTGACCGAAAATACAGAGATCCAAAAGCGATAAGTAAAAGGAAGCTTGCAGCTTGTTATTATTGCTATGACGTCTTTCGCGAAAGTTCCTGCTCTCATGTCTCCCTTTTCAGTTGTAACAATAACTCTATCGGCATGGTAATGGGTGAGTTTAACGTCCTCTTAGCGAAAGCTTTTAGGGACAAGATCTTACCACAGCAAGCTGCGGCGTGGAGCCGTCTTCTTCCGTTAGTAACCACAGTCACGTGTTTGACTATTATTGTTACGTTTGGGGGTGAAGACGACAGAAAAAAAAAAAAAAAACACCACCACCTTTTATTGAGAGTATGAAGAGAGTATAGAGTACAGAGAAGGCGGGAGAGGGGGAGGGGAGGGGGGGGAGGGGGAGGGGGGGGGGAGTTGGATTTACGGAATTGCATATACCTACCTACTGAAAGTACCTGCCATTTGGACACTATTTCCCGAGGAAGCAGATTCCAGTCCCTTGGGAGGAACGACATATTTCTTTGTTCCGTCCGGCACGTTATTCTGCTGTATTGTTGGTTGTGGCCTCTCCTTCATTTTGTTTGGAGGGGTTTTAGATGGTGGAACTTTACAGCCGTTGTGTTGTGTTTCATGTTGTAAAACATGGTTAGGCGTGCCGCTTTCCGCCTCGTCTCAAGGGGTGGCCATTTTAGTTCCTCCAGCATGATGGTGACGCTGGAGGTTTGCTTGTTATTGTTCATGACGAAGCGGGCCGCTCTACGTTGGATGGCCTCTATGTCCTCCTGGATATCTTTGGCAATGTGTGAATGCCAGACAGCGGAGGCATATTCCAGCACTGGTCTCACTAATGCTTTGTATGCCATTTCTTTGACCTTCCTGCTGGTGTTCTTAAGATTCCTTCGCAGGAAGCCAGCGTCTTGTTGGCTTTGGCGCATATGTTGTCTATGTACCTGTTCCATTTGCGTCGTTTTGCAGGGTCACTCCGAGATACTTTGTGTTGTTGCTGCTCTGGAGAGTCTGGTTGTGGAGTTGGTATCCAGCTGTGGGTGGATCTCTTTTGCGGGTCACATGCATGACTTTGCACTTGTCTGGATAGAAGGCCATGTCCCATTCCTTCTCCCACTGTTCTAGCGCCTCAAGGTCTTTCTGGAGGGCTTGCTGGTCAGCTTCGCTAAAAATGTGTCTGTAGACGATTGTGTCATCAGCGAATAGGCGTGTGCTGGATTGGACCCTGTCTGGGAGGTCGTTGATGTATACGTGGAACAGGCAGGCTACCAGCACAGAACCTTGGGGGACGCCAGATCTAACTGCTACTGGTTCCGAGCGTGATCCATCCACCACTACTGACTGACGTCGGTTGCCCAAGAAGTTGCCGATCCATCGGTTGGTTTCACCTCTGATGCCATAGTGCTGAAGTTTGTGTACTAGGAGGCTGTGACTGACTTTGTCAAAAGCCTTCTCAAAGTCCATCACTATGACGTCGGTGTCCGTACCCTGGTCTAGTTTCTCAGACAGTTCTTCAGTCAGCTTGAGCAGCTCGTCCGTCGTCACTGATCCTGTGTGGCGCCGAATAACGTTGCTGGGCTGTTTTGTCGTGTGTGTGTGTGTGTGTGTGTGTGTGTGTGTGTGTGTGTGTGTGTGTGTGTGTGTGTGTGTGAGGAGAGAGAGAGAGAGAGAGAGAGAGAGAGAGAGAGACAATGACAATGACAATTTTATTGAGTAAACAAACAAAATGTTCATTTCAAGGGGATCAAACACAAAAATCTATTCAATTTTGTAACAGGTCCTACGTTAGGTGATATTGATTCTCTCTCTCTCTCTCTCTCTCTCTCCCTCTCTCCCCCCTCTCTCTCTCCGTCTCACTCCTCTTCATTTTTCATTTTTATAGTTCTACTGTAGCAATATATTCCAGTATGTATTTTCTTTCCATATCAGATATCATTCATTCTGCTAGCTCTGCATTTCGAATTTCCGATCGTTTTTGAAATGCTTTACACAAAAACCGAGACAGCTGACTTACGGACACTTCATCGTCACAAGACATCACAAAGCCAATGTTGCCGTTTGCTCTATGGATAACACTGGCATCTTTTCTGAAAAGGTTATAAGCCTCACAATCAAACAACACATGAGATTCATCTTCAACATGCTGCTTACAAAGAGGACAGAGCAAGTGTCGTGGTGCAACATCTTTTCTGTATCGCAGTTTGTGAAAAAAGATGGGGGAAATTCCGAATCTAAACTTCGCATATATTTCTTTGTAGCATTTTGGGATACTATAGTCTAAGTATTTTTCGGTTTTCAACGTATGCTTGAAGCAGCTGTAAAATTCAAAACGATCTTTGGTTTCAATTTTGTCATGCCATATTTGTCCATATTGGTCAGTCAGTCTTTGTTTAAATAAAGACAGAAAACTTCTTACGTCACCAACATTATGTTGTTGCCAAACATCACCGAATCCGTTTACACAAAGCAATTGTTTAACTTGAAATGCCCACGTTCTTTTGCCCAACTCTTGTAAATAGTTTAACATAATATAGGCTTTTCTTGGCAACCTTGTGGCTGGCATGTTGCACTCTCTAAGCCAGTAGCGGATGCAACTTTCTGCTGCCAGCACATACAAGGGATAACGACCGAGTTCCCCAAGACCATACTATTCGGTGACTGCATTCCAACATTTAAATACCTTTTACATGCAAATAGGTGGGTTTTTTCAATAACATCGAGTTGTTGATAACCCCATATCTCTGCCCCATAAAGTAAAATAGGAGTAACTTGGGTGTTTGTATCAGCAAAACCTTTGAGGATGTCAATTTGTTTTTGTAGACCGACAGGGCAGTAGGAGGCGAGAGCCACATCATCAGCAAAAAGGAGAATTAGAATCTGAGTCACGTCGGGTGTTAGCTGAACACCGTGCTGACCATTCTGCGCAATCTCTAACGCCAGTTCGTTTATGAAAAATGAGAATAATGTAGGGGACAGGACACAACCTTGTCTCACCCCCGCATTGCATTCAAAAAAGTCTGTCATGCTACTGGGACATCTTACACACGATCTCACACAACGATGCATTGTTTTCAGCATCCTTAACATTTTGCATCCAACGCCCATATTTCGAAGTACATTCCACAGGATATTTCTATTTACAGTATCAAAAGCTTTTTTAAAATCGACAAAACAAACATACAGTTTACCTGAATTTTTCAAAAGATATCGTTGCACAATAGCATACAAGACAAAAATGTTATCTGAAGTAGAGTAACCTGTTCTGAAGCCACTTTGTTCTTCAGCAATCTTTCCATTCCTTTCGGCCCAATTAACAAGACGATTATTTAATATTTTTGCAAACATTTTTCCAAGTATACATAATAACGAGATACCTCGATAATTGCTGGGATTATCGGTATCTCCAGCTTTGAATAAGGGCACAACGATTGCATCATTCCACGCACTTGGATATTGTTGTGTGTCGAATATATGATTAAATAAGTGCAAAAGAAAGGGCAAAGTTTGATCCAAGGAATATATCAACATTTCTGGCAAAATACTATCTGGTCCTGGAGCCTTGTTCTGCTTGAGAGACTGGACAACATGCCTTATTTCGTCCGTGTCGATCGGTTTATCCAACTCCTCGATATATTCGTTGTTGTCCCCACTGTCAGTCGCAATATGTTCTACGTTTTCATTTGCTTTGAACACAGACTGGAAATGATTGCCCCATTCCTCATCGGTGATATTTGGTTTGCATTGTGCTTTACGATTAATGCTTTTTACTTCTTTCCAGAACTTACTGGAATTCTCTTTAGCCTTTAAAATAAGAGTTTCAAGTTTTTTTTGTTTAAAAATTTTTTGTTTACTATTGAGTAAACGTCTATATGTAATTCTACTATCAACATACTTAAGCCTTAACTGGTTTTGTAATTTCTTGACTTTACAGCGAGTGAACATCCTCCAGCAACGTCTCATTTCTTTTTTAGCTGTTCTGCACTCGTAGTCGAACCAACTATTGGATTTAGGGCCGCTGCTGATTCTACGTTTCATGCATTCTGCTGCCTGAAGTAGTCCTTCATTTAGACACTTCACTGCTTCGTCAACTGACACTGTCCTGAGATTTATGGTGGCTTTGTTCAGAGCACATTGAAAATCATTGCAATGTATGTACTGGCAAAATAGCTCTTCCTTATCTTTGTCCCAAACAATTTTCTCTGTATATGTTACTGTACACTCATCGTCCTTGTTTCCATTACAATTTATACTCAATACTATTGGCATATGCTTAGAGTTGAACATTTCGCCCACTTTTATTTGCATGGTTTTGTGATTCATTTCTTTTGAACAAATAAAATAATCTATTACACTGCTGCCAGTCGAACACACATATGTAAATTTTCCCTCTTCGTCCCCGGCACAAACTCCGTTCAAAATCGTTAAATTGCAAACAGCACAGAGCTCGAGAAGAACACGACCAAAGTGGTTAACAGTTTCGTCCTGAGATTGCCTCTGCTCACATAAATCAGACTGGATAAAGTCATTATCATCTTCTGCTTCACATGAAGTAGCATTTAAGGAACCAGTCCTTGCATTGAAATCACCACACAATAAAAACTCGTACGGTTCGTTTTGAGACTGGACGTAATCAAGAATACATTTTTCAATCACATTTATACTGGACCTGAAGGGAATATGGGGCTGTCTATAGTAAGGACTGTCAGGGGGACATACATAGGCACCGCACAATATCAAATGATTTTTGTTCATTAACATACTTTTATCGAACTCTATAACCACAATATTATCTTTTGAAATGTCTGATGATTTGATAAAAACCTTCAGAGATCGTTTCACTAGAATCAGTACTCCCCCGCTACACCGACCCTGTTGTGAGAGCTTTACTGCTGGACTCATAAACTGAACAAAGTTGGGGAAACAGTCAAGGTCAGTTTGGTACTTGAGAAATGTTTCTGTAAAACAAACTATATCAAATTTTGATACGTACTGTATGAAATCTGACTCGGACAGTTTTGAAAGAAGACCTTCGACATTCCAGTTCAGAATACAAATTGTCGGATCTTTCCTCAATGAAATATTAGTAGTTTCTTGTCTATTTTTCGTAGAGCTTTCGAAATGGCTACCATTGCTTGCAGACTGTAATGCCTTTCGCTTTTCAATGTTATTGGGCACTGGACGGCGGTTGCTGCCATTACTGAAGCGAGGTTGTACACGGTCCACACGCTTCATGTCATCGTGACATTGGCTGGAGATCGCGTGTCCTTCGCCGGCTGCCTGGCGTCATTTTTGGGGTTGTTTTCTCAGCATCGTGTCGATTCGCTCTTGGCCGTGACCCTCGGTTTTCCTTGGAACTTGACGATCCCGCAGAGTCATGGAACACGCTGACGCTGACGATGTTCCTGCAGGGTGAATGGGTTGGATGTCCGTTTCCTGACCAGGAGATCGTCCCCCACGTCCAAACCCCCGTAGAGAGTTCCTTACCTTGCCTCCGTTAGATCTGGTTCCACCAGATCCCCTGCCCCTGGTGTGAGCGTGTGGTCCTGTAGAACTGCTAGGCGACTTGTAGGAGTCGTACTGAGATACGGAGTTGTCGCCCCGTTCTTCCTGTAATGTAGCTTGGATGTCCGTGTGTTCCTGGCTCCCGCGGGATTGATGACGGAGTGAAGGGAGTGGGGATTAGGTGAACGGGGACGAGGGGAGGAGGAAGACAGATCGTGGGGGTGAGAGGGGGAGGGGGGATGAAAGTGTGTATCAAGGGAGGAGGTAGTACGGGTGGAGGGGGAGGGGGATGGATGATGGTGAGTGGAGGGGAGGGGAAGGGATCGACGAGCAGGGTTGGGGGAGGTGGGAAGACGAGGAATAGTGTCAGAGAGCGGGAGAGGGCAAGAAAGAAGGGGGGAGGAAGGAGAGGAGCAGGTATAAAGGGAGGATGTGGGAAGGGAACGAGCAGGAAGGGGAACAGGAAGAGAGGACTGGAGTGACTTATGGTAGTCCTGTGGTGGCTGGCTCCTGGCAGCGCCTTCCTCGTTGTCGACATCAAGAAACTGCTCACGTTCGTGGTGGCTTTGTCTTTTGTATTTGATGAGTTTAGATCCTCTGTAAAAGGCTGTATATCCACCTTTCTTCAGTTCATTGAGTGTGTGTCGTTGTTGTTCTGTCAGATCGTCGACCATTCTTATTCCAGCTTTTTTCAAGTTTTCATGAGTTGCTTTGTTACTGATCAATCTCTTTTTGTCTTTGTTTCTTAGCAGTTTGGCCAGCATAGGTCTTGGTCGAATCTGGTCTGTTTTCTTACCTAATCTGTATGCTGTGGAAAACTCGTCTTCTGACCATGTTCGTGATAAATCATGTTTGCAGAGCAGTTCAATGAGTACCTGAACACAGTCTTCAGACTCTCTTTTATCACCTGTTTCTGGTATGCCGTAGAAGACAAGGTTGTCTTTTCGTAACAGTGTGTCATGTTGAAAATTTTTTTCTTCAGTTTTTCCAAGTCTGTGTTCAAGTTGCTTTGCATTTTCTTTCAGATTTAGTATCTCTTCTTCTCTTTTGCTTAGCTGTTCTGCGATCTCTTGGAATTGTGAAAACATGGAAGAGACAGTGGAAGCAAGAGACCTGATGTCAGCAGCAGTACTGTCAAAGCGGGCACATATGGATATCTTCAGGTCGCCTATCAAATCTTCGGTTGAAGGGCCAGGATTGAGTTCTATATCTCCAGAAAGGCACAAGAATAGTCCTGCATAGGGGTTTACATACCTCTGCTGGTCAATACCCTGTAATGTGTAGCAGTTCCGTTGAGACTCCCACATCGTCGCCGACCTTGGAAGCGGAAAAGTCCATTTTGACAAATCTCCATTACACACATCGACGGATTTCCTTATGCTTCCTCCCCACCATTCATATATAAACTGAACAAGTCCGACATCACGATCTGTTACAAGCACCCACCTCACGCCTAACAGAAACACCATCATGCACAACGTCGTCACAATCAGTCGATATGACAAGTCTGTGAAAAAGTCCCACTTTGTGTAAGGTGAGTACAGCTTTGAAGATTTGATACGGCATGACCTTTCACATTTTCTCATCAAAATCTTCACTAAAATTGGCTGAAATGTCCCAATTTTTGCACGATACAGCTCATTGCTGCAAGGCATCTTGATTTGCTGAAAATAAGATGACTTAAGATAATTAAATGTTGCTAATTGGTCAAAAAACGAATTAAGTTGCCGCAGCACCAAGAAAACACGTCTTGCCTGGACAAGTGCGAAGTGTTCACCCCCGAGAGAGAGAGAGAGAGAGAGAGAGAGAGAGAGAGTGTGTGTGTGTGTGTGTGTGTGGAGAGAGAGAGAGAGAGAGAGAGAGAGAGAGAGAGTGGTGTGTGTGTGTGTGTGTGTGTGGAGAGAGAGAGAGAGAGAGAGAGAGAGAGTGAGAGAGAGAGAGAGAGTGTGTGTGTGTGTGTGTGTGTGGAGAGAGAGAGAGAGAGAGAGAGAGAGAGAGAGAGAGTGTGTGTGTGTGTGTGTGTGTGTGTGTGTGTGTGTGTGTGTGTGTGATCTCTCAGGATTCATGTGTCCCCCATGTCTGAAAGCAGAATATCAAAAATCGGCCGATCCCATTAATACACGAATCCGAAAGACAGCTTCTGAGATTTGAGGTAGGTTTCGAGTGCTAGCGCTTACGTTACAAAAAAAAACAACAAAAAACAAAAAAAAAAACGGTGGCCCAGGGTGTTGTGTGCGCCGTCCATCGTCGCGCACACACGCACACGCACACACACACACACAGAGAGGCTTTGACGCGGTTTCAGTCGTCAATCCTGTCAAAATGACGCACGAATCTTTCAGCTTGAAATAGTTTCAGGAGGACCACTAACGTGATTAAATCTAAGAGTCCCGGGGTTCACTATTTTACTAGTAATACATGCATACGTAAAAATGTGTTTTAGTAGAGCAGTGTATGAGTGCAGTTTCCAGATTTACTTTTCCACTGTTTCGAGAGGTACCTGTACCCATCGTCAACACAGCGCAGGCCTCCAAGGGTGGTACAGGACTGCTCTAAAGGCAGGTGAAGACAGTGCTTCTCTGGGTCCTCCCCAGCACCTTCGGGTGTTTCTTTTTCTTCTTTGCCTAAACTAGGCTGACCCTGGAGAAAGGTCCAGTGACGGTGAGGAAAGACCCACTGACCACAGGGAAAGTCCTGTTGACAGTGGGAAAGACTACAACTTTGGATTCTCTCTTGAGGGCACATAAGACCGTATGGCGAAAGCTTGGCTGTGTCTGGAGTGGCACTGTCTTCATCTGTCCGTGGGCAGGGGTGGTTGGGTCTGTGGGGTGTGCTCGGCAGCTGGAGGGTTTTTCGCCGGTGGGCTCTGCAGTCATGAAATACGGGCTGGTACACCCATGGGGATGCTACTTTAAGGCTGTTAAGAGCTGCATCCTGTAGTCTGATTTACCTCTGTTCAGGAGCAGTTATGTCCCTTGATGTCTTAATGGAGTGTCCTGCGCGTGCCTGTACCCATCGTCAACACAGCGCAGGCCTCCAAGGGTGGTACAGGACTGCTCTAAAGGCAGGTGAAGACAGTGCTTCTCTGGGTCCTCCCCAGCACCTTCGGGTGTTTCTTTTTCTTCTAGTAATACATGCATACGTAAAAATGTGTTTTAGTAGAGCAGTGTATGAGTGCAGTTTCCAGATTTACTTTTCCACTGTTTCGAGAGGTAGCATTTCAGAACTGAATATCTTCTTTCATGCTTTTTTTTTTTTTTTTTTTTCATAAACAATGTTTCAAGAATTCAAACCAGCTTTTCCGAGAGATGTTTGGAATGAGGTGTATATTTCTTGAATTACGGCTTTTTTCATTATAAAAAGTTCCAATGTGGTTTTTAATGTGAATTTTGTTGAAATGGTGCCATGTTCTGACGTAAGATAGCCTGAGGACGACCTTTAAGCTAATCAATGGATGGGATTCGTTGTTTTCCCATTTCCCGTGTTACATATGTGAAAAAGAAATAAATAGATAAAAAAAAAGGTAAACAGAGCTACATACTAGGGACATACGTCTGTTAATAGTTAACGAATTCAGCTGAAATTTGATGTTTTTGGTAGGCCTAAACCATGTCAAAATTTTTTAAAACTTTGCACCGACTTCATCAAGTTCGTTAAGAGTTATTGCAAATTCATTTGAACTGATTTTTGGTAATTTTCCTTTCCCCAAAACTGTGTTTTATTTGAGGTCAAGAAAGCCACAAAGAAGGCTTTTCAGTTAATTTTGATATTTAAATTTGTGAACTCAGCTGCATGTTCTGCAGTGTCGAAGACGATTTGCTTTTGCCAAGGAGAACGTAATAATGGCTGTAATAACTCGGTCTACATTAACCGGAAACAAATCAGTGAGAGTAAGACACACACACACACCACCACCACCACCACTACCTGGTGGTGTGCCTGTGGCTACCTTTAAAAACGAAACTGTCACGCACATTGAAAAAGTGTCGCTTAAAGTTAGCCAAAAGGTGTACATGAAGTACTGCCCGGATGGGTGTGCTCAAACGGCAAATAAAAGATATTCAGTGATAACTGAAGAAACGGGGCATGTTCCAGTTTGGCAACGTACAACAACAAAAAATTAGCCTTGGAGTCAAATCAGGCTATGAAAATAATGAAAAGGTTACGTGATGTGACAAAACCAGAGAAATTATGGCAAGATACAATTTTCATAGGTTTCAAGCCGAACTGGTGCGGAAAGTCCGTGGTGGACAAAATCTTTGTGTATGGGTGGTGGGTGGAAAGGTCAGTTTACTGGGGCAACACACCTATTGTGTATGGGTGGTGGGTGGAAAGGTCAGTTTACTGGGGCAACACACCTATTGTGTATGGGTGGTGGGTGGAAAGGTCAGTTTACTGGGGCAACACACCTATGTTGATCTCCCAGCCCACAATCCATAATGCTTACCACTGTGACACAGCAGTTGGTTCTACAATGATCTTATTCTTGATGGTGTTCTGTCAGAATGATAGAAATTCTTCAAACTGTAAGTTCTGTTGACAGACTACTGCATCTGAAATTTTGATAGTTGTTTTTTTCTTCTTCTCTTCATCACTATGACAGTCATGTGGATGGGGCATCTTCCTGGACATACTGCATCTCTGACACTGTTCTTTGCCTCAAGTGATTCAAAGTGAATTTCAGTATCGAAGACAAACCTCATGGAAGTTACGAAAAGAGACAATGGTGACATCAGCGTTATTTCCTAATGGAGAGCCGCTTGACATCACTACTGTGAATATGGAGGCCTGGTTGGTAAAGCACTATTCTCATGATTCAAGGGTCCTGGGTCAGTCCCCACTTAGGACAGCCAGGTTAGAGGATTTCTCTGTGAAAAGTATCTGCACAGGTTCAACCCAACTGCAAGTCCTTCAGATGAGATTTCAACTAAGGACAGAGAAGTATCTGCACAGGTTCAACCCACCTGCAAGTCCTTCAGATGAGATTTCAAACTATGGACCTGTTTGTGAACACTGTCGTAAAAGAAAGACAACTCATATGCATAACACATTAAAAAAAAAAAATGCATGCACATGAAACCTCTTTCCGTTTGTCACAGAAGAGACAGGATGGATGAACAAAGAATAAATACGCACACTATTGTTTACACACCATCCCCAAATGAGACTGTCCTATTAAAAGGTGGGATCAAAATGGCTACATGTGGAAAAAATTATGTTAATGTTGAACCTCTCATGGTTAATGATTTTTGGTTATTACCAATATCTTGCCAGTTCAATGAAGAAAGATGGACAAAAAGTAACTGCCCCCAGTATTGTTACCAATATGGTTTATATTTGACCAGATATTGGCAGTGGAAAAAGTGGACTGTTGAGGACATGGCACCTGACTTTTATTAACTGCTGTGACCATGATGCTGGTTTGATTTGATTGATTTGCAATTTTTGCTGTGCCAGTTTTAAAAACGATCTGCACAATCATTAACTTCTGCGTCAAAGACAATAGTGGCTACCTAAATGGACCCAGACATATTGAGGTCAATTCAATAATCATGATTTCTCAAATTATCATTACCATGCTGTGTCTATAGACACATATGGTTCTCTAGACAAAGTCGGAGTCTGAATTCTTGCTGGGAAATGAAGAAGAAAATATTTTCATAATGGTCAGTGACACCATCATTTCCACTGTAGGTTCGACAGAAAACATAGAATTCATCTGCAAGTAGTTAGGAGCAACAAGAAAAAAAACAACTAGATGGCTTGCAAGTAAATGGAACTTCACAAACCAGAGCAACAAAGAACCCCGACACATGTTGGCACTTGTCAAATTTGCCCCTACTTAAATGGTAAGAACCACAAGCTCTGTGTGCAGTATCAGGAGGCCCCACAGAGAGAGAGAGAGAGAGAGAGAGAGAGAGAGAGAGAGAGAGGAGAGGAGAGAGAGAGAGAGAGAAGAGAAGAAGGAACTAAATTGGAGGCTGGTGGCCCCACTGCTGAAACAAAAATTCAGATGTATTCATACCATACAATATGTCTACTAAACACTATGATGTGAAAAAAAATTCAGATGTCGTCATACCATTTTATATCATGTTTACTAAACACTATGATGTACACATGTTAAAAAGAAGATTTACAAATCTCTACATTTCAGACACACCTGACTGAAATGAACAAAATCAAATATAAACAAAATATTTTAGCCTTTTTTCAGTAAACAAAAGGTAGAAATGTCAAACTGCCTAACATACCACTCACTTCTGTTAATGTACACCATCTAGTTCAATTGTGCATAAAATCAGACTCCTTTTATTGCTATGTTTCAGAAAATTTTGGGAATTTACATATTTTCTGAAACATTTGAAGCATATGTTTAATTATGGAAAATGCACTCAAATGAATATTTATGTAATAAAGAAAAAAACTTGAAGCCTTCTACTACTTCTGCAGTGCACTTATGTAATGAAAGAGGAACACAAAAACCAAATGTTTGTATTCTTCTATGGAAAGTGCTATCCACATTATGTGTTTGTGATTTGTGGGAAACTTGACAGGCACATGGTTCATTGTGCATTTTGTGTGTCAGATTAGGTATTGGCTTGAGAGTAATCTATCTGTGTCTGTATACTGACCAAATTGCTTGTAAGTCTATGCATCTGCATAGTATGTATATTGTGTGTGAGTGTGTGCAAATAAAATACCTGATGGAGTGAGTTATGTCCATGTACACCTCTGTTTTGTGTGCGTGTGTGTGTGTGTGTGTGTGTGTGTGTGTGTGTGTGTGTGTGTGTGTGTGTGTGTGCGTGCATGCGTGCATACATGTTTATGTTTGTGTAAGTATAGTATAGATCTACAAACATAATGGGATTTTTCGCTTGATTACTCAAAGACCACAAAGATGGAGATGGTACACAGAATAAATTCTCAGCTGTTTATCATAATTCATATCCAGGATTTTTTCTTTTTAGACTTGAAATAAACAATACTTAGCTTACATAATATGCATAAATACGGCATTAATAGCCATTTCCAACTTTTAGCGTTCACTACAAAGTCACTACTCTCATCTTCCACTCTATTACAGATGCTTTCCCTCAGTATCTGACAGAAGTCATTTAGATTTACACCCCCCATGCCAATTCCACTCTGTTACAGATGCTTTCCCTCAGTATCTGACAGAAGTCATTTAGATTTACACCCCCCATGCCAATTCCACTCTGTTACAGATGCTTTCCCTCAGTATCTGACAGAAGTCATTTAGATTTACACACCCCCATGCCAATTCCACTCTGTTACAGATGCTTTCCCTCAGTATCTGACAGAAGTCATTTAGATTTACACACCCCCATGCCAATTCCACTCATGTTGCTGATTATCAGTGATTCCTTGCTCCATGTACATGCTCCATGTACATGCTCCATGTACAAAAAGTAAATACTCTGGCAAAATTTTCATACTCACCTCAATCTGTCTGGCACAGTTCACCTCACAATTTTCACTGCTCTTCTTTGCTTAAACCGTTTAAAATCAGCCTGAAAATGTATCTTTTTCAAACTACCAGTTAATACAGTCATGAAGCCCATGTATGCGTGAGTATGTATGTGTGTCCATGTGTGTTCTTTTGAATAAGTATAATAAACTGTATGGATATGATTTGCATTTCAGACCTGAACTTTTCCTCATTTTGGTAATTTGTGATCTGTGTTAATGAGAATTACATCTATTGTACAATGCTTTGAGCTTCTTCTCGGAGAAAAAAAGCACTCAACAAATGTCCATTATTATAATTCTTATTTTCATCATCATTATTATTATTATTATAAATGAAAAATTTATGAAATCAAACTTCAATAAAGCAAACAGAGTAACTATATGAAATAGATAACAGATAACACTGCATTTACTTTCTCTTAAATGCAAGTCTGATTTCAAGATAATATAAAAATTATAGTCTTTGCAGTTTCCATTAATAGTCTTTTTCAGACTGTGAACGAATTGCGATGAAATGGCATGATGGCGAAAGTTATATGGCACAAGTGTTATTAAACACACACATACACAACACAACACACGCACACACACATGGATGAAATAAACAAAAAAAGGAAAGGGGCGTGTGGGGGTCGGAGGGCTGTAAACAAGCATAATTGTAACATAACCATCAAGTCTGTGTAGTTCATTTGCATGAAATTGTCTGCAGTGAAACAATTTGAAAGAAGACAAGAGAAACGCACATTAATCTACAACAGTCAATGAAATGCACTTTCTTTTTTCAGGCATAATCATGATTTTATAATTTTGCAAATACCAGATTTATCAAGGTCTACAAAACTTCAATTTGCTTGGCTGTTTGTCATAATTATGAACATGCTTTTAACAGCTATTTCCTATAATTATGGAAACACTGACATCTTAACAGATGTTGCTAGGTACAGCAACATACCTCTTGATCACCTTTTAGCAGACAAAATGTTTTGTTCCAGAGTTACCTTCCCTCTTTCCTCTTTTGACTGATGAATCCTGTTTATTTTGTGTAAAAAATCTTTAAAATACAGAGGCATCAGAACCTATAAAACTAAACTGATATTTTGCATACTTGACACTTCGGCACCATTTTTAATCCCTGCCGATCGAACCTTGAATATTTCTCGATTTCACACAAAATATGAGACAAACTGTAGAATCCATAATTGTATGTAAAAAGTTTATAAACTCTCATTTCATGTATTGCATGCTTGGATACTTTCTGGACAGGCTTGCTACCATACAAAATGACTGACAATGCCAACCTAACCTTGAAGAGTCGCCTTCCTTGTATCTTTCTTTGTCAATGTTGGGAGATTTGGGCTAAATTATTCTATAAAATTCAGACTTTTCAATTTAAGGCATGCTAAAATTCCATTTCTATGATAAGCATAAATGAGTTATTAGTATTGTTCGGGTAGTCCATTTCTATACAATATTTTCTGATTGAAAACTGGATTTAAAGGTCCTGTCGGTAGCCAGACGAGGAGGAAAGCCAATTGTATTTTGTAGGAATTTAAAAAAAAAAAGTTCTCTGATTAGACACATTTTTGGATGATCAAATTCATAGGTATGAAAATTGTAAAATGCCTGCTATTCATTTATCATTCTAACATTTCATGCTGTTTGCTATTCATCATCGCAGTGAGAAAACGACAGTAGAAACCTATTAAAAGTGGGTTCATGCTCTAATTGTAATCACAAATAATTCAATACAACAACACAACTATCAGAAATCACATACTGCTTTTTATTCCTTGGGTTCTGAGGTTTTCATCAATACTTAATATCTTTAAATATTTTGGATGGCAAGCCAGCCAACACAGTTGCGGCAACAGAAAGCATGACTTTGTGGCAGTTCCAGCCTTGCTAGGTCTATTTTGTCTTTGCCACGGAGTTGCTGGCTTTGCAATTCAGTTTTCTGCTATATATTAGGTGCTATCAGCCTAAGATGTTGGATGTCTGTGGAACTCTGGCAGCTGAAAGTTAGAGACTCCTGTTCATTTCCTCTGCATGTTACCAGACTGGCTGTGGTCCCTACCTTCATGAACACACCAACATCTGCCTGCCTGCTATCTCCACCACTCCACACCATCATACATAACATGAAATTCATCAACAAGATCACTAACATTGCATTCATTCACAGCTTTTTTTGTTGTCGTTCTTTTTTTTTTTTTTGTTGCTTTCAATTCTGACAATATCCTTTCTGTGTAGATCTGTGTAGATAATATGTTCTTTCATATTTCATTTATACACTTGGTCTCACAAGATTATGGGGTACCTTTTCTTTCAAATAAATATTTCCCTGCAGTGTTCTATTACCAAGATACAATTCATTATGACAGCCTGCCAGGCCTGGACATGATCCTGTATGCCTGATCTAACATGATTTTTGAAAGATGCAAGGGCCAATTTGTTGGTTAACCAATAAATCTCTTAAACCAACACCAATGTAGTTTCAACTGTTCTTAGGCAAGGTGCTTTGTGTACATTTTATAAACATAAAAAAGAGAAATAAGCATGTTTCTGGTGTGTGTGTGTGTGTGTGTGTGTCTGTGTGTGTGTGTGTGTAAACTATTCTGACCGTCTGTAGTCCCCACCTCCCCCCATGACCCTGTGGGATATCATTCTATCCATAATATGCAAAATGCTGATTGCCAAATGTGATGATAATACCACACATGTTGTTTGCACAAATGATATATACAGTATCCAATGTAGCAACCTACATCTCTATATGATGTAATCATTTTGTTTATAATCAACTAAAATTGCATTCTATATAACATGCCCTGTGCTATTTGTAGCAACCCACATCTGCATATATTTACATGCTGTTTGTAATAAACCGGACCAATAAACTAGACCTCTATATCATAATTCAAGGGTTGACTGCCAGAACCCAGTACCTCATATACATATATATAAGAGAGATACTGGGTTCTGGCAGTCAACCATACAAAGGTTGTATGTAACAAGCATCTGCACATAGTATGTCACATGCTGTTGAAACATACTACACACAAAAAAATATCAAACACACAGATGCATTTATATAATATTTCACATTCTGTTTGTAACAAACTATAGATCTATACATAACGACCAATGCCACTTGCTACCTACTATGCTACATCACGCGCAACGTTGTTTGTGCCAGTGCAGTCCTACAGTGCTTTCACGGAAGGTCATGTCTTGGTACTAAAAAGAGTCAGTCACGGTAGTGACAGCCCTATCATTCACCAGCAGAAGCCTCACAACCAGCTGAGGTTGGGAAACAGATGGGAGGCTGGATGGTGCTATTCAGTTCAGTTCAGTGGTTTATTTAATGTCTTTCCATCGTCCGATGATACTAGACAATTAAAAAAAAAAAAACCACACACACACACCTCTACATTCATCTTAAATCCATGTTTGTACTATCAAACCCACATCTGATATATGCATATTTACATAAGTGTAATACCCTAGTGGTACACAAAAATGTTGATCGTTATAACAATTTTCCAACCTGTGACTGTAAAATAACCATGACAATTTCAGCAACATATGGACCATATAAAACAGTATTGAAATTATCAAAGTTATTCACCTCAGTACCTTTCTCCTAATACAGTGAGGTCAACACTGAGCATTCAAACAAAAGATGATGCACAGAAATGTTTTCTCTGCAGACACAACTAATACCATGAGAATATTTAGTGTTCCATGTATTCAGCCTTAATTTATGAATTAATCTAACAATGTGCCTTGGGCACGATGGTAAAGTAGTCATTTTTAAAAATAAATTCTGCTTATGCAGCTGGATGGTGCCATGTCAGGTGAGTATGGTTGGCGGCTAATGATCTGGAAGCCACAGTTACACACACAAGTCATGGTAACTACAGTCTTGTTTGATGGTGCATTCTCATAACGGAACAGAACTTGCCAAGCTGGTTTTTGATGGTGCATTCTCATAATGGAACAGAACTTGCCAAGCTGGTTTTCCTGGTCTCTCCCTGGCTGGAAATGGTGCGTCCCTGTCTCATCCATGGTGACATACCCTGCAAACATTTGCTCTGGATAAGTATCATATCATTGCAAGTTCTCTTGCGACTATTCCAGCCAAAGACCAGCTTCTGATCTTTGGAAAGAACATGACAGCCACCTGCCAAAAATCTTCCTCTCGACCAGATGGCTGGTCAGATTTTCATCCACACTTGCAATTGAAATGCCCACTGTTGAAGCAAAACTGACCCATCCACCATCTTGGATTCACTGGCTTGTGAGAACATTTCCTGGGTTACTGCACTTGAACATTTTCCACTTTGTGAATCATCTTCAAAGGACTTCCCTCCTGGCCTAAACTTTGCTGACCATTTCTTTTTGTGCAGTGGAGTAGAAAGGCGCTGCCCTAACATAGGTTTTCACCATGTCATCATAAATGGCCAGCTTGTTTAGCCTTTTTTTTCCTCGTTGAAAATGAAATGAGGCAGGGAACAGTAAACAATAAACAAATAGGGTAACTCTTGCTCCCATGAGAAAACCTAACACACGAGTAACTGTTATTCAAGACTGGCACAGCCTTTTAAACTTGAATAAAGTCAGACAAATACAAAGATGAACAATCTAATAGTGGGGGAAAACAAGCGCAGGCCAACAACCCCTCTGTCATCACAGTAATGACTTGGCAAAGATTTGGACTTAAGGAGAGGGGGTTGAAGATGAAGAAAATGGGAACATGAAATTAAGAAAATATATTATGAATATGAAAACTCTTCGCTAGCTGCATGAGGGAGCCATCATAATCCCTCTCGAAGGCAGATCTATTTGTATTGCCTGCTCTTAGGCCTTTCGTCCGCTGGATGGGACTCAACAGGGAGACACGGCTGATTGTGTCTGTGCTCCTGGCGTCAAATAGAGACACACCACAGTCCATAATATGTGGTGTTCTCACCACCAAGGGTTCAAAAAAAGAATCCAACTGCACCCCCAATGCAGCCAGCGAAGGATAGTAAATGAAACAAAAAGAAAGTGTGGGGAGGAAACAAGCTGCTGAAAAACTAAAGATAAAATGTATACCGTTTGCATAATATCTTTAGTTTTTCAGTAACTTTTTTGCCATACTGTGATGACAGAGGGGTTGCTGGCCTGCGCTTGTTTTCCCCCACTATTAGATTGTTCGTCTTTGTATTTGTCTGACATTATTCAAGTTTAAAAGACTGCCAGTCTTGAATAAAAGTTACTCTATATTAGGTTTTCTCATGGGAGCATGAGTTACCCTACTCGTTCATTGTTTACTTTTTTCCTCAGTTATTGCATCACCATTTGGTAGTGCATCTTTTCCCTAACAGCAAAATCATTAGAAAATGCCTACCTGATGGTCTATTCCACAAAACAAATGGTGACACCATACAATAAATTTTGCACATCATCTTTTAGGAAACAAATGAAATCATGCACATTTTTTGTGAATCTAGAACAACTCTTCTCAGACAAGCCAAAAAAAAAAACTAATAAAAAAAAAACAACAAAAAAACCCACTCCTATTATACTGAGCTGCACGCTGTTTTCAAAATACCATGCTTAGTTGCATGCTGTTTGTAACATACTATACCAAGTCACATATTGTTTGCAACAAACTATATGAATTACATGGTCAATAAAAAAAAAAGGACAAAAATAGGGTACACAATTATATAAGAGAAGTTAGAATCTGTATTTGTATTAGTTTCTGAAACTACTCCTGGAAAACATTATTTGATGCTCTACAAAGTTCAAACTAACCTGACGTGTATCTCATCCTTCCAGCGAGCAGTGAGAGGCCCTGCGGTGATGTTGGTTTTAATGGGTGGCCACCAATGTTCCGCCCTGAGTGGTGCACTGCAGCCAGTCAGGCCAGAAGGTGTCCTTCATGCGTTCACAGTAAGCCACCAGCTGGGGGAACTCCTCTGTTGGACACATACATAACACAATGCTAAAATATGTGCAACAAAATGAACAAACAAAAAACCCAGGCTAACAGCACACACACACACACACACACACACACACATGCACACTCACTTACATACATACACACTAACACATGCACACACACAAAGACACACTTCACTGACTCTCTCAGCTTTTTTTGTGAACATAATCATAAAACCATAATGATAATAAATATGACAAATTATTCTCTATGGTAAGATAAGATAAGATAATGTTGCTTATAGCCCAGCCGACCGCAAGGGGCCATATCAGGGCTGTCACCACGTTAAAATCAACTCACAAGTCATTTAAAAAAAAAAAAAAAAAAAAAAAAAAAAAACACCTTTCACACCTCTCTTTAAAAGACATCTTCTAGAAACGCCCCAGAAACTTCGTTAAAAATCTTTCATCCGTAAAATCTTAAATCAGATGAAAAACGTTAATCTCTCTCAAAAACTCAAAGATCACGTCAGGCGGGACATCCCTGAACAGGATTTTCATGGACTCTGCCGTAAAATGTTTGTGTCTCACATCGTGCAAGTCCCAACACTCTAAAAGAATATGTTTCATTGTGAGTGGCACATGAAATGGAATGCACCACGGAGCTTCTTCACTCTTTAAAAGGTACGAATGGGTAAAATACGAATGGCCGGTGTGCAGCCGGCACAGAACTGTTTCTTCTTTACGACCACCAGACGCAGATGGGAGGAACTCCTTAAGGTTTGGACGGATCTGAAAGAGTTTGTTATCCGTCTGTGTATTCCAATCCTCCTGCCAGAGGTCTCTCACATAATCGTTAATTTTGGGTTTCAGATCTGAGCAGGGGATATATATGTTGGACAGTTTCTCTCTTGTGGCATTCTTGGCTAAACGATCAACCATTTCGTTCCCTCCAATGCCAACATGACCAGGAATCCAAGCCAAAATAATGTTGTAATCATCGCTTTCAACTTGGTCAAAAGTTCAAAAAAGTGTAAAAGTTCTGGGTGTGTGTATATATGTGCATATTGTTTGTATAACTTTGTGTCCATGGAAAAGAAAGGGTGTGGAGAAAAGAGGCTTTAACTCAATCAAGTCACAGCCAAAATGGACCAGTCTGTCCCTCAGTTCACGATTTTCAAAAAATCATAAAAAAACAACCACTTCACTTAGGAGCATGAAACATACACCATTGGATAGAAGAAACCCTATATTGATCAAAAATGCTTAATTCAGTGAGGAATCCACACAGTTCACATGATGTAAATAATCCAAAATGATACACATTTGCAGAAAAACAAAATCTTTTTATGCACACTGTAATCCACTTCATTATGCTCTCTATCCTCCCACACAAGTTCAATTACACTTCTGAGCGCTTGGTGTGAACTACAGAGAACAGTATATTTATGACAACTGCATAAAACACAGAATTTGACAACAAAATGCTTGATCCACTCAAAATCAAATGTGATCGTGTCCAAAATCATGTGATCGCGGGAACTGAGAGTAGGACAATTCAAATCCGTATAAAACTACTACAGAATACACGAAGAACGTTCTAAAGAAAGTAACTGCAAAAAAGGCCCTAAGCTGTCCCTGAAACGAGATTTATTGCCCTTTAATAAAAGGCATCATGTGATCGTGGGAACTGAGAGTAGGACAATTCAAATCTGTATAAAACTACTACAGAATACACAAAGAACGTTCTAAAGAAAGTAACTGCAAAAAAGGCCCTAAGCTGTCCCTGAAACGAGATTTATTGCCCTTTAATAAAAGGCAGTATGATTTAAAAATCGTCAAATGCTGTTGGAAGTATGCGTCCGACACGCTTTCAAGCGATGTGAACAGTGTCGGAAACCCGCTTCCGACAAGACTTGATTGAGTTAATGGGAATTGAGGGGGTTGGGGGCATGCTGAAGAGTGTTGATGTGCAAGCTGCTCATGTGGTTGTGAGTGAATTGTAGCTTCTGGTACACATGAAACGTGTTTCCATGTAGGTCTCTGTGTGACTGTTTATAAGTGAATGAAACTCAAAATACATGTTACCACTAATCACCATCGACAACAAAATATGCATGCAGATAGACAACGAAAATTCACCCTTAAATATAGCGTTAATTGATCCAGGTAGCTGCCAGTAGAGCTGTGACAGCTGACCAAACACCACACAGTCCTCCTCACAGGGCTGGTCCCCCATCAGAAACTTCTTCTTCCCTGACACACACACAAACAACAAACAGCCTTGATGGAATGCTTAGTGTCATGCTTCCAATCGGTCTGTAAAAGAGGCTGAAATACTCATGAGAAGGAAGTCTCAACTGGACTCTCTGAATTTATTCAATGAAACATCCAGTGCGGCTGCTTGCTACTTTGTCCACAGGTGTGCTCTTAAAGGATGCCCAGTGTTTTTGCAAGAGGACCATCCAGACAGGATGAACATTAACCCGTTGACTGCCCTTGTACGAACGGCGTTTGAGGTGGTTTCTGGAAGGCTGTGTGCCGCATATCGAACGCCGTTCGAGGTAATTTCATCATCAAAATTTGGCAATTTAAAGAAGGGAGGCAAGGAGAAAAAATGGCTTGAACGGTTGTAGGGACCCTAAAGGACGGTAAAAAGGATGATCAGCATTTCACCTGGATGATCAGCATTTCACCTGGGGACAGTCTGAAGAAGATGATCAGCATTTCACCTGAGGACAGCCTAAAGAGGATGATCAGCATTTTACCTGAGGTCAGTCTAAAGAGGATGATCAGTATTTCACCTGGATGATCAGCATTTCACCAGGGGACAGTCTGAAGAAGATGATCAGCTTCACCTGAGGACAGTCTAAAGAGAATGATCAGCATTTCACCTGAGGATAGTCTAAAAAGGATGATCAGTATTTCACCTGGATGATCAGCATTTCACCTGAGGACAGTCTAAAGAGGATGATCAGCATTTTACCTGAGGACAGTCTAAAGAGGATGGTCAGAAATAAGCTTGAGGACCTAAAGAAGATGGTCAGTGTTTCACTGAATGTCATCTTCAGATGATGATCAGCTATAAGCCTGAGGACAATCTAAAGAGGACAATCAGTATTTCACCTAAGGGCAATCTAAAGATGACGATCAGTATTTCACCAAAGGACAACCTAAAGAGAACAATCAGTATTTCACCAAAGGGCAATCTAAAGAGAACAATCAGTATTTCACCAAAGGGCAACTACAGAGGACAATCAGTATTTCACCAAAGGGCAATCTAAAGAGAACAATCAGTATTTCACCAAAGGGCAATCTAAAGGGACAATCAGTATTTCACCAAAGGACAATCTGATGAGAACAATCTGTATTTCACCAAAGGGCAATCTAAAGAGGACAGTCAGTATTTCACCTAGGGACAATCTAAAGAGAACAATCAGTATTTCACCAAAGGGCAATCTAAAGAGGACAATCAGTATTTCACCTAGGGGCAATCTAAAGAGGACAATCAGTATTTCACCTAAGGGCAATCTAAAGAGGACAATCAGTGTTTCACCTAAGGGCAATCTAAAGAGAACAATCAGTATTTCCCCTAAGGGCAATCTAAAGAGAACAATCAGTATTTCCCCTAAGGGCAATCTACAGAGAACAATCAGTATTTCACCTAAGGGCAATCTAAAGAAAACAATCAGTATTTCACCAATGGGCAATCTACAGAGGACAATCAGTATTTCACCAAAGGGCAATCTAAAGAGGACAATCAGTATTTCACCTAAGGACAATCTAAAGAGGACAATCAGTATTTCACCTAAGGGCAATCTAAAGAGAACAATCAGTATTTCCCCTAAGGGTAATCTACAGAGAACAATCAGTATTTCCCCTAAGGGCAATCTACAGAGAACAATCAGTATTTCCCCTAAGGGCAATCTACAGAGAACAATCAGCATTTCACCTACACACAGTCTCAAGAGGATAGTCACCATTTTACCTACAGACGATTTCAGGACAATGGTCAGAATATGGACAGATTCAAAAGGACACTAAACATTCTGCTTTGAAAGAGTCTCAAAATGATACTCAGCATTTTATCAAAAGCAAAGTATTTAGAAAATAGTAAGCATTTTACCAAAGAACAGCCTAAGAAGCTATCCAACATTTTGATCTATGGACAATGTTCGTTGCTCGGTGGAGTATCAGTACTTCACCCGAGTGGAGCAAAAACAAAAATCCATTAATCCAAACCTAACAGCAGCAGAAAAAAAGAAGAATCAGGCGATGGCTGTAAAGAAAGGGTGGAAGGATGACTGGCCATCAACTCTAAAATAACATTCCATTTCCTCTCTTTTATTATTATTATCTTTTTCTTCTTTGCTTACCTTCTGCACTCAAACATTAAACAGACATAGCAAAAGGGAAGGCAGTACATAAATACAAACATACATACACACATATATACATATATATGATAACTTGTAAGCACCGCTGTTAACTTAGAGATAACAGCAACTTTTTTACAAGCAACTCACATTTCTTTCTGCCTTACTCTTTTCACGGATGATACAAAAATGTAGATGAGAAAATAACAAACTGGAATCCATTGAACTGTGGAAAGTTCGCATGCTATTTTCTTTACTTACCATCTTCATGTACATAAGCATTATTACTTCCCACTGCTTGTACCAGTGAACGAAGGACTTTGGAAAGACCAACTTGTCTTCCATTTAAGAACATCATATATTGGCTCAAATTAGCAAAATTGTTTCAACCCGTTTCAAAATAAGCCTGATGCTTTTTTTCTAGTTCTAAAATCAAGATCTTTCCCAAAAATTCTGGGAAATTTCTGGAAAAAAAAAAAAAACATGGAAGAAATAGCAGCAGTGCCTTAGTATTATTTGGATTGAAATGTTTACCTTGTGAGAAACTGCAACAGCCTTGTTTCATAGTGCGTGCACACACACACACACACACACACACACACACACACACACACACACACACACATTCATTAGCAGACTCACCAAGAAAGTTGCAAAGGGCAGTAAGATCTTTGCGGGCTATCTGTCGGACTTCCTCCAGACTGTGTCTGCCAATACCTTGTGCCCAGGTCATCTTCCGAATCTTTGGAGTGATAAAGATCTTCAGAAACAGCTTGGCCATGGGAATTTTGAGCCTTTTCTGCATGAAGTCTTGGTCTACCTCATTCACCCAGCGTGTCACAACTAACACCCTGGAAGAAAGAGCAATGACGGCCTGTGTTACGACGGCCTGTGTTAAATTGACTTTTATTCAAGACCTTTTCACAGTTGTGAGGTTACACACCAACAACAAAATAGATTTTTTTTTAAATGATTGGGAGTGAGTGGGGGTGGGGTGGGGGGGTGGGGGGGGGGGGAGTCAGGTGTGGTGGGGAGGAAGGGAGGAGAATGGATTAAACCATATTATCTGACCAACATCTATGTATGGATTGTACCAGCTACTTTTGATGCTGTAACACAAATTTTAAAAAGTCAATATTGTATCTGATGTTTAGAGAGAAACAGTGGGCACTCAAAAAATAAACAAATCAAAGAAATGTCATGTTAAGATATGCACACATTCTGTGCAAATGACCCTTAATTCATCACAAATTCTGTATACAACAGGACAGAATGTTATTGTTAGACTTGGATGAAACCGTTGATGATGAAAATGTTTTCAACAAATAAAGAACTCATAATAATGTCCACAGTAACAGATACGTAACACTGAGGGTACACACTGCAGCTCTGAGAATGGTTTAGACTGAGCAACGGGAAAGGAAAGGAAGCAGCAACAGCTGTAAATGATCTACCAAAAATGGATGAGCATACAAAGCCAGGGTTTGTGTGAGTTGAAGTGTACCTACAGACTTATCTCAGTGGACTGTATATGACAACAACATGATTGAAGTATGATATATTGATCAGTGATGCTGACAGACTGTTAGAATCAAGGTGTTCTGATTTCATTCCCTTAAAGTGTATCAAATCACGTGATACAGTTAGAGATTCTCTGACAAATTCAATGATACCAAACACAAGATGATTTTGTTTTTACTATACAAAATGTGCAAACAGCAAAAACACATTGTACGCAAGAAACATTATGTACATAGCAACAAATGCACATGAAAGAAGAGCACATCTAACACAATGTTTGCCTGCCGAGGTTTTTTTTCTTTTTTGCCGTACAATGTGCCCAAACTGACCCACCCAATGCTACAGCGAGGTGACAATAGGCCTGTGCTTATATTTACTCTATGACACATTTCTGAACAATGGCCCAAATCACCCATCAGCCAGTGACCTCAGGACAGAGTGGTCAGTAGTTCATTTCTGAACAATGGCCCAAATCACCCATCAGCCAGTGACCTCAGGACAGAGTGGTCAGTAGTTCATTTCTGAACATGCCCAAATCATCATCAGCCAGTGACCTAGGACAGAGTGGTCAGTAGTTCATTCTGAACAATGGCCCAAATCACCCATCAGCCATGACCTCAGGACGAGTGGTCATAGTTCTCTCTGGTTCAGATCACCGCCTCTTCTAATTCTCATGCAGTGTGATATATTCTGTCATTTGGGACGATTGAACATTTTTAACCCATTCCCTACTGGCCAATATGAAATTCAGCACTCCTCTGTATACTGGGCATTTATACACATTTTTCTAAAAAAAAAAAAACATTAAAAAATTATACCACACCAAAATTAACTGAAATTTGGACCCATGATTGTTGTGTGACTGAACAGGGTCAGTGCAAAGTTTCAAGGCTGTAGCAGATACCATGCTCTTTTTGTAGCCGGATGAAGAAGAGGTTACTTTTTACATTTTGTGAAACTCAAACACAGGCATTTAAGTGAAATTTTCCCTATTGTTAAAAAAAGGCCCGTTTTCATCATAAATCACTTTGAGAAACCCAGTAGAGTGTTAAAAAATCTACTTGACAGTTTCTTTACAAAGCAAAAGAACTAAAATCAATAAAATAGGACAGAGCACTTTATAGTTTGTTGTTCAGCATTCTTCAGGAGACTGTGTAATTGTTTAGCATTGGAAAAAATCATGTAACAATAATGGCTACACACACTCTTGAAATTTTGACACATAATAACTGTGTACCTGTATAAACAAAGTACATAATTTCAAAACTCTTGCCTATTCAGTACTCTGTCAGTCACAAGAAGAAGATGGAGTATCTTTCATGAAGTTAGTTAGAAATATAAACAAGTGTGAATCTGTGCTTCTTTTGAAAAAAGGGCTTTTCTACACAAATCTCATTTAGAATGCTGGCAGTATGTGCACAATGACTACTTGAAAGTTTCTACAGTATCAAAAATGCACAAACAACAATCATACAATGTTGGCCATGAGCTGGTCACTGCGGTGCACTCCTGCCATGTTGACTATGTAGTCCTGGACAGCTTTGGGCTTCATCTTCCTGCCTGTCCTTGAGGTGGCCTCCCCCATTTCAGCTGGATGCATTTTGTTGGTGATCAGACAGACAGCTTTCTTGTTCATCTACTTCAGGACATGACACTAAAACAGACAGCTTTCTTGTCCGTCCACTTCAGGACACGACACCTAAAACAGACAAACAACTGGGTCATAATCTCAGTCTTGATAAACAATAGCGTCATAATCAAACTCTCAACTTCACTCAGACTTCTTGTCAATAAAAAAGAGTAAATTTATCAAGTTCAATATATTTGTCTATATGTATACATAGAGCTGAAAAAGAAACACACACACACACACACACACACACACACACACACATGCACTCACACACACACACCACATACACTCACACAAACACACACACACCAAATACACTCACACACAAACACACACATATATATATACATATATGTTGTACACACACACACACACACACACACACACGCACCATCACCACCACCAACCACCACCACTACCACCACACACACACACTGACAGAGTAAATAATAATGACTTAATGCCTTGGCGTAAAGCGTGGACCTGATCTGGTCCCAAAAATCCAAGGGGGGAGTGGTCAGTCATGCCTTGCAACTTCAGTCCTTGTGTTTGCTGGCCTGTGTATGCAGGCACTGATCAAGAAAAAAAGAAAAATCTCCACGCCAGTTTCTCATCAACAACCTGAGAAAATCTTCTCCACTCTGATCTGTCGTGGTTCATTTGCGTATGCATCACCTCGAGCTTTGCCACCCTCACTACACTGTCAGTCGCCCCACCCACTCCTCTCTCTCTCTGAACATCGCCATGTTCACTTACCAATGCATTTTCACGCTCTGCAGACAGACCAAATTCGCTGTCATCATCATGTTCAATACCTTCAAAGTCTGATCCTTCAGTCTGAACAAGTTCAACAGCTTCACATAAGCTGTAAACACTAGTCGAAGGCTGAGACGCCATTGTGATCTGACTTCAAACAAAGGACTGGGTTGGTGTAAAAATAGGTCAGTGGCCAGTGAACACATCACGACATCACACACACAGCCGTGAAAGGTTACTCTATGATAAGGAGGCTATGACATGGCACACTTCAGTTGTCAACACTCGGCATGATGTTGGTTCTAAAAATATGCTAATGTGAGATCCGCTATTGTGGATGTCAGAGAGAAAACATTGTGCACGAGACATCTGCTATAGCAGACATCAGAGTGGAGTAAGTTAAAGAAAGGAATGATTCTGGAACAAAGGGTGAGGTTGGTGTAGATTCATTCCCCAGGAATGGGTAGAGAGAAGGAGGTTGGGCTCATGACCCTTCTCACCCGCCTGGGAATAATTTCGGGGGTGGAGTGATTACGGCACCTTACACCCAGGCCACAAAGGTAGGACCTCAGATATGGCTGTGCACGTGGGAGCTAGCCAAAACAGCGCAGGGATACTGCCACTGCGGGAACATCGCAGGGGGAATGTAACCCCAAGCTTTCAGGACAGGCTCAGATGATACATGACACTGACATCGATTCATTGCACCCGGGTTACCAAGATCATTTCCACTAAGTTTGAACTGATTTCAATCACATTTTCATCATCTACATTAACCCTTACACTGGTTATGTAACAACGTACTATTAAGTATGTTGTCTGGTGAATTTCCAGAAGGAAAGTTTGAAAAGAATAGTTACGTTTGTATGATATGCATAACTTTTCAACGGTTAGTATTTGAACATGACATGCAGAATAAAAATTGTTAGTAATTGAATAAAGAATAATATAAAACAGAACTTAAGTGCTTGTGAGTGTTTGATTAGGTGCTGACCTGTCCAGAATGTGAAAATAACAGGTGAAAACAGGTGGCACATTCTGATTGTCATTCTCACGTGCTTGTTCACAAATAATCCAGTCTATGGTATTCCACAGTATCCAGAAATAAGTTATAGCCTTTTTCAAAGGAAAGTCAGTGTGGATTATACCCGTCTTTCATGCAGGTAATTCAGGTAAGCATGAATAAGGTACAGTTCAGTTTTCACAATGAAATCACGTGCTGCTAAACACACACACACACACACACAAAATGGTCACTATCAACAAATGTAATAGTCAGCCCACACTGTCGTCATTCATGTTTGAAAAGTTTAGGATCATCTGTAAGCGCTACACTGAGTTTTTCTTCCCCACTGAATGGCATCTTGAGATTCCCCTCACCCTTAGGCACTCATCCAGTCACTGTCCGTGTCGATCTCAAAATCATGATTGCATGGCGCTTGATCTAAATCAGAACTATCACCCATCACACCCAGTTCATTCAAAATGTCCATAACTTCTTCTTCACCTGCTTTTTCCACAAGAAATTCAGCAAAAACATCTTCAAACAAGTTCCTAATTCTATCACGTTCTGCTTCGGGCGCTGCCATTTTTGTTCACCAGACGAGTCGGGAGCCGGAATAGCTCAGTTGGTAGAGCGCCGGACTCGTAATCTTGGTGATCCTGGGGTTGCGGGTTCGAACCTCTGCCGGGGGCGTTTCGGTACAGGGGGATTTTTCCCTCAGAGTTAACATTGGTTCTGACTCCATTTCCCATACAGTCCTTCGAATGAAACTATAAACCGAGGTTCCGTGTGTGAACGCACGCATAACATCTTGCACACACGTAAAATCCCATCACCAACTTTCGGAAGAGTAGGCCAGTTTGGCCGTTGGTATGGATGACATGTTACACATAGCATGCACCCTGCGTGAGAAATGGAAAGAATGAAGGAAGTAAGGAAAATGAGTGATCGATATTGAACGATACTGACTGGATGACACGGGAAACGACTGAATGAAGCGCCAGCTGGCAGCTCTTCAGTCGGCACTACCCAGGTAGGCAGCCCGTTGTGTAAGCGAGTGTTGATTGTAAAGCGCTTAGAGCTTGGTCTCTAGCCGAGAATAGGCGCTATATAAGTATTCATTATTATTATTATTATTATTATGAGTCGAGTTGCACTATGCATTACAAGCTGCTACTCTAACCATAAACTAAGCTAAAACATTGAAAATCCATGTTCCGGGGCTCGCTCAGTCACTCATGCAAATTAGTTTGTCACTGAGCCATAGTTTCGTATCTGCGTGTGTCTGTGAAACTAGGCTCGCAAGGCTCACCCTACAGCGCGACTTTTGTCGTGACAACCAGTGACGGCCATGACGTAATGGCGCGACATATGTCGCGACAACCAGCGTAAGGGTTAATGTCTAATCATAGTGTTCATTTAGCAGCACATGGGCTATGAAAACATCCATAGCCATGGTATATGTATCTTCTCTATCACTATCACTTATTGCTTTTGTCGGTCACTCTCAGTACACAGTTTTCAACAACAACAACAAAAAGTTTACATATTTCACATGTATTGAATGCCATGCAAATGGCATCCACAAAAACTTTAGGTGCAGGTTCTAAACATTACATCTTAATGCTCAACGCTTCCCAAATAACCGGTCTGGTCACAGGAAGAAGGCTGACACTCAATGCATGCTAACAGATGGGTTAGTAGTGAATGAGCTCTGAAGGACAGGCAGTTATGGGCAGGATCAGCAGTGATCAGATGTGTGGAGAGGAAAAGAGTTCATAATAAATAAGAGAGACAACCTTTGCTCTCATCATGAAACAATTAATTTGTGAATCACACCAGACCAAATGCTGCTTGTGGTACCCATTCATCTAGCACACACATAGGCATGTATGCTAGGTGAATGAATACTACATGCAGCAGCTGCTTGGAATTTCAACCGTTTTACTAGGGGAGCGAAAGTTATTTTCCTCATTTGTTTTTCTCTCTTAATAAGTTTATATATAAGAGAACATGTTGTTTTCCTATATTAAAAAAAAGGAAACAAAAGCAACTGTCTGACTTTGTAGTGTGAGCAATGGACTATCTGCACACATTCAGTACAATTTTGGGTAAAAAAAATAATCACTAGAAAGACAACCAAAACCTGAATTACTCTCACCATTTCTCCTGAAGTACAGTCCTTTTGAAGACTGACAACTTTCACCATTATTATTCCATGCTACCTTCAACAGTTGACAAACAGTCTGCTGGCTCTAAATCTGCTTTTTTTCCCTTCTTACATTTATAATGCAACACTGGTGTCACAAAACATAGTAGTTTATGGCACGCCATTTCCTGTATACCTGTCTGACATGCTTTTGAGGGAAACAGCTTTCAATCACAGAATCACAACTTTTACATATATTCTCATTCACACCATGCTGTAATATGGCAAATCATGCGTGTTTCTTTCATTTGGTGCCATACACCAATGAACGGTACCGCTGGCTCAAACACTTACTATGCCTCACTTGAAAATCAAACAGACGAAATTGGCTAGGCCCACTTCAATTTTTTTATATGGCAAAAACTTCATTTTTCATGGATTAATCTGAAGGCCACTGAACCTGTGTGACAAGAGGACCTAGGGCTGAAAGTAACCGTCTTTACCCACCTCCAGAAAACAACAACAACTTAACCCATGCAGTTGGTTTTCACTGGCTCTGCATGCACCCAGTCAGTCAGAGGTGCAGTGCAAGGACTTGAACCTGTGGCATTTAGCCATTTGTATTTCATCACATGATATGCCCTGAACAACACAGCATCCACATGCTGCTCCAAATTCTATGCACCCCTTGGACAATGGCATTTCACCTGGAAACATACAGTGATATAGGCCAGGCTGGCATGTTTACAATTTTATGGGCAAAAACATACAGTTACTTGTTTGCCTCTGCAACAACTTGTCTCCACTGTACAGCTATAGGATGGTCTGTCAGGAGTCATGGTAGAATACAAGCCAGTACGTAGCAAGCTGGAGGCTCCTGATGGCCAACCAGAATAGTGTCACTTCTGCTGACATGCTGCAGGATGCTATCCTTGAAGAAGTAATGTGGCTACCCCTTTTACACCCAGGACAAAAATTCATATTCAAAATGCCTTTCTTCTTCCCTTTAGCGACGCTGTTCTAGCATTTTTTGGTCACACCCTATGTAAGTTTCCTGCCATATTGTGAGACCAACTGTGGTGTGCTAATGTTGTCTGTGTGTGTGTGTGTGTGTGTGTGTGTGTGTGTGTGTGTGTGTGTGTGTGTGTGGTGTGTCTGTAAGTGTGTGTGTGTGTGTGTGTGTGTGTGTGTATGCATGCAAGCATGCTCAGTGTGTTGATATGAGGGGTTAGGACCATGTGGGTGAGCTAGGATGGGGAATACACACTTGAGATCACCTCTCAGCATCCACCTCTTCCAAGCATGCATCCATATGTATCATAGCCACATTATACCTTCTGCATCCCCCCCCCCCCCCCCCACACACACACACACACCCTCCAACATCACCATTCTCCCTCTCCCACTCCCCTACTTTCCATCCCCACCCCGCTTTCCCTTTAAGATCCCTCACCAATACAGGTTGTCCTCCACCCTGCTTTCCCTCTAAGATCCCTCACCAATACAGGTTGTCCTCCACCATGCTTTCCCTCTAAGATCCCTCACCAATACAGGTTGTTCTCCACCATGCTTTCCCTCTAAGATCCCTCACCAATACAGGTTGTCCTCCACCCTGCTTTCCCTCTAAGATCCCTCACCAATACAGGTTGTCCTCCACCATGCTTTCCCTCTAAGATCCCTCACCAATACAGGTTGTCCTCCACCCTGCTTTCCCTCTAAGATCCCTCACCAATACAGGTTGTCCTCCACCATGCTTTCCCTCTAAGATCCCTCACCAATACAGGTTGTCCTCCACCATGCTTTCCCTCTAAGATCCCTCACCAATACAGGTTGTCCTCCACCCTGCTTTCCCTCTAAGATCCCTCACCAATACAGGTTGTCCTCCACCCTGCTTTCCCTCTAAGATCCCTCACCAATACAGGCTGTCCTCCACCATGCTTTCCCTCTAAGATCCCTCACCAATACAGGCTCTCCTCCACCATGCTTTCCCTCTAAGATCCCTCACCAATACAGGCTGTCCTCCACCATGCTTTCCCTCTAAGATCCCTCACCAATACAGGCTGTCCTCCACCATGCTTTCCCTCTAAGATCCCTCACCAATACAGGCTGTCCTCCACCATGCGCTGAAAGGCCACGGCAACGGCCCGCTGCTCTGTGGACAACCAGGCACTGAGGTCAAGGTCATAGCGCTTGTTGAGGAACTGGATGATGAAGGCTGAGTCAGCAATGTCTTCCCCGTTGTAAGTGATCCATGGGTACTTCTGCTTGCTGGACTTCTCCATGCCGTGTTCACACTGTGTGGCATTTGAGAATACAATAATTCAGTTATCACAATGCACAGAGAAAGCCTAAAATCATGCAGTGGAAAGGTCTCTGAAACGGGTGACCAAATCTCATATGTTACTGAAATTTCAATTTCAACATCCGCAGAATTAATAAAAAACAACCCTAAAGTTGGGAGGGAAGGAACCATTTGCAGAAAAAAAAGCAGACTAGATAAATACATACACAGAATATAAAAGCAATACACACACACACACACACCACACACATACACACACACACATGCGCGCTCGCCCATATGCATGCCCATACACACATGTTCATATGCTTACACATCTGCATGCATATGCATACACACAGAGGTATGCAAATCTACAAAAGTAGGAACTAATATGGACATTCACTCCTACTGGCAACTAATGCATATGCATACGTCTGCAATGCATGCATGCAGAGTCTACATATATATACATCTTTGTACAAGTATAAATCACCACTTCTTAAGATACATGAGTGGTATAACTTCCTGTAATACCAAATCATAAAAACAATAATTAAACTGTGAAAAGATTAACAACACATATATGTACATTGAATAGCAATAACAAGAAATTATAACCAAAGTTTAAAAGGGGAGTAGTAGTTGCCCAAGCAGCAAAACACAACTGCTGATTTCGAATTTGTCTTCTCTGCCTGTTGAGAGCACCTTCACCACATATGACTTGTACTTTTTACACTGTGTTAACTTTGCACTTTCAGTTACCATTGGTGTTTATGTGATCTGGATGCAAACAGATCTTTGGGTGGATCTATGTGAGTGAAAAGATATTGATGTGACACAATCAGTACTAACTTTCCTAATATTTCTGGGTTCTTCTCCTTTTACTGATGCTGGGCATAAGAAATTTCTTCTCTATGTCATGCGATTATTCTTGTCACTTTACTTTATTTGATGGATAGCTGGGACAAAGTCTTTGGCCTCCAGACTTAACTTGGAGACCATAACATAGGGCCATTAATGCCTCTGACACCGAGTTCAAGGCTTGGAGAACTGTGCAGACATTCTCATGTGAGATCAGTATCAGTCTACCTGTTCAGGTGAGCATGCTTTCCATCACCCTTTTCCATTTTCTCGCATTTCTTCAGGCAGGTAAGCATAAGAAAAAGGAGCTTTACCACTAAACACAGCTTTACAGTATACTTACCTGACTGACATGACAACTGACACCCCCATACCATCCTGTACACCCCCCCACTCCCCCTCCCCCCCTTTCTTTCTCTCTCCCTTTGTCTCATAAACGGCAATATAGATTACCAATCTACATCAACTTTCCGTCTCTCCCCCTAACCCCTCTCAAACCCCTCACACACACTCACCCCCCACCCCCATCCTCCCACCTCACTCTCCCCACAGTCTGTGGGGGGGGGGGGGGGGGAACTCCCTTGAAACCAGCCGACAGCCCGTTTTGGCAACAATGACACAAAACAATGACATGGAGGAGAATGTTGCCGTAAGTGTCTACCAACTCCTTTCCCTTCCCTTCCATCCTTATCTCATTGATCAATGACACCACTATGAGGGCCCCCTTTCTCCCCTCACCTCCCTCCCTCCGTAGTCACAGGAAGGACAGAAACTTGTATATATGTCTCACACGTGCAGGCCATGTAGCTTTACCAATTAGCATAAGGCTAAATAAAATCAACTCCAATCCATAAGATAGAGCAGTCTTGAATCTTCTACACATAGCCTCACTCTGTAGGTGGTGGTGGATAACCAACCTTCTCTCCCCCCCCCCCCCCCCCTTTCTTTGTCCTTCGTGACACAAAGCAAAATGGAACAAGAACCTGAACGTGTAGCTTAACAGACTAAAAAGGAGAAACGCAGTCCCTCCAGTTCACACACGGCTGTAAGACTGATCACCACCAGTGAAGAAAAGAAAACAAAAGCCAACGGGTGAAATGAGATACCCTGTGTAAGATTCACTGGTCACCCAGAACAGTAAGCTGAAACTATATTTCTAAATTTGGAGACTATGCATTGATTGTATGGATGCCATGTGGTTTAACAGTATACTTTGTGCCAACACTTGGTGACATCTATCAAGATGATGAATGAGTAGTATACTGTAATAGTTTGTTTGCCATAACTTGGTAAAAACAGTTAAGATGCTTGATCAACATTCTTTGTTAACAACCAGATTTTTGCCAGTATTCAATACTATCTGTTAAGATGATCACTGAATGTTAAATTTTAACAGGAAAAACAGAATGCCTATACTGGGTGAAAACTGTTTAGTTGATTTATGAATACTGTTGGAATGCTCTGCAGTAGGTGACTGTAAGTCTAATCAACATGTGTACTTGGGCTAAGTGTATTCCAAGTTACTTCAACTTAATTCATAAGAAAAATTGAAGAGTGGTCTGACTTTCATTGGTAAGCACTGTATTACTGTCTCCTACCCTTTGTTAAACTCCACTCAAAATCTGAATCAAAGAGGATGCTGATAATTATGGCAGATATATTCATGCTACTGAGGTCTCACACATTTGCTGAAAGCCAGAGAGAAAGTGTGAGAACTTGACAAGCGGGACTCTCAGCTTATTAACTACAGACCAGGTTCTTTTTGTTTGCACAGAGCCTGGGTTCATACCTACCGCGGGTGTGCCTGTTACTGGCCCAGCTGAGACAGCACCCCAAGATCAGCCTGCCTAAAGAGAAGGTGGACCAGTCACCAGCAACTAGAGAGAGATCAACAATCCTCTCCAACATCACAGAAGTTCAGATATTCCAAGTGGACTTGAACTCAACTTATCCACAGCTTTCCCTCTCTTAATGATGACAGAAAGAGTGGGAACAAAAGTCAGCAAGAACTGAATTAGTTAAACTGATTTTAATATTTCACCATTGTATAAACAAGTAAAGCTGACGTGTGAAAGTGCAAACTTGCGTCAGTTCTTTGTTGTTCATTTAGTATTGAATGTTTGAACTTATCTCTAATTCTGTCTCTCGGAGCTACAAGCACTTTTAAGTGTACAAGCCTAAGGAGAAGTATTCCTGAGCCACTCTTGAGAAGCTTTAACAGTACCGAGAAAAATAAACATTTCTTTCAATGACTAGTACCGCAAAGTTGCTCCTTCCATAACTAGTAAGAGAGAGGGTGGAGGTGAAATTTTAACATCACTCTTTAGAGAAAATATTCCAAGTCCTTCCCCTAGAAGACACACCAACTCACTCCCAACTCTTGTCACAACCTGTCCCAACACTCAGACACCCTCCCACCATCCCACATCCTTGGGGAAAGGTGAAAAAACTGAGCTAGTTTGAATATGGCACTAAGTAGTAAACTCAATAACGGCGTGATCACCTAACTGAATAGTAAGGTGAGGTTAGCTTCATACTTTTTTTTTTTGGGGGGGGGAGGGGTTCCTGATGAAATTGTGATATTCCACACCAAGCAGGGATAATTCATTAGTTCACGCAAGTGTGATTATTGCAAAACTACTTCTTTTAACATTAAAATTCCATTTGTATGTGGTGTGTGTGTGTGTGTGTGTGTGTGTGTGTGTGTGTGTGTGTGTGTGTATGTGTGTGTGTGTGTGTGTGTGTGTGTCTGTGTGTGTGTGTGTCTGTGTGTGCTTGTGTGTGTGTATGTATGCATACATGTGTGTGTGTGTGTGTGTGTGTGTGTGTGTGTGTGTGTGTGTGTGTGTGTGTGTGTGTGTGTGCATTTGTGTGCTTTTGAAGAGAGAGAGAGAGAGAGAGAGAGAGAGAAGTACACACTCACAAATGACTGGAAGACCCTTTAACTACTGTCATGACACAGCTAGACTACAATTTCCTGGTCACACACAACAGAACACATGAGGACAGGTTGTTGGGCTTCGTGACTGGTAGTGGATGGAGCCAAGGCAAACAGCCTTTGTTTGCTCTATGCCTGCTCACCGTCCAAAAGGGCTTACAACACTTGACAGTCAACCCCAAGTCTGTTATACGTGAGAAATGCACAGTCTGCTGGATACCTGATCCTCAGTGGTTCTCAGTGTGTCTTCCTTTTCTTTCTTCTCCTTTTTCTTATTGCTTGTTTTTGGCTTTCCACATTTTCTGTCTTTCTTTCTTTATTTTTTTCATTTTATTTCATTAAATCTTATTCTATTTCTCTTTCATGATATTAATGCGTGTTTGAACATCTCTCTATCTCTGTCTGTCTGTCTGTCTCTCTCCGACGTACATAATCATGACTGCCTCATGAAATAATGTTCATTCCTCCTCAGGCAATGTCTCATGGTAACTTACTTAAGTTTGGTGACTGATGCTCCTGTGTTCTCTTTCCCTGTTGGAATATTATGTAGGCCTACTACATAGTTTCGTGTGTGTGTGTGTGTGTGTGTGTGTGTGTGTGTGTGTTTTAGAGAGAAAGAGACAGAGACAGAGAGTGAAAGAGAGAGAAAGAGACAGAGACAGAGAGCGAGCGAGAGAGAGAGAGAGAGAGAGAGAGAGAGAGAGAGAGAGAGAGAGAGAGAGACAGAGAGAGAGAGAGAGAGAGGCAGAGACAGAGTGAAAGAGAGAGACAGAGACAGACAGTGAAAGAGAGACAGAGACAGAGACAGAGAGTGAAAGAGAGAGAGACAGAGACAGAGACAGAGAGTGAAAGAGAAAGAGACAGACAGAGACAGACAGTGAAAGAGAGAGACAGACAGACACAGAAAGTGAAAGAGAGAGAGAGACAGACAGAGACAGAGAGTGAAAAGAGAGAGAGAGAGAGAGAGAGAGAGAGAGAGAGAGAGAGAGAGAGAGAGAGTGAAAGAGAAAGAGAGAGACAGAGACAGAGTGAAAGAGAAAGAGTGACAGAGACAGAGAGTGAAAGAGAGAGAGAGAGACAGAGACAGCGAAAGAGAAAGAGAGAGACAGAGAGTGAAAGAGAGAGAGAGAGAGACAGTGAGGGCATTTGTGTGTCTGTGTGTCCTGGGGGAAATCCATCATACACCCACTACCATCATACACCCACTACCATCATACACCCACAACCATCATACCATCATACACCCACTACCATCATACACCCACTACCATCATACACCCACTACCATCATACCATCATACACCCACTACCATCATACACCCACTACCATCAAAATGATCATACACCCACTACCATCATACACCCACTACCATCATACACCCACTACCATCATATACCCACTACCGTCATACACCCACTACCATCATACACCCACTACCATCATACACCCACTACCATCATACACCCACTACCATCATACCATCATACACCCACTACCATCATACACTCACTACCATCATATACCCACTACCAAATTTCCTACAGTTCTTCCTAACGCTGTATTTGACTATATTATATGACAGGATGTGTGCGCATGCATGTATGGGTGCATATGCGTGCACGTGCAAGTGTGTGTGTGTATGTGCGTGTGTGCGTGCGTGTGTGTGTGTGTGAGAGAGAGAGAGAGAGAGAGACAGAGAGAGAGAGAGAGAGAGAGAGAGAAAGAGAGAGAGAGGGAGAGGGTGGAGTGAAGACAGGTGCTATTACGTTCATTTTCATGCTAAACACCAAATCAAGGCAAGAACTTTTATCAACTAAATGGACACTATTGATAATTATCATTATGCTGAAGGTTTGCTTTTTTTAAATTACTTATTTATTAATGAAGCTGAAAATGTTCTGAACCTGTGTTGTTAACTTGAACAACCTCAACCTAACGATTCATCACAAATGCCGTTAAACATCAGTAATATCAACTTTTATGTGACATGATAGCAATCCATATGAAATGGTGAATTCAAGACATGGTCAAGAGAAGTAAGATAAAAGAAAAAAAAAAAGGTTAGCCTGACTTCATGAAAATTCAGTCAATCAGGATATTTCTCTTGCTGTTCCTATTTAAATCTCTCTACATCTACTGTTCTCTGCATCTTATGACTGGTGACTGATGCAAAACCTCAAGCCTGTCATTCTTTCACATTTACGTAAACACAATAGCTGCAAATGCAGTTATTTAATGATTATCATAAATATAACTGGAAATTTGGGAAAATATTCTCTCTTTGACACTCCCTGGGGGAGAAAGATTAATACTCTGGAGCTGTGTTGTCAGAAAAAAAAGGTTCTTCCTAAAAACCACAGGTTTCAAGAATCTAGATCAAACTGTGTTTGAGACCACAAGACTCTCACCTGATAAGGTATTTTGGCCATACGAAGGTAGGTTTCCAGTTTGACAGCAAAGGGAACAGTGCTGGGTGCATAGGGCCCACGACCAATATGATGCAGTATTACAGTGTCCCGGGGGTAGTCTTTCCTGAAGGAACAAATCCATTATTCTCTTTACTTATCATTCTGAAAAGCCAGAATGTCAACTTTCATGATGCTTTTTAAAAAGGAATATATTAAAACCAGATAAGCTGCAGGAGTTGTAGTATAACTGCAGCAACTTTGAATACAACGAATAAACATCGTATTGTACACTGGATTTGCTACACAGGAACATCTTACAGCTCCAGTTATAACAGTGACAGTACAGCACAGCCATATGTGACGTAAAAATGTCCCATATTTTATGCTCACATGAACACACACACACACACACACACACAATCATAAATGCAAATTTAACTAGAAAACAGAAACTCTCACATGGACAAAATTCTCTCATCTTCTCCAGGTTAATTTTCACTGAACCTTCTCAATATCATATTGCCTCATTTAATTTTGAAGCACATATCTGATAAAAAAATATATAAAAAAACCTGAACACTTATGGCACATCAAAGTCAGGAGCGCTCTTTTTGTTCACAGCTGTTGTTTAATGATAATCATAATGACAATATATGACTCTTAATCTATGGTGCTCTTTCTGTCCAGTTCTTAGTAATAATCATAATGATTATAATGATGATGTACGCTAAATCTATTCAATAAAACCAAAGCACATAAAAATCAAGAACACACACACACACACACACACCACAAACTAATAGCATATAACAGCAGAGGCTGATGCCACATGATGATGTTTTACAGTCAATTAACCCCCAAAACTGGCTGACACAGGCATTTTTATTATTCCTGCGTTTGCTGCTATGACTGTTTCATTGCAGCTGTTTGTGACGAAACACTTGACAAAACCATCCGATCGGTCCCACTCAAACCCCAAACCAAAGAAGAATAGATTTCAAATCTATGCCCACTCCCCTCCCAACCCCCCCCCTCCCCCCCCCCCTTCTCTCGCTTAGAACAGGGTGATCCACCTGGCTGACACGATCTATGACAAAGGAAAAAATTGCGTCATGGTAAACCCGTGACGCCTTTAGTTCTTATCGGCCTACCCCCCTTCCCCTCGCAACCCTCCTTCACCCCCCCATGGGGAGTAGCTACGACGTAGGAAAATTTCAATTGTATTGTGGCAATTGCCCGTCCCCCCCCTCCCCCCCCCCCCAAGGCGTTATCTTCACCCCCCCCCCCCTCTATCCTGTGAAACAAAGGCACCACGCCGCTGCTGTGCTCTCTACCACCACTAACCCCCCCCCCCCCCTCCCACCCCTCTCCACCTGAGCCACGTGCGGCCGTAGTTGACACAAAGGAAATCGGAAATGAAATGAGGCAGGGAACAGTAAACGATAAACAGTAAACAAGTTGGGTATTTTTTGCTCCCATAAGAAAACCTAACACAGAGTAACTTTTATTCAAGACTGGCACAGCCTTTTAAACTTGAATAAAGTCAGACAAATACAAAGACGAACAATCTAATAGTGGGGGAAAAAACAAGCGCAGGCCAACAACTGAACTATCTTCATAGTTATGACTTGGCAAAGATTTGGACTTAAGGAGGAGGAGGGGGGGGGTGGGGGACTGGGAACATAAGAAAATATGTTACAGATATGAAAATTCTTCACTAGCTGCATAAGGGAACCATCGCAATCCCTTTTGAAGGCAGATATATTTGTATTGCCTGCTCCGAGGCCTTTCGTCCGCTGGGTCGGACTCATCAGGGAGATACGGCTGGTTGTGTCTGCGCTCCTGGCGTCAAATAGAGACACACCACAGTCCATAATACTGTGGTGTTCTCACCACCAAGGGTGCAAAAAAGAATCCAATAGCACCCCCAAAGCAGCCAGCGAAGAGTAGTAAATGAAACCAAACGAAAGTGTGGGGAGGAAAAAAGTTGCTGAAAAACTATAGACATTATGCAAATAGCATAAAATGTAGGGGACAAAGGAAATCATCAAACCTCCCTCCTTCTCAACCCCCCCCCCCCCCCCCCTCCCCCCTATATCTACAGTCCGTGTGTTCGCAGATCTTTGGTAAATTATGTCATTGCGTTTCCCCCACGACGGTCTGAAGTAGCATTCGCCTATACGGACGCATAAATTAACCGGTGCCGAGTAGGTTCAAACAATTTCCGAGGCGAATGGTGATATGACTAGATCCCTCCCCCTCTCACCCCTGATGGGTGAATGACAGGTTGTCAAAACTGGATTCGGCAGAGTCGAATTCATATACCAGGCACACAGGGTCGCAACTTCACTGACCCCTCAAGACTGCCTGTAGACCAGACCAGTGAAAGACAAAGGGACAACTAGGGAGGCCTGATAAACTCCTGGTACTCCCTGACCTCCAGTCTCATTCACTGTTCATTCCCAGGAAAAGTGAGTTGGAACTCTGTTTTACATTTTCAAATCTATGTATTAATTTTATGTATGTTGTGTGCGTTAACATTGTAACTTTGTACAAATGCTTAGCAACATGTATCAAACTGATGAATGATTATTCTGTGTAGTAGTTTGCTTGCCATCATATGGCAAAAGCTCTCTCCCAGTGGTTATGATTCTTTGTTAACAATCTCACCACTGTTCTTTGTGTTCACCCTGACTTTTGCCAGTATGCAATTCTGTCTGGTAAGATAATAATTCAATGATTAATTTTGATCAGAAAAACAGTATGCCTGTGCTAGGTTAAAAACTGCTAAGCTGATTTATAAAGACTGGTGATTGTTGGAATGATTTGTAGTGTATGACTTTAAGTCTACACCACATGTGTACTTGGACTAAGTGTAGCCCAAGTCAGTGTGATTTAATTCATAAGAAACATGGAAGAGTTGTTTGACTGAAACTGTGTAACATTGTATTACTGTCTCCTACCCTTTTGTGAGCTTAACTGAGCCTTTAAACAAAAGTGGAGATTAATAGTTATAGCAGAAATTCTACCATAGAGAAAACTTGGCTGAGTCTCACATCTCTTCTGAAAGAAAGAGAAACAGTGGTAAATGTGTGCACTCGACAAACCAGCCATCAGATTCTCACCTACAGACCAAGTTCTCTTTATTGCAGAACTGGGATCCTGGTCACGCTACACATTGCGGCTGAACCAGAAGCTGGGGCTTTGCCAGAAACCGGGACGACAACAGACAACCAATGTACACCAGTGGGGCAGTCACCAGCCACAGGAGAGATCAAATACCCTCTGCTCCGAAGCAAAGCTCAGTTAGCTTACCACCTGGACTCAAATCCATCAGACCCTTACCCTCACTTCATGATGAAACCGTGAGAAACTGTCTATGAGTACCACTTAAGTTACAGCACTGGGTGTATGCAAGCGAAGTGGATGTATCTCAACCAGATGCATTCAGTGTAACTTAGACAGGCCCTCTGTATTCCAGCTTAAGTGGCAGCACCGAGTGTATGCATGTAAAGTAGGAGTGAGGAAGGGCCCCTCATTGTGGTAGTCCAATGAGAACTAACACCCAGCCTATGGACTTGACATGCCAATACTTACCTATGTGTAAGCAATAAAAGTTGATGTGTGAAACTGCACTTAACTTGTGTCAGTTCTCTGTGTCTCTCAGAGCTATAAGTACTGGTAAGAGTACAGGCCTAAGGAAAATTATCTCAAAACCACTGATCTGTATTTTACCAAGTCCCGGAGCAAAAATAAAAATTTCTTTGACTAGTACCAGAAAGTTGCTCCTTCCACCACTAGTAAGAGAGAGGGTGTAGATGAAATGTTAAGATAATTCTCATTGAGAAATTATCCCAAGTCCTTCCCCTAGAGGACCTACCTACAACTCATCCATCTTGTCACATCGAAGTGGGGGCTCGTCCGGAATTGTAAAATACAATTCGGATTGTTAAATACAATTCACTCAAAATTTTATTTCCTTTGGCTAGTCAAAAAATTTGGACAAAGAGCAGAATTCAGAGCAAATAGGCTGATTGAGTTGAGTCCAGGAGGAAAAACTTGTTATGTTTGTTGTGTGAATGGTTAGCTTACATAACAAATAATAAGTGTGTGTGTGGTTGATGTCATATACAATTCATTTTGGTATTACATAGTGTGATTATTTGCTTTTGTTGTATTTAGTGGATCTTTGATTGCTAAGAATTGATCTTTGATTGTTAAGGACTGTATAACCGTTCATTATCATGGATGAATCAGTGAAACTTAGACTGGAGATCAAAGAGTGGGGAGAATCCATGGGCCTCTCTGGTCCAGAGTTAGACACCTTTGTGATTACTCAGTTTGAAAAGGAAACCAAATGGGCCGCAGAATGGGCCAGGAAAAGAAGAGAGATAGAACAGGCAGAGCGTGAGAGAATAAGAGAGTTCGAACAGGCCGAGCGCGACAAAGCCCGAGAACATGAATTGGCTCTCCAAAAGATTGGAAAGCCAGCCAAGATTGTTAACTCTTCAGACCTGGCCAGCCAAAATTCTCAGCCTCCCATCCAACCTTCAGCCATGCCATTTTCTTTAGATCCTGTCGATGAAGCAAACGCACACAAAAAGATGCGTGACAAGCCAAACCGGGATTGGAACCCCCCACCGTCACAGCAGTCGCAAAACCAAAACCCACCACCAAGTGGGAAACCACCACAAAGTGAGAAATCACAAACTGGTAAACCACCCAGTGGTAACTCAGTCCCTGTGAGTCAAAACAGTGCACAGAAGCATTACTGCTCACACTGCAAAATGACCTCTCACAACACTGCAGAATGCAGAAAATTCTTTGGACCAAGACTCCAAACAATTGCTGCATACCAGGTAGTGTCTACACCCAAAAGCGGTGACACTCCATCTATGGTACATCACCTCACTGCACCACCCATCAGTGAGCAGGTGTTAGTAAATAACAAACCTGCCACCTGTTTGTATGACACAGGATTGTCATACGACGCAGTTGTAAGAGCTTCCCTTGTGGAGCCAGCTGCTATCACCGAGGAGACAGTGCCTTTACAAGGGGCTGACCTGACTTTGCCACCTGCTACCTTACCTGTTGCCACAATTATGGTTGACAGTAGGTATGTCAAGGGACAGATCAAGGCAGCCGTCATGGACAATCCGATCCATGATCTCTTACTTGGAGGCCATTATGTCACTCTCGGGAACCCGTCCGAACCTGTCATTGTATCCACACTGCAGGTGAAGACCCCAAAGCAATTCAAACCTCCTAAAAAGGAGATGAAAACAGCTCAGCGAGCTGACCCAACATTAGCTGCATGCTTCAAGAGGCAGCGCCACACCCGTCACCCCACTCGCAAGGGTGAATTCTTTAGGCAGAACGGTCTTTTGTATCATAGGCTAAATAAAGTTCATTCACAACTTGTGGTCCCAGTGCCACACCGGACCCGAGTAATGGAAGTGGGACATACACACTGTTCGCCAGGACATACCAATGTAGGGCAGACAATGCAATGGGTGATGAATCAGTACTATTGGCCAGGGATGGCAGAGGACATAAAGAAATATGTCGATTACTGCCCCCTGTGCCAACACTGGTCATCCAGCCAAGGAGGCGATTCGTTCCCAGATCAGCCGGACAATCCAGACCCAGGCCAACCGGAGCCCAATAATGTATTCCGAGGCTCCATCGGTGTCTTGGTGACTCCAGAGCTAGTGCCAAAAGCTTAATGGACCACGATCAGAATGGACTGTCAAGTAGGAGCTTCTCGAGAGAGAGAATCTTTTTTTCGGGAGAGGGGGGGGGGGGATGTGATGAAACGCTTGACAAAACCATCCGATTGGTCCCACTCAAACCCCAAACCAAAGAATAGATTTCAAATCTATGCCCACTCTCCCCTCCCAACCCCCCCCCCCCCCCCCCCCCCCAACCGCCTTTTGCTTAGAACAGGGTGAGCCGCCCAGCGGCTATGACAAAGGAAAAAATTGCGTCACGGTAAATGCGTGACGCCTTTAGTTCTTATCGGCCTACCCCCCTTCCCCTCGCAACCCTCCTTCACCCCTGCACGGGGAGTAGCTACGACACAGGAAAATTTCAATTGCATTGTGGCAATTGCCCGTTCCCCCCCCCCCCCCCCCTCCGGTGCTATCTTCACACCCCCCCCCCCCTCTATCCCGTGAAACAAAGGCATGATGCCGCTGCCGGGCTCTCCACCACCACTCCCCCCCCCCCCCCCCCCCCCCCCTCCACTGAGCCACATGCGGCCGTATCTGACACAAAGGCAAAAGATCCCTCCCCCTCTCACCCCTGATGTCAAGAGAGAGGGTGTAGGTGAAATGTTAAGATAATTCTCATTGAGAAATTATCCCAAGTCCTTCCCCTAGAGGACCCACCTATAACTCATCCATCTTGTCACACTGTTTATAATCGGTACCTTACTCTTCTGTGTGATCTCTCACCCGTCATTCTGAATGGGATTATTTCATATCTCTCTCACACACACACAGACACACACACATACTGTGACATGTCATACTGACACCCACACACCATCCTCCTTTCATCTCACCAAACGGCAATCCAGAGTACTAACCTACATGAACTCTCGGGCTCTCCCCCTCACCCGTCTCCTTAGCCCCCTCCACCCGTGAGTTCCATGAGTTCAGGGAGGCCACTCTCCACCCGTGAGTTCCATGAGTTCAGGGAGGCCACTCTCCACCTCAGTCACCCTCCCCGCAGTCTATCGGATTTGTTTTGAAGAAGGCCGAAACACCACCCTCCCTCCCCCCCCTCCCCCCCCCCTGCTTATCTGATAGCGCCGCAAGGGAAAGGGAAGGTTTCATTTAACACAAGGACATGGGCCCCACTATCCTCTCTTCTCGCCCCCTTCCCCCCATCCTCCCCCCTCTCCCGCATATCTACTCCCTCAGGGATCTGCAAAGGAGTTGGTGCACTCCAAAGAAACTGTCAACCTCACTTCCTCACTGCCCCCCCCCCCCCCCCCCCCCCCCCCCCCATTCACCTTGGCATGCGTTCCATGCGTGCATGACGCAATCATGTTAAACCGTGTTTTGTCAATTAGCATGAAGGCGCACTAAAGCAAACCCAAATGCTAAGACGGAGCGTTCTCGAATCTTCTATACTGTTCTTCCACTGTAAGCCAACCTGAATTGGTAATGGACCAGGTAGCTTAGCCTAAAAAATGGGGAAACTCACTGTGAAAAATCACTGCCTTTCACAGACCAGCTGTAAGTGAACCAAGAATAACAACTGGGGTAAACCAGAGAGAGTGAAAGTTTATCTCACCTACTCTGATCCTGTCTAAGGATTCACTGATCACCCAGCAGAACTGTAAGTTGAATTTCTAAATTTGGAGACTATGCATTGATTGTATGTATGCCATGTAGTTTAATTATCAGTATAACTGTATGCCAATACTTGGTGACATCTATCAAGATGATGAATGAGTATTCCGTTGTAATAGTTTGTTTGCCACAACTTGGTAAAAACTGTTAAGCTGTTTGGTTAAGATTTTTTTGTTAACAATCTGATTAACATTCTTTGTTAACCATCTGACTTCTGCCAGTATTGAATACTGATAAGATCATAACTGAAAGATAAATTCTGATCAGAAAAGCTGTATGCCTGTACTAGGTGCAAACTGTTGATTTATGAGTACTGTTGATTGTCGGAATGCTTTGCAGTGTGTGACTCTAAGTCTAAACCACATGTGTGCTAGGGCTAAGTGTATTCCAAGTTACTGCAACTTACTCTATAAGAAAAACCTTGAAGTGTTATTTGACTTCCATTGCTAAGCATTATATTCCTGTCTCCTACCCCTTGTTTCACTCAAACTCTGAATGAAACTGGAGACATAATTGTGACGAGAGTTGGGAGTGCATCGGTGGGTCTTCTAGGGGAAGGGCTTGGATTATTTTCTCTATGAGAGTCATGTTAAAATTTCACCTCCACCCTCTCTCTTACTCGTGGTGGAAGGAGCAACTTTCCAGTACTAGTCATCGAAAGAAATTCATAATTTTGTCTCCGGGACTGTTAAAATACTCAATAGTGGCTCTGCGATAAGTTTCCTTAGGCCTGTACTCTTAAAAGTACTTGTAGCTCCAAGAGACAGAATTAGAGAGAAGTTCAAATATTCAGTACTGATTGAACAGCAAAGACTTGACACAAGTTAGGTGCACTTCTACACATCAACTTTACTTGCTTACACACTGGAAAGTAGTTAAAGTTTGTTTACAATGGACGTCAATGTTACTTTAATTGCATGTTCTTTTAAACACCAACTTCACTTGCTTACACCCAGGAAAGTAGTTAAAGTTTGAAACAATAGGCATGTTCTCACTGTTTCATCATTAAGTGAGCGAAAGCTCTGGATGAGTTGAATCGAAGTCCCATTGGAAGAGTATGACTTATCTAAAGTCGGAGAGGACAGTTGAACTCTCTCTGGGGGTTGGTGACTGATCCTGCTGTTAAGACCTGTTGCTGTAGTGCTGGGCTGTGGTGTGTCTTCACAACCTGTCTTAACCAGCGGTATTTTGTGTAGCCACAGTTTGTAGCATAGCCACAGTCCCAGGCCTGCGATAAAGAGAACCTGGTCTGTAGTTGAGTAGCTGAGAGTCTGGCCTGTCAAGTTAACACATTTGCTTTCTACCTTTCAGAAGAGGTGTGAGAACTCAGCCAACAAAGGATTCTCTATTGTTGAGTTTCTACTATAATTATCAATCTCCACTTTTGTTAAGAGGTTGAGTGGAGTTTACACAAGGGTAGGAGACAGTAATAAAATGCAAAACAATTTCGGTCAAATAACTTTTCAATGTTTTCTTATGAACTAAATTACATTAACTTGGAATATACTTAGCCCAAGTACACATGTGGTGTAGACTTAAAATCATACACTACAAAACATTCGAACAATCACCAGTATTTATAAATCAACTTAGCAGTTTTCACATAGTACATGCATACTGTTTTTATGATCAGAATTTATCATTCAGTTATCATCTTAACAGATAGAATTGCAAACTGGCTAAAGCCAGATTGTAATAATAATAATAATAATAATGTATAATACTTATATAGCGCATTTCTTGTTACACAACTCAATGCGCTTACATCCACCATTTGCACTTATTCATCAACACTCGTTTACACAAGATTGTACACCAAGAATAGTGGTCAGATTGTTAACAAAGAATCTTAACCACATGCTGGCAACAAACTACTACACAGAATAATCATTCATCATTTTGATAAATGTCACCAAGTATTAGCACAAAGTTCCACTGCTAAAGCACATGGCACACATATAATCAATGCATAGATTCGAAATGTAATTAAACGTAATTATTTTCAACTTACATTTCTGGGAGAATAAGTGACTCAGACCAGGTTAGTGTGGAAGAGATAACTGTGCCTCCTCTCTAGTTTTCCCCTGGCGTCTGTCTTGTTACTTAGTTCTGATCTACAGCTGGTCTTGAGGAATCAGTGAAGGTGCAACACTGTGTGTCTTCTATTTGTATGCTAAACTGTCAAATAAAGTTTCAGATCTGGCGGACAGGGTGTCAATCAAGACACAGAATGGGGGAGGGGGAGTGTTTTGTTCCTCCCACTACTCACCAGGGATTGGACTAGTTGCGATCGTTTGAACTACACCTGTGCCTTGGCACCTAGATCAACGTATGATAATTCACAAAGCACCATGGTCATGGGGATGGTCAGCGTGCTGACGGTGGATATGGAGTGGGGGGGGGGGGGGGGGAGTGAGAGACTCAGAGAGAGAGGGAGAGGGTTCTCTGTAGTGTGCCTACTAATAGTCGATCAGCTGGGGAAGTAGATATGAGAGAGAGGGGGATGGGGGAAAGACTGGTGAGTCTTCACCATGTGGCCTAAACTTTCCTTGTAACATATGGTGTTAAGCTGGGTGGCTCATGCTGTAGTAAGAGAAGGGGGTGGAGGGAGAGGGGGGGGGGGTGTGGGGGGGGGGAGACATGTATGCAACTTTGTTACCATGTGATGTAAATTTATAATTGTGTCATGCTGCAACATTAGGGAGAGAGGGAGGAAGGGGGGGGGGGTTGAAAGGGGAGAGTGGGTATAGATTAAAATAGATTTGGAATCTGTGCTGCCATGTGTGAAACACAGGACAATAGGAAGGGGGAGAGTGGTGCCGTGTTTGTACAATTTGTACAAGAGGGTGGCTGCTTGGGACTGATCGGGTGGACTTGTCAAGTGACCCGTCACAATAAATGAATAATTATAGCAGATATATTTAAATGCTAGCCTAATCCTTTGTTGGCTGAGATCTCACACATCTACTGAAAGCCTGAGAGCAAGTGTGAGAACTCGATGAGCCAGAATCTTAGCTATTTAACTATAGACCAGGTTCTGTTTGTTTTAGAACCTGGGTTCGTACCTACAATGGGCATGCCTGGTAGTGGACAAACACCGCGGCCCAGCACAAGATCAGCCAGCTAAAGAGAAGGTGGACCAGTCACCAGCAACTAGAGAGAGATCAACACTCCTCTCCAACATCAGATGAGTTCTGATATTCCAAGTGGACTCCAACTCAACTCATCTAGAACTTTCCCTCTCTTAACGATGACAAAAGAAGTACAAGTAAAGTTGATGTGTGAAAGTGACTTAACTTGTGTCAGTTCTTTGCTGTTCATTCAGTATTGAATGTTTCAACTTATCTCTAATTCTGTCTTTCAGGGCTACAAGTACTTTCAAGTGTACAAGCCTAAGGAAAATTATTCCTGAGCCATTCTTGAGTAGTTTTAACAGTCCTGAGAAAAATAGAAATTTATTCCGATGACTAGTACCGGAAAGTTGCTCCTTCCATAACTAGTAGGAGAGAGGGTGGAGGTGAAATTTTAACATAACTCACATAGAGAAAACATTCCAAGTCCTCCCTCTGGAGGACACATCAGCCCACTCCCTACTCTTGTCACACAACACACACACACACACACACACACACACACCACACACACACACATACACACACAGTGACACACAGACACACACAGTGACACACAGACAACACAGCACACACACACACACACACACACAGTGACACACAGACACACACACACACAGGACACACACACACACACACACACACACACACACACACACACAACACACACACACACACACACAGGCACACACACACACACACACACACACACACACACACACACACACAAACATTAAAAAAAAATCAACCGGAAGCATTCTCAGTGGAGTGTTTAATTCTACCATGTGAAGGAGACAGGTGAGAGAAAATGACCAGAGACAGTAGGTCTGACATTCTCAGTGATCTCTGTTGCCTTTTTGATGATGAACAGATGTTAAACTAACCACTGACCTGAAATGAACTGAATGAACACACACACACTCACAACACACACACACACACACACACACACACCAGCCACCCCTAACCCCTCTCTCTACTCCTTGCGGTGTCCTTGTCCTCCTTTTCCGTTTCCTCTCTTTTCTCTCTTTTTCTTCTTCTTCTGCTTCTCTCCTTCTCCCCTGCCTAAGCCTGGTGGTAGCTGGCATAAGAGTGGCAGAGAAGGAGATTTAAAAATGGGCATGCTCTAGTTTCTTTGCCCTTCTTGAGGGAAAATGTTAACTGTCTCCCGAACAAATACTTCTTTCAGCCAAAGAACACTTTGATTTATAAGATGAGAACATTCGCCATGAGAACATGATCTATTCATGATGCCAATTTGAAGTTGACTGAAAGAACCTCTCAAAGCAAAGATGAGGCGCTACAAAAGAAAATCGTTCCACATGTTTTATTTCTAGTGTAACTTCATTCTTTTTCTTTCTGCTGCTGACTGCCCTGGCATCTGGAGGTCTGAAGAGAAGTGTTTTGTGCATCTGTTTCTTGTTTAGTCTGCAGAAGGTATTTCAGGTTTTAAAAGTAACTTTCTATTTCGAATTTACTTTGGGCACACTACTATTTTGTGTCTGTATTTTGGCTTTTTTTTTTTTTTTTTAAAACAATAGCCTGTGAAACGCTCCATAACCCTGCAAAACCTTATGAAACAGTCCCAAACCTAATAAACCCCATATAAACAGGTGCATCCTAGATGTTTTCAGCACTGAGCTACAACTGTGGTCTGAGATAATGGTGTCATATATACTGTTAATGATGATGAAAATGATGATGGTATCTATGTTACTGAAAACAGGTATTATTGGTTCTATTGGTTTTATTTCTTCTTCTTCTTTTTTTTTTTTTGCATTAGTATTTACCATTGGTATTCAAAAACATTTCTTTATCTGACTCTCTCTCTCTGTTTTTCTGCATCCCTTTAATGGTTTTAATCTATAACTAGCTTCTTCTGGGCATAAGTTGTGTTTCTTTTAAGCATATGGTAAGTTTGGAAGGCTGTCTTGAAAAATGAAATGAAAATGAAATAAAAACAACGACATCCAAATAAAAATGGATGGTTTGATGATGATGAAGATGCTGATGGATCTCTGTCATGCTCTCTCTCTCCTCTCCTGTCACCCAACCATCCTCTCTCTCTGTGACTTTAATCCACCTTATTTTTACCATGCTGCGTCAGTATTTATAACGTGTTTCACTGTGGAAAGAAATGGGTGGGACTCTGACTACTGTTTCGGTAATAACCGGTGAAAAATGTACGAATAGCTTTCATATTCCACATTTTGCACGGTGTTACTGGGTTTTGCACGGTGTTACTGGGTTTTGCAAGGCTCTGCAGGTTTTTGGAAGGACTTACTGGGTTTTGGACGGTTTCGTAAGACTACCCTGGGCTTCGCATTATTTTAGTTAAACACACACACACACACACACACACACACACACGCACACACACACTTGCTTGCTTCCATACGCTTGTTTGTTGTTTTTCCAGCGAATGGCCAACAAGCACATAGCAAGCTATCATGATCATGAAACTCCCCAAATTGAACTTTGACCTCCAATTCTTTCTCTCTGCGATATCCACAAACACGCACACAATAGTTCTGCCTTCAACAGTACACATACAATAGTTCTGCCTTCAACAGTACACATACAATAGTTCTGCCTTCAACAGTACACATACAATTTGACAGAAAGAATTTAAACTCTCTATAGACCTGTGTGATTAATTTCACATTATTGTCATTCATTATCCAGGAATTCAGAAACTTCCCCTCGCGGTTTACATCTAACATTACTTCTTACAGTCTATACAAGGGTGTTGACAACTTAAACCGAACATATATAGAAGACACATAGTCCCTGAGCTTCAAAGACTTCTTCTTCCGTTAAGTCTCCACAATCAACAGGCTGATTATTATGAGACTGTGAACGGGGGATCTGCTGCAACACACACACACACACACACACAACCCCCCCCCCCCCCCCCAAAAAAAAAAAAAAACCCTATTCTAATCCCTTTTTCATAAACATGAGATTACACACATTCATACCACAAAGTGACACCCCCCACCCCTAACTTACCTACTCACTAGCCTACACAAAAAAAGCAAAACAAACAAAACAAAAAAAAAAGGTAAAAGCTATGTGCGGAGCTGCCAGCAGGCTACCACGGTCACTTTTCATCCATTACTATGGACTAGCTGGCCCCAGGCTGCAGTAAGCAGCTCAGGCCCGTAACATCCTTCCACTCATCCATGCACACAACAAGACAGCTTTTATGTAGAAATCTACTGAAGGTGCCTACTGACCAGTGACACAAATGTGTCAGGGGTTTTGGCATCAACAGTATCCTGGGGGAGGGAGTTCCAGTCCACAATTGTTCTTGGGAGGAACGACATTAGCCGGTAGTCGGTGTCTGCAGCTAGTTGATTAAACTGCTGATCATGTCTTCGACGCTCTCTCTTCTTGGGAGGATGGAGCTGCTGTTTTAACCTCGAGCTGCTGACTAAGTTGTTCTTGATTTTATAGAACATGGAGAGCCTTGCTTTCTTCCTTCTGTTCTCAAGGGACATCCAACCTAGAGTCTGCAGCATGTTGGTAACGCTGGCAGTACGTTGGTAGCGGTTAAGCACAAAGCGGGCTACCCTACTCTGAATTTTTTCTAACTTCACCTTGTGCTGTTTCTCATAGGGGTCCCAGACAGATGCCGAATATTCCAGCAGAGGCCTAACAAATGTTTTATAGGCTTTAGCCTTTATGCTAGGGGAGCTGATTTTCAAATTATGTCGAGGAACCCCAGGGCTTGGTTGGCTTTGGTCCAGATGGAGTTGATATGATTGTCCCAATCCATCTTGTTCTGCAGAGTGACTCCAAGATATTTCGCAGAGTCTACAACTTCCAGGGTGTGGCCGTGGAGATGGTATTCACACTGTAATGGCCATCGCTTTCACGTGACAGGGAGGGTGCTGCACTTTGCAGGGTGAAACTGCATGTCCCAACTCTTCTCCCAAACAGCAAGCTGTTGGAGGTCGTACTGTAGTTGGACTTGGTCCTGGGCAGATCTGACTCTGTTGTATACCACTGTGTCGTCTACAAAGAGCCTGCTGTTTGTAGTCAGATTGTCGGGCAGGTCGTTGATGTAGGCCAAAAATAAGTAAGGTCCCAGCACTGACCCCTGTGGCACACCGGATTGACTGGTACAAACGATGAGCACGACCCGTTCACAACCACTGCCTGTCGTCTGTTCTTCAGGAAGCTTGCTATCCACCTGTTGGTATGACCTTGGACACCGTATCTATGGAGCTTATGAAGGAGAAGACTGTGGTTGACTTTGTCGAATGCCTTAGCAAAGTCCATAATAAGGACATCGACTTGTCCTCCTCCCTCCATGTGTCCAACAATCTCGTCAACAAATTCAAGGAGCTGTGTTTCGCATGAGCGACCCTTTCTGAAGTCATGCTGGCGGTCGGTGAGGATCCTCCGGGAATCCAGGTGTTCCATCATAGCACTTGATACCACATGTTCCATGGCTTTGCATACGACGCATGTGAGGGAGACTGGCCTGTAGTTAGCAGGATTGTACTGTTCTCCCTTTTTGAAGATGGGCGTGACGTATGCATCTCTCCAGTCTGCTGGAACAACTCCACTGGTCATGGAGGACTCAAGGGCCGAGGTAAAACTTGCAGCTACCGTGAATGAAAGACATGTCCCTAAAAGCTTTCGCTATGAGGACGTAAAACTCAACTATTTCCCCTTTAAACCGAACGACCTACATTGCTGACAGCAACTCTCACTTTTTCAGCTTACCTTTGTTTGTTTGTCTTGCGTCTTTTCAGCCACCGGAGAAAGGCGATTCCTGCACAAGCAACGAGGATTCCGCCACATAGCGTCCTATGGTTCGAGTAAAAGGACGTTAATTCCTCTCTTAACTGATTCATTTTCACTGAAAGCTGCGTTGAAAATGGGAATGTTGCCGCACACCCGTTTGCTATCGCTGGCCGTGAGCTACTTGCTGCAAGTTTTACCTCGGCCCTTGAGCTTTTTCCGTACATGCGTATGGTACATACGTACCTGTAGGTGACCAAGACCTTTCAACCTCGGCAACAAGAGCGCATGCGTGAGATCACGGGGGGTGGGGGGAGGGTTCCTTCTGTGGCGCCCCAGCGGTCTTCAAGACTCCGGGGATAGGTGATTGGTGAGGTAATAGGAGACGGCTACTTGCACAATTATACCTGTAACAGAACTTTTAAAAGTAATAAATCCGCCAAACATGAACAAACAAATCACAAGACAAAACACGATGCGTTTCGACCTCTTAGGGCTTCTTCAGGCAGGATAAACAACACGCAGGATAATGAAAATGAAGAACGAGCAATCACTTGTCAAATTCGGCACAAGATGGCCATTGATTCAACGTGCTTCATTTGTCCTGAGTGTTGTTTATCTTGCCTGAAGAAGACCTATGTGGTCGAAACACATTGTGTTTTATCTTGTGATTTGTTTGTTCATTTTTGGCGTATTTAACTGAAATTTTTGACGATTTGTTTAGATTTCTGCCTGCAGTCACCTCACCTTGCAAATAACCCTTTAAAGGAAGTTTATTGAAGGGAAGAACTTTCATTTTTAATTGTTCTTTTAACTTTTTTTTCAGGGGGAAATAATATTGACTTCCTGATTTTATTTGCCCAGTTCTTTCTCTGGTGTGGCTCTGTCACTGACTCCATTCTGTATCAATGGATTTAGACACTACATATATCTACCCGCCCGTTTTGACCAGGGTTTTATTTCCCGGCATTCCTTCACTTCCCCTGTTCCCCCTTTAGACTGATGAACTCTCTCTCTCTCTCTGTGTTGCTAGTCACCCTCAGAAGGGCAAGGGCTGGATGGAAAAAAGGCATGTATTTGCATGTATCTTTTAACCCTGGAAATAAAGATCATCATCGTCTTCTTCATTCCTCCCCCATCCCTGTGTGGATGTGTGTGTGTGTGATGTGCATGAGTGCACCCGCATGCCTATGTACCATGAACTCCAGTCGTAACAAAGTTGATCGGAGAAAATCTTCTCGATAACATGATCAATCTGTTTCTGATGCTGTTGTGTGAATCACTTTTTTCCTACAGGAAAATAACAATATTTCACAATGTAAAGTTATATAGCACAATTTTCTATTGTTCGAAGTTTTTATTTGAATTTCCTGTTTTACCTGGAATAGTAGGTAGCAGCAGTGTGCAGGAATGGATGACAAGTAATAAGCTTAAATTAAATTGTGAAAAGACTGAAGTCATGCCCGTTGGAACCTCCTCCTGCCTCAAACTCGTTGAGTCAGAGTCAATGGTTGTTGATGGTACTGAATTGCCTTTCAGTAACTCTGTCAAATACCTTGGTGTTACCATTGATCAGTGTCTGACCATGCAGAATCAAATATCTGTAGTCTGTTGCTCATCCTTTTTAGAGCCGAGACGTATTGCTTCCATCCGACGCTTTATATCCAGGGAAGTAGCTGTCAGGCTAGTTTGTGCCACGGTGATGTCAAGATTGGACTACTGCAACTCTGTTTATGCTGGGCTTCCCGCAGAACAGATTGCTCGGCTGCAGAGAGTCCAAAATAGCGCTGCACGACTTGTTTTGAAGAGGAGGAGGTGTGAGCACCTCACTCCCATGCTGATCGAACTGCACTGGCTTCCCATACAGTATCGGTGGCAATTTAAACTGGCAGTTCTTGCTTTCCGCCACTTCAATGAATCTCTTTCCTATCTCTCTTCTTCTCTCTGCACCTACCAAAGCTCTCGTACCCTTCGCTCTTCTTCACAAAAACTTTTGAAAATCCCTAAGCGTTCTCTGAAATCTGTTGGCGAAAGAGCCTTCAGTTTTAGAGCACCTTCTATTTGGAACTCCCTCCCTGAAGACCTTCGTAATCAGCCTACTCTTTCTTCTTTTAAATCTCAGCTCAAAACTTACCTCTTCAAAAAAGCCTATTCTCTTCTGTAGATGACTAGATCTCTTTTAAATTCCTCCACAACTAGTTCGGTGAGACAGTTTATGCATGTAGGTGCGTCTGCCATTGTGTATTTTCTTTTTGCTGTGTGCATGAATATTGTATGAATAAGTGCAAATGGTGGATGTAAGCGCATTGAGTTGTACAACAAGAAATGCGCTATATAAGTATTATACATTATTATTATTATTATAGTGAACAGGTTCTTCAGATGGGATTCTGAAATGGTATCTATTGTAAATGACATACGACTTTGTGTAAGCTATGAAAGACCAAGGTAGATTAATGATACATGAAAGTAACCTGCACACACCTTTCTGAAACATGTACAACAAGGGCTCCCTGGTGAGAAAGAAAGAAGGAAAGACCAATAATAAGGAATGATTGTCCGCTGACATTGTGATGATTTATACCTGACAATGGAACCAGATGATAAATTATTGATGATTTATACCTGACAATGGAACCAGATGATAAATTATTGATAATTTATACCTGACAATGGAACCAGATGATAAATTATTGATAATTTATACCTGACAATGGAACCAGATGATAATTATATGATTAACCTGACAATGGAACCAGATCATAATTATTGATGCCAAGTAATAGTGCTATGTGATTTATGTTTACCGAGGTAGACAGCTTGATGAATATGCAAGTGTGTAATTGCAAAGCATTGGTCAAAGAGCAGACTCTGGCACAGTAAATACTATCGTGATCATCGCAATCGTAGTCATCATCATCATCTTGTGTTTTGAAATCCCACTAGAAGAGGGTAACCTCTGAATAGCGTCTAAAGTACCTGTTGAAGTTGAAATCAAAGGCAAGTGATAATCCTTTGGTAGCTCAAATTTGTCTTTCTTTCTCACCGGTCACACGCACGCATGCACACAATTGCGAACGCATATGCATACATATTGTTAGAGGCACCAATGGCCAGAATGATAAACAAGAACTGACAGACGTCCAAGGAGGGCCTCAAAGACTGTCACCGTTTTTGTATTACTGTATAGTATTGACGAAAGCAAGAAATGTGTGTCGGTCAAACAAAGTGGCTGTTCTCTATCGTTCTGCATGAGTTACAATGGTGCAGGAGTTTTCATCACTGTCATATACTGAGGTGATGCGGCTACACTATCTTTCAACAGAGGTTCTCAGCGAAAAGCCTGGCAACTGGACTGAAAACATGTATACAATGGAGATTTTCTTAACGCCAAGGTCAGTTACTGACATTAAATGACAAAATGATTTGGTTTTATGATGCCACAATCTGGCCTAACTGTAAACTGTGAAGGTCCCGCGACTTTGTTGCGTGATACATGTCCCATCTCCTGCCTCCTCGACTCCACCTTCCTCTATGAGCTCTCCTGCCTGAATCACAGAAAACCAGCTTTCTAAAACTTGCATGTATGCTTGCTAAAGAAAGTTGCATCAAACAGAAATGCACATGGGAGTAAACGTGAACAATGTTTTACTTTTGATACTAGGCTACCTGAACTATGCAGTCATTGGGGATGGGATGAAACTATCAGAGTCCACTCCTCTTAATCCCCATTTTTCCTGTCTCCCTTTAGTTTCAGTTGGGGTGACGCTGGCTCTTAAGGAAACGGTGTTCCGGACAAAAAGTTTATAATTCAGTTGAAGGTAATGAGAGTAGTTGTGTTGTTTATCAGCAGGTCTCAGTCTGTGTTCAGACTTTGGTAGATCAATGTCAGCTTTGGGTATGTAGGCACGTTTTACCCGAGTTTCTTATTTCCTGATGAGGCCTGATGTCATCCATCTGTAGCACACAGACAGGAGATGCTGCAACGAGGTGGCAGTCACCCATGTGTGTCCAGTCTGCGGTTCGACATCAGGTACCCCCATCCAGGTTGTCTTCAAGGTGACCTGGCAGTAATCTTCATGCTCAAGAGGCCCACTTGAAGCTGACATGCTGACGGAACAGAAATGGCAGGCAACAAACTACTGCGGTGCATCTTCCTAACAGCAGACTTGGTAACTAACAAGTACACCACCTCAGAAGAGCCTAAGAGGTGTCCACCAAGGTCAGGAATCATCCATCGCATCCAGGCCTGAAACTGCACAAGCACAGCAATCCACCACCAAATCATGCAGCACCACTAACACTCAGACAGACAAGCTAGGCCTGCTGCCATTCTTACAGCAAGGTAGGCTGCACAGCCCTGTCACCAGTCTGCTACATTGACAATCTTTGGGTGCCATCTCTCTCCCACCACACTGCAGTCTCTCACCACTCATCTGAACTAGCTCCAGCCAGTCAAAGCCATCAGGTCACCACTGTGATCACTGAAGCCAGGCCTGTCCCCTCTCCAAAAACATAACTATATCAATGCTATGCTCAAACATGGTATGTACTCACACATGCACATACACACAAGTATGCAATCATACCAATGCACATAATACACACGTGTCCAAGCACACAAATTATCACTTGCGCACACTAATACACATCCATACCTGTCTACATGTGCACACACATACATACTTTTACACATTCGCGCACACACATGTGTGAATATGTACACAGTTACACGCATGCACCGATACACAACACACATGTTCCAATGAACCATTACAAATGTCAGGATCTGGTTTCAGTTCATTTAATAGTCAATGTCTTCTACAAAGTCACAGACAATTATCTTCATGGTACAGGTAAAAAAACAACAACATACAAACACATATCAAAAGCAATGTAAAAAAAAAAAAAAATCTGTGTGGAATCTTACATATGGTGAGCACAGAATGAGAAAAATCAAACAGCGGAAAACAAGCAAGCTAGACACATATGATGATTGAGACAGATACAGATGGATATAAAAGGTGGAGAAAGGGGAGGATAAGGGAAGGAGAGCACACACATACGCAGATGCTGTTAAAGACAGAACAATAAAGCAATGTTGCAGAAATTGAAAAAAAAAACCTGAACAGAAACATTCCCCAATAAGTGTTTTAACAGCAACACTGTACACAAAAACATAAAACAGAAATCCACCACTCTTCCCTTCCTTCTCTGACCCACTCTTGTGTGTCAATATCAGACCCAAAAGATGAAGCACTAGATGATATAGAGACTGACTGCTGATCTTTTCTTACAAGTAAAACTGATCTTACACTAACATCCCCCCCCCCCCCCCCCCCCCCCCCCCCTGCTATGATAAAACAACAAAATCTGGCCTAAAACATCAAATGAACGAAGTTATTTCACAACAAATTTACTTTGATGTGTATATATCAGAACTGCCTCTACCACTTTTTTTTTTTTTTAAATAGTTTTTTTATTTTCTGTGACAGATGGTTTATTAACAGATTTTCCATTCCACACATTCAAAACACTCCTTTGAAAGACATTTACAAACAAGGAAGGAACAGTGGGGTGGGGTGGTGGTAGGGACCAACACCAGACAACATGATGAATGCACATGAATGACTGATATCACCGGCCTGAACTGGTATGCATTTTAATGATCTTTCATATCCACTAAACATCTTCCAAAAGATACTTGTTGAGGATGAGCGAAAAACAGATATAAATCAGAGGGAGAATGAACAGAAAGTGAACTATGGATATATCTCTATCTGTTTACCTATCTACCAGTTCAGCAATAAACATGAAACAGCAGATGCAGTCTTAACAAAATGAAATAAAAAAAGATGATGAAAAATGAGAAGAAAAAAAAAACAAAAACAAAAAAGAAAAAAACAAAATGAAGAATAGAAGAAAAGGATGGAAGGAACACAGAAAGTAGCACACTAGAAGAAAGGACGCAAGACACTGCAAATCAAAGAGGAAAAAAGTAATGGATGAAAAAGAAAACTTATCCCTTCTCTCACCCCCCCGGCCCTCCAATCACAACAACAACAAAATACAATTATCACAAAAAAGAAAGCATGCAAAAAAAACAACAAAAAAAACCCCTCCCCCCACCCCCCTTCCTACCCTCCCTTCCCATCTAAAAATCCAACTGTATCACTTTACAGTTCTTTAGCTTAAATCAAAGTGTAGAAATCCAGTTAGCAATATCACAAGTTAGACATAACAAACTGTGAAATACATGCACAGCATGCATATTAACAAAAAGTGTAACTGCAATTGTTATTGAACTAAATTTTCCACAATTCAGTTTCGAAAATATAAGATGCGCATCGCTGAAGCAGGCAAATGTGCCATGCTATAGACCAAATGCTGTATTCTGAAGGTGCAATTATTCAAATGAATCTGTACATAGAGTTGGAGACTTCAGATTTGAACAAAGAGATGGAAGTTTAGGAAGACTGAACTAAATCATACAGCCTTCTCTTTTGTTTTCCCTGGACAAGCAAATATTTTTTGGCAAAAATGGCAATTTTGGGTGTCACTTGCAGCAGTATTTTATTTGCTGAATGATTTCTGCCATCTGCCATGGCAAGATATATTCAGTCCTGCATGGTCTGATTCATTTCAGTGTGTCACTGGGTGACTTCCATGGGTAATTACAGAAGATCATACAATTTGCCAACCCTATCCACACCCCATCTCCCTGTTCAACTGTGGATTTGAGTCAGACAAGTGAGACTGACCAAACCTCAAACTGACCCCCCTCCTTGGACTATTCTTTCTTTCCTCCTTTGTGCCGATGAGAGAACACAGTTACCTAGGACTATTCTTTCACTTTTTTTTAGGGATTCTACACAATTCACAAACCCATAATAGGTTATAAGACTGAAAGCAGTCCTTTTCAGTGTGAAATACCAGTGTATGCCAGAGAGGAGAATGTTTTCGTCTCCTTGTCTGAGACCCTGTGTCAAGTTTCACTGAATGACCCAGAAGACAAGTAAATTGAATCTAGTTTCTAAGTCTTGACACTATGCTTTGCTTGTATTTATACCTTATATTAACAGGAAAACCTTACACCAATGCTTAGCAAAGTATTTATGATAATCAAAATGTTACTTGGCCTAAGAGTATTCCAGTATGTGACTACTTTGAAGTTATTTCCGTTCAACTTACCAGCAGTTTCTTACTGTCTCA
>CM065734.1:10708952-10738952 GCA_033310375.1 Conus canariensis
ATCTGCTATTGACATTGATGCAAGTACAAGAACAGCAGCTGAAAAGATTTGACATTTATGCCTCTGGGCATTCTGTTGAATATGCAAATACATCAACTTTAAGGCTTTGAGGCATTTGTTTTCTTTTTTTCTTTGTTTGTTTTTTTTCTTTATTCTGACTTCAGTAACAATCCTGTAAGGCTCCAGCCTATGTTATAATATCTGTGGAAAACAAATAAATATGCAAAAATACCTGGGTTCTGTATGGTACATCATTTGTGAGGTAGCTCTGAAATGCTGGTACATTGTTTATTTTTCATTAACATTCAAAAAGTGTTGGTATCACTTGATTCTGCAGTGACTCCATTGTTTATTTTTCATCAACATTCAAAAAGTGTTGGTATCATTTGATTCTGCAGTGACTCCATTGTTTATTTTTCATCAACATTCAAAAAGTGTTGGTATCACTTGATTCTGCAGTGACTCCATTGTTTATTTTTCATCAACATTCAAAAAGTGTTGGTATCACTTGATTCTGCAGTGACTCCATTGTTTATTTTTCATCAACATTCAAAAAGTGTTGGTATCACTTGATTCTGCAGTGACTCCATTGTTTATTTTTCATCAACATTCAAAAAGTGTTGGTATCACTTGATTCTGCAGTGACTCCATTGTTTATTTTTTCATCAACATTCAAAAAGTGTTGGTATCACTTGATTCTGCAGTGACTCCATTGTTTATTTTTCATCAACATTCAAAAAGTGTTGGTGTCACTTGATTCTGCAGTGACTCCATTGTTTATTTTTCATCAACATTCAAAAAGTGTTGGTGTCACTTGATTCTGCAGTGACTCCATTGTTTATTTTTCATCAACATTCAAAAAGTGTTGGTGTCACTTGATTCTGCAGTGACTCCATTGTTTATTTTTCATCAACATTCAAAAAGTGTTGGTGTCACTTGATTCTGCAGTGACTCCATTGTTTATTTTTCATCAACATTCAAAAAGTGTTGGTGTCACTTGATTCTGCAGTGACTCCATTGTTTATTTTTCATCAACATTCAAAAAGTGTTGGTGTCACTTGATTCTGCAGTGACTCCATTGTTTATTTTTCATCAACATTCAAAAAGTGTTGGTATCACTTGATTCTGCAGTGACTCCATTGTTTATTTTTCATCAACATTCAAAAAGTGTTGGTATCACTTGATTCTGCAGTGACTCCATTGTTTATTTTTCATCAACATTCAAAAAGTGTTGGTATCACTTGATTCTGCAGTGACTCCATTGTTTATTTTTCATCAACATTCAAAAAGTGTTGGTGTCACTTGATTCTGCAGTGACTCCATTGTTTATTTTTCATCAACATTCAAAAAGTGTTGGTGTCACTTGATTCTGCAGTGACTCCATTGTTTATTTTTCATCAACATTCAAAAAGTGTTGGTGTCACTTGATTCTGCAGTGACTCCATTGTTTATTTTTCATCAACATTCAAAAAGTGTTGGTGTCACTTGATTCTGCAGTGACTCCATTGTTTATTTTTCATCAACATTCAAAAAGTGTTGGTATCACTTGATTCTGCAGTGACTCCATTGTTTATTTTTCATCAACATTCAAAAAGTGTTGGTATCACTTGATTCTGCAGTGACTCCATTGTTTATTTTTCATCAACATTCAAAAAGTGTTGGTATCACTTGATTCTGCAGTGACTCCATTGTTTATTTTTCATCAACATTCAAAAAGTGTTGGTATCACTTGATTCTGCAGTGACTCCATTGTTTATTTTTCATCAACATTCAAAAAGTGTTGGTATCACTTGATTCTGCAGTGACTCCATTGTTTATTTTTCATCAACATTCAAAAAGTGTTGGTATCACTTGATTCTGCAGTGACTCCATTGTTTATTTTTCATCAACATTCAAAAAGTGTTGGTATCACTTGATTCTGCAGTGACTCCATTGTTTATTTTTCATCAACATTCAAAAAGTGTTGGTATCACTTGATTCTGCAGTGACTCCATTGTTTATTTTTCATCAACATTCAAAAAGTGTTGGTATCACTTGATTCTGCAGTGACTCCATTGTTTATTTTTCATCAACATTCAAAAAGTGTTGGTATCACTTGATTCTGCAGTGACTCCATTGTTTATTTTTCATCAACATTCAAAAAGTGTTGGTATCACTTGATTCTGCAGTGACTCCATTGTTTATTTTTCATCAACATTCAAAAAGTGTTGGTGTCACTTGATTCTGCAGTGACTCCATTGTTTATTTTTCATCAACATTCAAAAAGTGTTGGTATCACTTGATTCTGCAGTGACTCCATTGTTAATTTTTCACAAATTCAAAAAGTGTTGTATCACTTGATTCTGCAGTGACTCCATTTTTATTTTTCATCAACATTCAAAAAGTGTTGGTATCACTTGATTTCTGCAGTGACTCCATTTTATTTTCAACATTCAAAAAGTTTGTGATCACTTGATTCTGCAGTGACTCCATGTTTATTTTTCATACAACATTCAAAAGTGTTGTTCACTTGATTCTGCAGTGACTCCATTGTTTATTTTTCATCAACATTCAAAAGTGTTGGTGTCACTTGATTCTGATGACTCCAGTATTTCTCATAGTTGTGTTTATTGTTTCATCAACATTCAAAAGTTTGGTATCACTTGATTCTGCAGTGACTCCATTGTTTATTTTTCATCAACATTCAAAAAGTGTTGGTTCACTTGATTCTGCAGTGACTCCATTGTTTATTTTTCATCAACATTTCAAAAAGTGTTGGTATCACTTGATTCTGCAGTGACTCCATTGTTTATTTTCATCAACATTCAAAAAGTTTGGTTCACTTGATTCTGCAGTGACTCCATTGTTTATTTCATCAACATTCAAAAAGTGTTGGTTCACTTGATTCTGCAGTGACTCCATTGTTTATTTTTCATACTTCAAAAAGTGTTGGTCACTTGATTCTCAGTGACTCCATTGTTTTTTTTTTCATCCATTAAAAGTGTTGGTTCACTTGATTCTGCAGTGACTCCATTGTTTAATTTTTCATACTTCAAAAAGTGTTGGTCACTTGATTCTGCAGTGACTCCATTGTTTATAAAGTGTGGTTCACTTGATTCTGCAGTGACTCCATTGTATATTTTCCAACATTTAAAAGTGTTGGTCACTTGATTCTGCAGTGACCCATTGTTAAAATGTTGGGGTCACTTACTGCAGTGCCTCATTTAAATGTGTGTCACTTGACTGCAGTGACTCCTGTTTTAATGTGTTGTCACTTGATTCTGCAGTGACTCCATTGTTTATTTTTCATCAACATTCAAAAAGTGTTGGTATCACTTGATTCTGCAGTGACTCCATTGTTTATTTTTCATCAACATTCAAAAAGTGTTGGTATCACTTGATTCTGCAGTGACTCCATTGTTTATTTTTCATCAACATTCAAAAAGTGTTGGTGTCACTTGATTCTGCAGTGACTCCATTGTTTATTTTTCATCAACATTCAAAAAGTGTTGGTATCACTTGATTCTGCAGTGACTCCATTGTTTTTTCATCACATCAAAGTGTTGGTATCACTTGATTCTGCAGTGACTCCATTGTTTATTTTCATCACATTCAAAAGTGTTGGTGTCACTTGATTCTGCAGTGACTCCATTGTTTATAAAGTGTTGGTGTCACTTGATTCTGCAGTGACTCCATTGTTTATAAAGTGTTGGTGTCACTTGATTCTGCAGTGACTCCATTGTTTATAAAGTGTTGGTGTCACTTGATTCTGCAGTGACTCCATTGTTTATAAAGTGTTGGTGTCACTTGATTCTGCAGTGACTCCATTGTTTATAAAGTGTTGGTGTCACTTGATTCTGCAGTGACTCCATTGTTTATAAAGTGTTGGTGTCACTTGATTCTGCAGTGACTCCATTGTTTATAAAGTGTTGGTGTCACTTGATTCTGCAGTGACTCCATTGTTTATAAAGTGTTGGTGTCACTTGATTCTGCAGTGACTCCATTGTTTATAAAGTGTTGGTGTCACTTGATTCTGCAGTGACTCCATTGTTTATAAAGTGTTGGTGTCACTTGATTCTGCAGTGACTCCATTGTTTATAAAGTGTTGGTGTCACTTGATTCTGCAGTGACTCCATTGTTTATAAAGTGTTGGTGTCACTTGATTCTGCAGTGACTCCATTGTTTATAAAGTGTTGGTGTCACTTGATTCTGCAGTGACTCCATTGTTTATAAAGTGTTGGTGTCACTTGATTCTGCAGTGACTCCATTGTTTATAAAGTGTTGGTGTCACTTGATTCTGCAGTGACTCCATTGTTTATAAAGTGTTGGTGTCACTTGATTCTGCAGTGACTCCATTGTTTATAAAGTGTTGGTGTCACTTGATTCTGCAGTGACTCCATTGTTTATAAAGTGTTGGTGTCACTTGATTCTGCAGTGACTCCATTGTTTATAAAGTGTTGGTGTCACTTGATTCTGCAGTGACTCCATTGTTTATAAAGTGTTGGTGTCACTTGATTCTGCAGTGACTCCATTGTTTATAAAGTGTTGGTGTCACTTGATTCTGCAGTGACTCCATTGTTTATAAAGTGTTGGTGTCACTTGATTCTGCAGTGACTCCATTGTTTATAAAGTGTTGGTGTCACTTGATTCTGCAGTGACTCCATTGTTTATAAAGTGTTGGTGTCACTTGATTCTGCAGTGACTCCATGACAGAGGCAAGGACAACAAGTACAAGAAAATGTCCATTTGTTCTGACTCTTACCTCCCCCCCCCCCCCCCTCCCTTTCCTTCTTTCCTCCATCTCCCACCCAACTTGTCCCTGTTCACCCCAAACTCTCTTCTGGGGAAAAAAATTCAGTACAGAGTCACAGAGAAAGGTACAGCTACTGCTGTGTCTGCATGTCTATGTACCATGTAACAAGAGTACCAAATTGCCACAAAAACTAAATGCCTGCGTGTGAATACACACATCATAACAGCAACACGAGAATGCCACAAACACCCAACATATCTTGCACTACTGCATAGTTCTCAACATTACATGTGCAGCATTTTGGTATGTTGCATAAGTCCATGTATCCTTGTCCAAAACAACTTGCCAGTGAACACGTAAGTCAAAGCAACGTATCAAATACAGGACAGACAACAGCACAAGTAGGGAGAAACTCTAGGGAGAGCTTGACAGAAGGTCTTCAGAGAAGAAAACCATCTCAAACAAGTATTTTACCCCTGAACTCTTAGCACCCTGGGAAAAAATGTTCCAATGTATAATGTTATCTAATCTTGGAATCTATGAATGTTAAAAATCATAGAGAATCAATCATTATTAACTGTCTGTCAGATAACAGAGAAAGATAAATGGTCATCTGGTGCTTCGTCCCAACCCACACCATTCAGCTTCATGCCTTGTTATCAGGCAGCATCATGATTATCCTTGATCGTTGCTGCTTGGTCATTTTTGGCAGGTGCGGGGCAACGAGAGGGTGAGTGGGAGACCATCTCTCAAGCAGAATGACCTTACTCTTGCCAGCCCCTGCAATGCCCCTGAGTGTGGTAAACATAACTACCAAAGTGGTGACAACGTAAGTGGAGTGCTGGAAGACAGAAAGACAGACAGAAAAGCAGTCTGCATGAGCTGGGGTTTGCAAATGCAGTAGGAACCCACAGATATTGCTGTGAGGGGTTATGGTATCCACAAGCCTTAGGAGCCAGGCGAGTGCTGATGGAATGGCAAAGTTCCATAGTGATACAGGGCAAACAAGTGAGCATCTCCATCAGCGCTCAGCCGTAGAATGTGAGGCAGAAATGGAAGTATGCACCAGACCAAAAGTTTGGAGACAATTTGGATGCCACTTGCTAGCAACAAATTTCGATGAAACCAGACAAGCAGACTGACTAAGACTTGCACTGAGGCTGAAAAGGTACAATTTTTAATACTTAATCTTGAACACCTTCAAGCATAATAAATTGGACAATGCCATGTAGGACACAATCACACATAAAAGAAAACAATATCAAAACATGACAGCTAGACCAGATGTTGAAATCAGTGATGGTTTTCCTTTCCAGAGTAATGTTTTATTCAACCACATAAATTTTTTTTCCCTTAGTAACAATCTGTTGATTAACATCATATCTGCCACCCTTTGAGAAGCGCATGTAATAATAATTGGGGACAGTGTACAGAGGAAGCTGTGCCTCCCTGCTGAGATTATGAGGCTGGTCAGAGGACACTGTGCCAAGCTTGACTTCCTGAAGTTCTTTAATCCCCCGCTCTCTCCCCCCCCCCCCCTCCCCCACCAAATGTGCCCAAACGCTCCCTAAAAAAGGAAACCCTGACAACATTTTTTTTTGTAAAAAAGGACAATAGCACCATGGGTATTCAAAGAATACTGCATTTAGATGAGGACACACGTCAATTCAAATTAAATCAGCTTTTTCGTTCTTTTTATTCTTCTTTTGCTGACCCATCACATAAAACTTATCAATAAAAAAAACAAAAGCAAAAATGTAATTTCATGCTGTTGTTTTAAATTTGTAACAATACTTAAACGAAAAACAGAAATTCATTCTGTGTTGCTGGTGTGTAGAATATTGATCACCTGATACAGCTACAGGCTGGATCAATGCAGTTTGACATTAATGGGCTTGCATGCTCTTGTACCTGCAAAACAATTTGATACAGATGCATGTAACAACACATGTTCTCCCCTCTCCCTCCCTTCTGTTTTTTGGTTGTTGTTTTTCGGGGGTTGGGGTGGGGGGGGGGGGGTGGAAAGGAAGAATAACTATTGGCAAGCTGAATATGAATCACAGACTGCAATGATGACACGATTAATTCCTCTTTTCTTTCCATGGCTTCAATCTGAATAACAATGAACAGATTGACAACAAAAAAAAAAAACTAACCAAAAAAAAACAACTAACAATAACAACAACAGAAAAAAAACTGCTCCACAATCTCTACAAAGATAACAATCATTTCTATTTATATTTTGACTGGCTTGAAAACAATGAGCTATTCTCAGACATCTACAAAAAGAAAGTGTGCTACACAATCTTGGAAGACGGCAAACCATTCTCGTAGCTTAATTCAAGAAACAATGATTAGGCTAAAAAAGAACTACAACAAGAAAACAACAATGATAGACAATAAAAAAAAAAAAAACTATGATAAGAAAACAACAACAATAGACAACTCAAGATCCTGAGCTTCACTAAGTCTGTGAGGATGACAGTCAGTTCTCGTTCCTTCAAGCTAAAAACAAAATTGTTACGAAGATCTTGTGCCTCAAACACTATGCCAGGAGGACATACACACCTTTTTTGTCTCCCTTTCAATAGACAGGATCAGCTAAAGCTACAACCTACACTCTAAAAACAAATATACAGAAAATATGATGCTTAGTTCTGTCTTTTAAAGGGTCTGAGTCCAGAAAAACAATAATTTACACTTAGAAAACAACAATACCACCAACAAATGTTATCACAGCAAGGCCACTCTCCACAGATCATCCGTCAAGCTCCAGATCCTCCAGAAGCTGGTCAATGAGGCGCAGGCGGTCCTCTGCCTCCGGCATGTCCGACATGCAGTTGACGATGTTGGCTACATAGAAACGCACCTCGTCGATGATGTCAATGCTGTCTGTCTCCTGCCGACCTTTAACCTGCTGGGCGTCCTCCACAACCAGGTCTGCGAACTCCTGCTGCTCCACCACCTGAAAGATCAGGTCATGAAATGAGGTCATGTTTATAGCTAAGCCGACCACTGAGATCCCATCAGGGATGCACGCAACTTGCCATGCATAGATGATGCAAGGCAGCTGTTCCTGTTGTCCAAACTGTGTTTAGATGATAGCAATTTTTACAAAATCTCACATTTTTCCTTCTATCAAGTAATGATCATAACTGTGATGCTTTTTTTTTTTTTATGCAACAAGCTTAACTAATCAACTATTGTCAGACCTTTCCATGTCTGCAGTCAACATTTCATTTTCTTTCTTAGTTGGTATTAGCCAGAATGTATTTAAAGCATACTGAGTGAAACACATGTCTTACTCTTTCTGTTCATACACATCAGTAGGCTTTGACAATTGCATTCAGAGGCATAAAATACGATAAAAATATCATCTATCACCAAGGAAAAGGAATTTTACTACTAAAATTAGTTTTATGATATACTTACCTGTCCAAACAAATGTCTTATAGCCACTAGGCATGAAACAATGCCATTCATCAGATTCCCACAAAAAGAATAAAAAATGGAGAGTGGGGAGCTAACTTTTCCCTTTAACTATCAGGCCAACAGGAGTAGTCTCCCTCAGTAAGTTCATCCTCAATTCACCCCGACAGCCTGAACTCAGTGTTCTCAACTTTTCCACACTGTCGGGAGAGGGGGGAGAGGGGGGGAGGGGGGAGGGGGGGTGTCCTAGTGTTTGGACAGGTAAGTGTATTATAAAGTACTATAAGTAGTAACATTCCTTTTCTACATACTTGCCTGTCCACACAAATGCGTTATCTCCGGTTGGCATGTAACTTGCTATGCATCAGGAATCTCTCTCTCTCTCTCTCAAAAAAAAAAAAAAGAAAATCAAAATGGAGACCAGGGAACTAACTCTACCATAAACCACCAGGACTCGCCTCCACTGGCAAACAAGTAAACAACTCACTCCCATAGCCAGAATTGTGCTTTCTCCTCTTCCTTGGTGAGGAAAACACTCTCTCTTATCTCGACAAAAATTCTAAGATGTTATGGCTAGCCTCTGTTACACAGTTGTCACCATTACAGGGCGCCTTGACATGCTCCAGTTAAGCCAACATTTCTTCATCTCCAGTTTCCAAAAATTGCAGCTTCTGTGGAAGATCAGTTTCATCCCTTGACAAGCATGAGTCCTCTTACGATCGCCGATGGAGACGGACATGTTTTACTTGAGCTCAAGTCAAAAGCTACAGTGAACAGACTTCAACCAGGATGCTGTATGGAAATCTTTCATGCAAGCATTGGAAACTTTGCCTTCATTTTATGGGCGATTTTGTCAAAGAAAGCAAAAACAACCAGAATGCTTTGCCATGGTTTCAAAACAAAAACGTATGTGGCAGCAATTTCAGTCGGCACTCTGCTTGCTCTGTTGATGATGAGCCAAACCCAGGGCCCAGTGACAAGCAGCAAAATATGCGTTACACAAGACCGGCTAGCAGTGTAAACATATCGACACCCTTTCAAGGAAAGCTGGCACCATTGACAAACAGATCACTAAACAAGGTACGATTGCTGATGTTATGAAAATGCTCAGAGATATGGCAGAAAAGATTCATTCAATGGACAATAATGGTTGCTTTGAACAGTGAAGTCAATGATCAAATCAAATCAACTGTAAGAGAAAACAAGGAAATGAAAGAAAAAATGGCAAAGATGGAAGAAAAAGTTAATGATCTTGAGGGGAGGAGCAGAAGAAATCACGTGTTGTTTCATGGTATTGTGGCTCCAGCCAGACGTACTGAATCCTGGGGTGACTGTTAAAGGGCAGTAACGAAAATCATCAGAGACAAAACGGCGACTGATGAAGAAATAGAGATTGAACATGCACATCATTTGAGAGGTGGCAAATCTCCATATCCCATCATTGTCCTTTTCAATGGATTCAAACAAAAAGAAACAGTTTTGTCTGCACAAGGCAACCTCAAAGACTGTACTGGTTTATTTGTTTCTGAAGACTTTACCCCCAGGGTGAGGGAGCGGCACCTTTCCTTACACATGCCAAAGAAGAAGAAAAAAAAGAACACAACTGAGATCCAACACTTTGGTACAGAGGGAAAGATTTACAGCTCTGGCAATGATGCTCAGCAACTGTAAGAAAGGCAGGGGCAGAAATGATAAGCCAGCTGACAGCACGTACCATGGCTAAGGAGAGAAACTTCCACTGACTTTGAAAATGTGTTTAACCCTATATTAACAGACACTTTAAAGAAAATGCTAACAGTACTGATGATAAATATAATCAAACTAACCAAAATATTATTTCTAATGAAAACGTAAGCTTAACTTCAGTGTCTCAAGAGAAATCTTCAAACGGACTCTTTAAAAATCCTAGCATAAGCTCTGATGAAAATGTATCTGTTTGTGGTTGCAATATCAGGAGCAATTCCATGTATTCATACAAAAGTAAAACAAATTTGAGGTCTGCTTTTGAGAATACTAGAACTGAAACTGTAAATAATGGAAATCATTCTGTTGACCAATTACATCCTAACAATACTGTACAAACAAACAGTAACATAACAGAGAACAACCAAACTACATTTGTCGGAAATGCAAAACCACAAGTTACATTTATGGCTTTAGAATGTTCAAGGACTAAAAAGTAAACTCAGAGATAGATAATTTATATCTTTTTGTCAACAGTTCAAAGTTTTGTCATTATCTGAAATCTGGTCATACAAAAAAAAGATGAAATTGAAAATGCGTTTCCTTGTTACAAAGTCTATTTTTCACCTCGCTATAAGCATTACAAAGGTGGTGTTGTCGTTTGTGCAGACAAACACATTGATTTTGGTGTTGAACAGTAGAAAGAAACTCGTGGAGAGTGGGGCAGCAGAGAGTCCTCAGAAGAGAAGCCCCCTTCAAGCAAGTGTTTCGGCCCTTATCTCCTGACACTCTGGGGGGGGGGGGGGGGGGGGGGGGGGGGGGGGGAGGGGGGGTTGGGCCACACCCGGTTCATGACTCCGGATGTCCCTCTGCTGCCCCGTTTTTTTTTCCCCATCTTGGGACGAGCCATGGCTGGGATTCGAACCCATGACCCTCTCGACATGCTCATTTTCCACTTAATGACTCGCACTCTAACCACTGAGCCACTGGGGCACCTGATATTGTAGGGAAACATATACTAGAACAACATGAAGACAAAATCTTTCTGCAGTTTAATAAATCTGTATTCAACTGTTCTTATGACTTTATATATATATATATATATATATTGCGCCAGAATATTCTGTGATATATAGCAAAGATAACATAAATGGGATTGAATAGTTAGAAAACAACTTTGCTGATATTGTATGTATACTTCCTAACTTATCTTTGATCATATGTGGAGATTTCAATGTTCGCACTGGTGGTCTATATGACATTGACGACTCTAACAAAAGACATGTACCACAGCTACGAACAATTGGTGAATTTTTTAATGAAGAGCAACACCAAAGGAAAAGAGATCCTTAGACTTAAATTTGAATGAATCTGGACACAAACTTATCGATATGTTAAAAGCGCTTGACCTGTAGATTGTAAATGGACGGAAAGAAGGGGATAAGGAAGGGGAAATAACCTATGTAGCAAACAGGGGTATGAGCACTGTGGACTATTTTATTTGCCCAGCCTCTTCGTTTCATCACAATAATGATATGTTTATCATAAATATAGAAGTGAGTCAGATCATTTCCCATCGGTTTCTGTATTTGACTTTTTTGAAAACAACTGTGTGGCAGAGGAAGAGGATGTTTTACTTAAAGACATGGTACAGTTTATTTATAATGAACAATTCTACAGTCAGTATACTCAATCTATCACCAGAAAGGCATCAGAATTGATAAATTTCATGACTGCATCAGATACAGGGGTGAATGCAGGATCAGAGTGGATTGTTTCATGTATACGAAAAGCTGCAGAACCAATGAGAGGTCCCCAAAACATAGGTGGTAACCCAAGTGCCAGACAAGATGGCCTCCTACTGAAAGAAAGAAGGAACAGATGACACGAAGGGTAACAGCAACCAGTCCCATGAAACTCCTGGAGATCACCAGAAGGAGAATTCCTGAAGGGCGAAAAGTCACCAGACAGAAACCTCAATGAAGCCAAAATCTCAATACTCCTTCAACGTCTGATAACTATCATAATACAATATTCTTTGCACAAACAAAATCATGACCTTGAGAAATGAACGCGAAAGGAAGAAAATATTCAGCAGGAGAAGAAAACTCATCAACATCATCAAGGTTACGACCAAAGTCATCACTGAGGGAAATCCCGATGGACAGACTGCTCATAAACTTGATGAAGAGCAAAAATGAAATATGGCACAAACCTAGACATCCATGGTATTTAAAATGCAGGGTGTACAGTCGCTTGTCCCCTCAAGTTAGGAACAAAATGGAAATGGAATAGAAACTGTATATGGGGTCGTCATAAATCAAATTTCCATATGAGTCTCAATAACAAGCAGCTCGGAAATTTCACTGGAGAGAGAGGCGAGAGGGCAAATAGTGCGCATCTGGATGACAGAGGTCAGCCTCTATATGCAAAAGTGTATCTTTAATCATTGGTGTGTTTCCCAGACTCATGGAACTCACTTGTGGATAGCCGGAATGAATGAAGCGGGAGTCAAGAAAGGTTTCTAAAAAGCATCACGATTCTGCGACACCCTCTCAGACGCTTGCGGAAGAGGAACAGAATCATAGTACCAGACTCTTCAAAAAAAAAAGAAAAAAAAGAGTTATTCTCAAACCCAATGGGACAAGGGGACACATGAATCAAAATAAGAAATTGAAAGAGTGCTAGTCAAAACAGACCATGCATTGCTGACCACCATTCTAGACAGTTAACATTCTGAGCCAGGGGCCCAATTGTCATCTTCCTAACATTCATCAGCACAAAAACCATTCTTGCCTTGCTCGTCAGACTCCCATTCACTCACATACACATACCATCATACAGATGGTCAGAGCCAGTCCTTCCTGCTTCTAAAACCCAGGGGTTCGCCCTTGCACACCACTGACCCCTCCCCCCCCTCCTTGGAGTCGCCCCTTCCTGGTAGCTCTCCAAGCCAGTGCCTTGCCAATGTGGCAGACTAAACCATGGCCTACCTGCCAAACGTTCAGATACCAATCGCTCTTCATCGTCAGGTAATCAGGGGTAGAGGGTGCAGTGCACGCTGGGCAGAGATGCTGGCCTGCCTCCACTGGACCTGGGACTATAGGCTGAACAGTGAAGCAGAAAGTGTCTGTCGCTGCCCTCGCCAAAAACCAGCAAACTGTTGAGACGTTCAAGACGAGAGCCAAAAATTATGTTGAACTGGTCTAACTCTTGCATGAGTTGCATGGAAATAATGGAGAAAAGCCGGTGCAGATGACAGGTTTCATGAGGGTCGAGGACGGAGACAGCTTTCCAACCTGAGGAGCAGGCTCTGGAAGTATGAGGAGAAGAAATGCCGGCTGACCTGGTAGACACCAGGGCGCTGTGTGATGATGGCAAAGACAAGTGTACATTGCTGGTATTTTCTCCACTGGCCAAGACGATGTGTTTTCCTCCTTAAAGAGAAAGTCCGACTCAAATGACTGCTTCAGAAAATCCATGATAGAACCAAATTAGAGAAGTCCAGTTCAGGGTATGTTTTCTCACCAAGGAAAAGGAGAAAACTGAATTCAAGTTGTCAGCGTGAACTGAGCATGAACTCACTTAGGGAGACACTCCTCTTGGCCTGAATCAGTGATGGTTAAGAGCTGGCTCCCCACTTGCTGTTTTTCATCTTTTTATGGGAATCCTGATGTATGGCATTGTTTCATGCTTAGTGGAGATCAGGCATTTGTTTGGATAGGTAAGTATGAAAAAATTTCCTTATTATTAGGTGTCTCCAACTGTGTACAAAATATAAGGGTAAAATAAAAAAAAAAAACCCATCAAGTGAAAACAGCGTTTGTCATCAACCACATCCAGGTAATCAGATTACCTTGCTGGGGTGGCTAAAATGAGTGGCGCAGTGGTAAGGCTTGGAAGATGAGGCATGGAAAAAAAGTGGCATAGAGATATACATATTTGGGCTTAGCCACTTACAGTTCCAAGTCAAAATCACCTTTCCATGTAATCTTCTCTAGATGGGAGGCATTTGTGTCTCTGTACCATGTACATTGTCTGCCGACATGTAATGAAAATGAAACCATTCTTTTTCCCCGCTTTACAAGCTGCTTGATACAAAATTTGTTTTTGCTCATTCTATGTCATCAGTCAATTTCTGTGACATTACAAATGAGGATGTCATCAAGAACTGTGTCACCTAAATGACTACTGTACTGACATTCTGCCAATCACATCTAATAAAATGGGCAATGTGAAGCCTATTTTCACAGACACAAGTATTTCATGTTGTTCATTGCTGTGAGTACTGGAAATGATGGGACTCAATACTATCGATTTCATCCTTTAAAAAGCTTTGTAAAAACACTTTTCTATTTTAAGGACAGCTAAGAACTACTTCAAATGATCAATGTAAGTTTCAGACAACACAGATCTTTCATCATGTAACTTAACTGCAGACACTTGCAGGTCATAATTTCAGCTTTATACGGTGTGTAACATGAATCTCTTCCACAAATGAGTCCCAACCATCTTTTTTTTTCTTTTTACTAAAATATATTCTGGATGTATTCATCCAGATTTGGGTAATTATTCTAAAAAACGGGAACATGTTTTAAAAATTCAGGAAGGTGGGCAGGTAGGAAATTGATAGGCAAAATGTCAAAGATCACAGGACCCCACACTCATCAATCCACAAATCATACCTCAAAAATATTGTTGGCGATGAATCTGCACAGATTGGTCTCTAGGCGTAAGATTGAAGAGGCGAAGCACACGCACAATTTCCAGACCACATGTCCCACTTGATCATGCGAATCAGTGCAGTTGCGATGACTCTTCAGACTGGCAGCAGGTACAATGTCCGAGGCACAGAGCACGCATAGGCCGTTTCCACTCTGACAGCTAGGCATCACACATATTGAGTGAAGTAACAAACACACAAGCACGTCATAGGCCATTTCCTCCGACAGCTAGGCAACACACATATTGGTGAAATAAACAAACGCACAAGCACGTCATAGGCCATTTCCTCCGACAGCTAGGCAACACACATAGTGGTGAAATAAACAAATGCACAAGAGCAGGTGAGTGGGTGGGTGGGTTGAAGCAAAGAGAAGCACACAGTAAGACTTCTCGTTAATTACCTTTAGGTATGTTTAGATAGAAAAGGAAATAAATGAATTGGAATTTTCCTACCCAAAGTAGTTTTTAGAAAAAAAAACTTACCTGTCCAAACAAGAGGTGAATGTAAAGTTGCTTTTCATAATTAAACTTGTATTTCATTAAATCCTTTAATCTATTTGTTCAAAAAAAGATAATCATTCTGTGTTTGTTTTGCTGTCCCATAGTCTGTGTTACTCTAGTGGCATTACCGCTATCCTCTCCTTCCAGCACTCTACCTATAACCACACCTCTGCTTGTCCTGCCACAGCCCTGGCACTGGCGATCTACAGGGAGCAGTCAATGTCAATTTGTCATGAGGTAACCCACCAGAGGAGACACTATTCTGCTGTCCAGTCGCATCTGTGGTGTTCAGTTGTGCCTGTTCTGATTGAACATACACCTAACACCATCTACTAGGCCCCTTACTGCTTAACTGCAGAATCAGCGTGAGCAGGTGTTCCCCAACAGACGGCACCACCATGTCCATAAACTTGTCGCTACATACAATCTTAACATGAACCCACCAAGGGCATAAATGTAGAGAAGAAATTGAAACTGATGTCACCAGGAGAACAGGGCATGAAGAATATATATCAAATTAAATATCACATGTATAAAGAAAACATCACATAGTTATATTGGAGAATATATCACACTGAACAATATATACAGAAAAAAATCACATATATTAAGAGAATAGATCACATTAAATGATCATGTATATCAAGAGAATACATTTAATTCTGGTTTAACATGAATGTTCTGGAGCCAATTTAAATCATCAACTACAATACTTGTCTGCACTGTACTACAAGTATTACTGTAATGGTACGGGCCGACATATCTGGTCATCTTAGCACTGATTTTAATCACACACCTGCCTAGGCCTTGAAGTACTCCTAAGTAGTGAAACCCCATTTTTTCATACTTACCTGTCCAAACAAATACTTTAACCCTACTTGGTGTAAAACACCGCCAATCGTCGGGATCAGGAGAACACGGCATGAAGAACTACAGAATTTGAGACTTTTTTTTATGCCATTCAATGAGGATAAGGATGATGCTATAGGATTTCCATTTCAGTCTCTGACTGCATGACAGGGGTGTTCTCTGTGTTTACTTTCATAAGATATTGCGGACCTGAGAGATACAGTCACCTGCAGTGTTGGTCAGGAAATCTGAGCAACAATCTCAAAGACCTATCCATTAAGTGTATGAAATTCATGGCTCCAGTCATCCTCATTGAGCTCCTAGCAAACTCAGCATTCTGAGGAAAAGCAAAAATCCCTGAAATTCAAGAAGGGTCCAGAGGCACGCCCACATTCTACAACCCCACTTTCTCAGAAACAATTGTGAAATTTACATTCAAAATAGTGAGTGTGTTACACACATGAAGCGCATTTCAGGATGACAAACTAAAGTGAACTGAGAACCTTCCATGCTTCCTCCAGCTTGCAACAACATGAGCTGATTGCCAATCCAGCCACGACAAGGACCATTTGTCTGAACATCATTGATCAAGCTCTTTTATTGCCAGTTTTTCCTTTTTTATCCCTGACTCTTCCTCCCCCGTGGAAACAATATACTTTTCCCTGATATCTACTTTTAGCGTTTCCTGAAATCTCGGAATTCCCTGAGAAATATGAAACAACAAAAAGTCCTCAGCCTGAAGAATTTCTATGGCCAGAAGCACTTTCACAGACATAAACCCATTTCTGACTCAGCTGCCAACACAGCCACAACCCTGTGGTCTTGGCAGCCGAAGAAAACACAGAAAAGTCATTGCATAAAGTGCAAAGGAAAAAACCCAACAGAGTTACAATACACAACTGAATCTTAAGACAAGTTGTATAAAAGGAAATACACAAGAAATCATGGTTCTGTCTGAAAACTATTGAATCTCTCCAAGGATTCCAACCATACTCAATATTCAGAATTATCTTTTCACTTAGCTAGTGTGACAATCTCCTTGTTACAAGTTATTTGGCATGCTAAACGATGTACCATTATATGAACATTGTGCCTTCTTCTGGAACAGGCTACTTAACTGAATTCTCATGAACATGCCTAATTCATGGCTCAAATTAGGCTTTAGCTAACATGGAGCAGTTCCATTTCTCATCCAACTACTGTTTTCATTTTCCATAAACAACAATGAGTTTAAACAGGAAACTCTCTTATAGAACATTTAGAGTGACCTCCAGAAGTCGAGCAAGTTAAATCCATCATGAATTGCCACTTATATGCTTCAGAGTGGATTCAACTGAAAGAGAGGTAAACAGGAAAAGTCACACTCAACAATTGTGCAATATTCTCAGACGGCACAGACTGCTTTAGAAGTACTATCAGCATGCTTTTCTGTGACACTTTCATATTCATCTCTATATTGGAAACTATACTAAATGTTCCAGAACAGGGACATTTTTTTTTTAACTAGTCAAGCACAATGTAACAAACTGTGGTTCTGCTGTAAATACACAACCTTGTTTGCAAAGGAGAACATAAGCCATGATTCTGACACGCCCACCAGAGTTATGGCAGTCAGCGTACTCACATCACAGGAGTCCTGATACATGTACATGAGAATGCGATGAAACACTGGGGCCTTAATGTCCTTCAGCGTCACGACAGGGAGGCTGTCACTGCTGCTAGCCTCCCCAAAGTGATCATCAATAAGTGCCTTGAAGTAGTCACTCCGTTCATAGAAAAATGCCTGCAGATGACAGAGATGACAAAGATGATAGAAACGATGGCTCATGCAGATTACAGAGCTGTCAATACACAATGAAAATGAAGACAGTGTCTGTACTTCTATAAAATACTGGAAATTTTTCACAGGTATTTACAAAATATCACACAAGAAAATATCACACATGTAAGAAAGTATCATATATATCAAATTAAATATCACATGTATAAAGAAAACATCACATAGTTAGAGAATATATCACACTGAACAATATATACAGAAAAAAATCACATATATTAAGAGAATAGATCACATTAAATGATCATGTATATCAAGAGAATACATTTAATTCTGGTTTAACATGAATGTTCTGGAGCCAATTTAAATCATTGACTACAATACTTGTCTGCACTGTACTACAAGTATTACTGTAATGGTACGGGCCGACATATCTGGTCATCTTAGCACTGATTTTAATCACACACCTGCCTAGGCCTTGAAGTACTCCTAAGCAGTGAAACCCCATTTTTTCATACTTACCTGTCCAAACAAATACCTTAACCCTACTTGGTGTAAAACACCGCCAAACGTCGGGATCCCCCCCCCCCCCCCCCCTGCTGTGTGTACACAATAATCTCTGCATTAAGACAGGTTTTTTTATGGAGAAAAAGGAGAGTCTGAATGATGTATGAAAATGAAATGCAGTTTTTAACCAAATTTGCACCATACTGATTATTATAATCATTATTATTTTACTATTATTATTATCATCATGCTTACCTTTGTAGACTAGCACGATAGTGTTACCATTGTACCACATAGACGGGTTCTGTTTGCACTGCTCAAAAGATATATTTGGTGAAAGACATGTGAAAGACCTTGATAGCAGAAAATGTATTGCTTCAAGGCTTAACCTTTTGGTCTTTCCCTCAGCCCGTCAGTTTCCACAGGGAGTAGGGACTCGCTTCTGGCACACGTGCCTAGCAGCACTGTTTCAATGTCCTCAAGTTCCTGGATAATCTGTTACAGAAACATCAGATCCCTTCTGTTCTGTCAGGGGATTTGGCCATTTGGGAATGGACTCTTCCCTCTCAGGTTTTTGGTCAATCCCTAGAAATCAAACAATGTTTTTCACCTGGGGATCCAGTGTTTTTCACCTGGGGATCCAGTGTTTTTCACCTGGGGATACATTTTCTAATGGAGGTCATTTTGGTGCATCTTCCAAATCCCAAGACAGAGAGGATTTAGTTGTTTGCTGCCTCTAGCCCAGTCCCTTTCTTCCCCCTCTCGCAGCATTCAGGCCATGACTGCCTCTCTAGCCCAGTCCTTTCTTCCCCCCCTCGCAGCATTCAGGCCATGACTGCCTCTCTAGCCCAGTCCCTTTCTTCCCCCCCCTCGCAGCATTCAGGCCATGACTGCCTCTCTAGCCCAGTCCTTTCTCTCCCCCCTTGCAACATTCAGGCCATGACTGCCTCTCTAGCCCAGTCCCTTTCTTCCCCCCCTCACAGCATTCAGGCCATGACTGCCTCTCTAGCCCAGTCCCTTTCTTCCCCCCCTCGCAGCATTCAGGCCATGACTGCCTCTCTAGCCCAGTCCCTTTCTTCCCCCCCTCACAGCATTCAGGCCATGACTGCCTCTCTAGCCCAGTCCCTTTCTTCCCCCCCTGGCAGCATTCAAGCCATGACTGCCTCTCTAGCCCAGTCCCTTTCTTCCCCCCCTCACAGCATTCAGGCCATGACTGCCTCTCTAGCCCAGTCCCTTTCTTCCCCCCCTGGCAGCATTCAGGCCATGACTGCCTCTCTAGCCCAGTCCCTTTCTCCCCCCCCCCCCCCCCCCCCCCCCCGCAGCATTCAGGCCATGACTGCCTCTCTAGCCCAGTTTCTTTCTTCCCCCCCCCCCCCCCCCCCCTCTCGCAGCATTCAGGCCATGACTGCCTCTCTAGTCCAGTCCCTTTCTTCCCCCCCTCGCAGCATTCAGGCCATGACTGCCTCTCTAGCCCAGTCCCTTTCTTCCCCCCCTCACAGCATTCAGGCCATGACTGCCTCTCTAGCCCAGTCCCTTTCTTCCCCCCCTCGCAGCATTCAGGCCATGACTGCCTCTCTAGCCCAGTCCCTTTCTTCCCCCCCTCGCAGCATTCAGGCCATGACTGCCTCTCTAGTCCAGTCCCTTTCTTCCCCCCCTTGCAGCATTCAGGCCATGACTGCCTCTCTAGCCCAGTCCCTTTCTTCCCCCCCTCGCAGCATTCAGGCCATGACTGCCTCTCTAGTCCAGTCCCTTTCTTCCCCCCCTGGCAGCATCAGGCCATGACTGCCTCTCTAGCCCAGTCTCTTTCTTCCCCCCCCCCCCCCCCCCCCCTCGCAGCATTCAGGCCATGACTGCCTCTCTAGCCCAGTCCCTTTCTTCCCCCCCTGGCAGCATTCAGGCCATGACTGCCTCTGTGGCCACACAGCTCCTTTCTTTCAGCTGCCCACATCTGTGTCCTCTGCAATGGGCACCGAGCAACGTCATGGGCTCTTGGGACATTCCTCTTGGCTGGTTCTAGGTTGGCTGTCTTCTGGTATCCCCTTCTTCCCCACACAATTTGTGGCAATGCAAGCGAGACAGACTGGGGTGTGCTCCTCTTCCCCTCTTCCTGGAGTGCAGTGGTCACTGTGGAAATCTGGAGGTTTCAGATCACATCAGTGTGCCCAAGATGTGAGCAGTGTTGCTTGGCATTCCCATATGGTCACAACTTCAAGGTCTGCTCAGACAACTCTATGGTGGTGGCCTATTTGAGGAATCAGGGAGGCACTCACTCAGTGCCCTGATCTATTAGGTGATATCTCTCAGTCCCCTGATCTACGAGGTGATCTCTCTCAGTCCCCTGATCTATTAGGTGATCTCTTTCAGTCCCCTGATCTATAAGGTGATCTCACTCAGTCCCCTGATCTACGAGGTGATCTCTCTCAGTCCCCTGATCTATAAGGTGATCTCTCTCAGTCCCCTGATCTACAAGGTGATCTCACTCAGTCCCCTGGTCTATTAGGTGATTCTACTCAGTCCCCTGATCTACGAGGTGATCTCTCTCAGTCCCCTGATCTATAAGGTGATCTCTCTCAGTCCCCTGATCTATAAGGTGATCTCACTCAGTCCCCTGATCTATTAGGTGATCTCACTCAGTCCCCTGATCTATAAGGTGATCTCACCCAGTCCCCTGATCTATAAGGTGATCTCACCCAGTCCCCTGATCTATAAGGTGATCTCACTCAGTCCCCTGATCTATAAGGTGATCTCACCCAGTCCCCTGATCTATAAGGTGATCTCTCTCAGTCCCCTGATCTATAAGGTGATCTCTCTCAGTCCCTGATCTATAAGGTGATCTCACTCAGTCCCCTGATCTATAAGGTGATCTCTCTCAGTCCCCTGATATATAGGTGATCTCACTCAGTCCCCTGATCTATAAGGTGATCTCACTCAGTCCCCTGATCTATTAGGTGATCTCTCTCAGTCCCCTGATCTACGAGGTGATCTCCATCCAGTCCCCTGATCTATTAGGTGATCTCACCCAGTCCCCTGATCTATAAGGTGATCTCACCCAGTCCCCTGATCTATAAGGTGATCTCACCCAGTCCCTGATCTATAAGGTGATCTCACCCAGTCCCCTGATCTATAAGGTGATCTCACCAGTCCCTGATCTATAAGGTGATCTCTCAGTCCCTGATATAAGGTGATCTCACTCAGTCCCTGATCTATAAGGTGATCTCTCTCAGTCCCTGATCTATTAGGTGATCTCTCTCAGTCCCCTGATCTATAGGTGATCTCACTCAGTCCCCTGATCTATTAGGTGATCTCACTCAGTCCCCTGATCTATAAGGTGATCTCATCCAATCCCCTGATCTATAAGGTGATCTCACTCAGTCCCCTGATCTATAAGGTGATCTCACTCAGTCCCCTGATCTATAAGGTGATCTCACTCAGTCCCCTGATCTATAAGGTGATCTCACTCAGTCCCCTGATCTATAAGGTGATCTCACTCTGTCCCTGATCTATAAGGTGATCTCTCTCAGTCCCCTGATCTATTGAGGTGATCTCACTCAGTCCCTGATCTATTAGGTGATCTCTCTCAGTCCCCTGATCTATGAGGTGATCTCACTCAGTCCCCTGATCTATAAGGTGATCTCTCTCAGTCCCCTGATCTATAAGGTGATCTCTCTCAGTCCCCTGATCTATAAGGTGATCTCTCTCATTCCCCTGATCTATAAGGTGATCTCTCTCAGTCCCCTGATCTATAGGTGATCTCTCTCAGTCCCCTGATCTATAAGGTGATCTCTCTCAGTCCCCTGATCTATAAGGTGATCTCTCTCAGTCCCTGATCTACGAGGTGATCTCTCTCAGTCTCCTGATCTATAAGTGATCTCTCTCAGTCCCCTGATCTATTAGTGATCTCTCTCAGTCCCCTATCTATTAAGTGATCTCTCTCAGTCCCCTATCTATTAAAGTGATCTCTCTCAGTCCCCTTATCTATTAAGTGATCTCTCTCAGTCCCCTTATCTATTAAGTGATCTCTCTCAGTCCCCTATCTATTAAGTGATCTCTCTCAGTCCCCTGATCTATTAAGTGATCTCTCTCAGTCCCCTATCTATTAAGTGATCTCTCTCAGTCCCCTGATCTATTAAGTGATCTCTCTCAGTCCCCTGATCTATTAAGTGATCTCTCTCAGTCCCCTATCTATAGTGATCTCTCTCAGTCCCCTGATCTATTAAGTGATCTCTCTCAGTCCCCTTATCTATACCGTGATCTCTCTCAGTCCCTGATCTATGAGGTGATCTCTCTCAGTCCCTGATCTATGACGTGATCTCTCTCAGTCCCTGATCTATAAGTGATCTCTCTCAGTCCCTGTCTATCCGTGATCTGCTCAGTCCCCGACTTTAGTGACTCTCTTAAGCCTGTTGTCCTTCCCGTGGATGCACACATCAGCTTTCGTGCTGTTCTCTGTCCAGTAAGGGACGGTCCTGTTCGATGATGCCAAACAGATCATTTTACTGTTATAGATGGTTCTGAACATCTTCTGGATTGGGTAGGTTTGCAAAGACATTTTTCCCCCTTCCCTTCTCATTCCAGCTGCCCTGAAGAAAGTCATGAGAGAAAAGTGTCAAATGGCCCTAATTTGCCCTGTCGATGTACAACAATTTGGATTTATCTGTTGATCTCCCTATTGGTCAAGGCTCCTGTGGCCCTTCCAAAGCGAAAGGTTTGCTCCCACTATGCAATCAAAGAAGCAGCATGCTGATCCAACTTCCCTCTGTCTCCATGCCAGTCTCAAGTATGGATATACCGCAGAGGCATGTCTATATGCCACATTGAATGGAAAGATCTTTGCTGAGTGGTGCACCCAGGCTTGTGTCTTCCCGGCTCAGGCCAAAGCGGAAGATGTAGCTCACTTCTAGGGACCTGCAGGTCTCAGGCAGAAAGGCAAGTGCTTTGAGGTTTTGGGTCACTGACTGCTAAGACCTGTACACCAATGGGAAGAGACACTGAAATATACCATGACCCTTTTTTAAAAATCTGAACTGATCTCTTATTCTAAAGGAAAAAAAAAGAAAAAGTGAGAAGGCATTAGGATCCCCTGGACTGGTAACCTAAATGAGCTTACCCTTAGTACTTGAGTACCTGGCCTCCAGTGACTTTGAACCCATCGCTGAGTGCTCTGTCAGGAATCTCTCACTCAAGACATGTTTTCTGGCCACCCTAGCTTCCATTGTAGGGTTAGCGTTTTCTGGCCACCCTAGCTTCCATTGTAGGGTTAGCGTTTTCTGGCCACCCTAGCTTCCATTGTAGGGTTAGCGTTTTCTGGCCACCCTAGCTTCCATTGTAGGGTTAGCGTTTTCTGGCCACCCTAGCTTCCATTGTAGGGTTAGCGTTTTCTGGCCACCCTAGCTTCCATTGTAGGGTTAGCGTTTTCTGGCCACCCTAGCTTCCATTGTAGAGTTAGTGTTTTCTGGCCACCCTAGTTTCCATTGTAGGGTTAGCGTTTTCTGGCCACCCTAGCTTCCATTGTAGGGTTCCCCTGGAGTGGAATGATGTTAGCTTAGTCACTCCTTCAACGTGCCCTGTTTTTCTAGCCAAGATGCGAAAGCCTGCAGAGCAGCCGCTGACCATAGCTTTGCCCTTTCAACGCCTTATCCCTGACCCCGGCATTCAAAGGTGGGGCAGGTTAGCTGTCCTGTCAGAGCACTGAGGGTTTATCTTCAGAGGACAGAGTCAGAGTCTTGCGACACCCAGTTTTGGAATGACAGACATGATGCTGCTATTAGACCCCAGGCAATATGATGCCGCTATTAGACCCTAGACAATACTGTACTGGCTTTGGCAGGTTATTTGCCAGGCTTACGTCTTTGGCCAGAAACCTTTGTCTCCAAGGAAGGATATCAGAGCACATGAAATACAGGCTCTTTCTGCCAGCTGCACCCTCTAGCAATGCACTGCAGTCCCTGGCATTTGTCAGGCAGCAGGCTGGAGATCTCTGACTTCCTTTGGCAGGTTCTACTTAAAGAATATGGCAGAGGATATGGAAACTCTGGATTGCCTGGGGGTGTAGTGGTAGCCTGCAAAGCCACCTACCCAGAGTGATTGTCCTTTGGTTTTTTTTTTTTTACTTATGTGTTAGAAAAATGTAAAATAATGAATACGAAAAGAAAAAAAAAGAGGTCCTATCTTGCCATCTTTTCTTGTCTGTGTTTAGGTTGCCATACACGTATTTGTATCTAAACCATCTAATATCCGAGTGTGGGATGGCGCACTCTTACTCTTGAGGACTCAAGTGAAAGAGGGATTCTACATTAAGCCACATAATGGTGAAGTACTTCGTGGTGTACTCTTTTATTGTGTTTGGGTCAAAACAACAAAGAGAAATACATAGAGTGAGAGAAAGAAGGGAAATGTTAGTCTAGTCACTCAAAGGTTGAGTACTTTGTGGCACATTCTTTTTTTTCTCCTGACGTCAGCCTTGTAATATCGTGCCTCTGCATATCCTTTTGTAAGCCACTTTTTGCTAGACGTCATGGCCCACTCTCATTTTATTTGTTTAGTGTGTTATTTAGTTGGAGTCTTTGGAACATACACTTGACTTGGATATAAGATAAGATAACGTTACTTATAGCCCAGCCGACCGCAAAGGGCCACATCAGGGCTGTCACCACGTTAAAATCAACTCACAAGTCATTCATTCACACAATTCTTTAAAATACATCGAAAAACCATCCGAAAGTTTGTTAAAAATCTTTCCACTGTAAAAACTCAGATCCGATGAAAAATGTTAATCTCTTTCAAGAACTCAAAGATGGCATCAGGTGGGACATCTCTGAACAAGGTTTTCATGGAATCCGCCGTAAAATGTTTGTGTCTCACATCGTGCAAGTCCCAACACTCTAAAAGAATATGTTTCATTGTGAGTGGCACATGACATGGAATGCACCACGGAGCTTCTTCACTCTTTAAAAGGTATGAATGGGTAAAATACGAATGGCCGGTGTGCAGCCGGCACAGAACTGTTTCTTCTTTACGACCACCAGACGCAGATGGGAGGAACTCCTTAAGGTTTGGACGGATCTGAAAGAGTTTGTTATCCGTCTGTGTATTCCAATCCTCCTGCCAGAGGTCTCCCACATAATCGTTAATTTTGGGTTTCAGATCTGAGCAGGGGATATATATGTTGGACAATTTCTCTCTTGTGGCATTCTTGGCTAAACGATCAACCATTTCGTTCCCTCCAATGCCAACATGACCAGGAATCCAAGCCAAAATAATGTTGTAACCATCCGCTTTCAACTTGGTCAAAAGTTCAAAAAAGTGTAAAAGTTCTGGGTGCTGAAGGTTGCGGCCAGCTATGGCCTCCAACGCTGACAGTGAATCTGACAGAACCAGAAAGTCCCTCTTCTTAGATTGTGAGATTATCTTCAATGCCAGAACCAGAGCAGTAAGTTCAGCGGAATAGACAGAAGCATCTGGAGGTATATGTTCTAACAGTATCTGAGAAGGAGCCCCAGGGCAGTAGGCTGCACAGGCCACTCCATCCTCAGACTTGGAACCGTCAGTGAAAATTTTCTGATAAGACGGAAATTTTGAACAGAGGTCAGAATACAATGCCTTGTATGCCAGAGAGCTGGTAGACTCTTTACGAAAAGCTGCAAGATCAAAACAAATCTCTGGTGTGAAAAAGGTCCACGGAGGCTCATCTGGAAACTTGGATATGATTTCTTACTATTTAAGTTTGGTGTTTACTGGTACACCCTGGCTTCCACTCTGTATCTGAGTGCCTTGTTTCTGAGCCTCTCTCGGTCAGCTGGAAGTGTATTTTATTTTATTTTATTTTTTTTACTTTTGGTCTGGTATATATGTGCTTTTCCACTTTGTCAATCTATATTTATATGTGTTTGTATGAGTTATGCTCCTTTTGTATGTTTGAATGCCACCTTTTGTTTGGTGTCTTTGGTAGCACACTCCTTCAGTGTGCATTACCAATTTGATTAGATCTAGAGTATGGCCTTAATTTCCCTTTGGGGTATATTTTCTTTAGCCCCTTTTGTAGTTGGGTTCTTAAATCCCATTTTATTCCATTTGGTCTTTTTGGGGCCCATTTCACATTGCTGGCTCTGATCTTCTCCTTTTCCTAATCCTAGGGGACTTTATCTTTTTTCGAATAGTCTCTGTGTTTTCAAGCACTAGTGAAAGAACAGGAGCTAGGCTTGACCATCCAGAGAGACCTTTTGAGCCTTTTCTGGCCTATTTGACGCTGGGCTCTTGGTGGAGTCATGGTTAGCTGTATGCTCGCTGGTCCAAAATGTTTGGATTTCAGGTGAGCTTGTTACTAAAAGTAGTTTTATGATACACTTACCTGTCCAAACTCTATTACACCCTCCCCCCACTCTGCTTGGCAGATAAGGTGCAAAAACTGAACTCAATTGATCAGATTGCAAAATTATTGAATTCATACAGGGTGATCACTCTTTCTGGCTTACTGCTTGACTAGAATTACCTCCCACTCTCATTTTCAATCTTTTATGAGAATCCTGGTGAGTGGTGATGTTCCTCACCAAGTGGGATAAGGAATTTGTCTGGATTGGTAAGTATGTCATAAAACTATTTTAAGTAGTAATATTCCTTTTTGTGCTGTGTTATTTGGTTTGACTCCTGATTTAAGCTGCTACTGACATCACTTTTGACTACTTTGCAGTTCAAGAGCACTGGGATTTGTTTTTCGGGTCTTCTGTTCCAGATCCTGCTAGTATTTCATCTTAGATTGTGCCTTTTCGTCTTTGAAGGAGAGCAGGGACTTCCTTTTGCCTTCCAGATTGTTTAGACAGACCATTAAGATAATTTTGAACATTTGAAAGCTGAGTTGGGTTGGAGAACTGCACAGAGATATTCTCATATGAATATTTAACAGGCCATGTCCTAAGTGAGGATTCATCACCATTCCCTTTTCGATATTTAGGCATTTGTTTGGACAGGTAAGTATAACACAATGGAATTTTACAACTAAACGTAGCTTTACAATATACTTACTTGTCCAAACATCAGCAGAGCTGGCAAAAACTGATCTAGCTGAGAAGGAGCTGACTGTTGTGAACTAAGGGAGATCATTCTGGTGCCTATTCACGGAGGTGAAGTATCTTCCTGCTCTCCCAATTTCCTTTTTTTTTGAGGGGTTCCTGATGTTTGGCGATGTTCCACACTGAGTTGGAATAAAGCATGTTTGGACAGGCAAGTACATCGTAAAACTACTTCTAGTAGTAAAATTCCTATTTTTAGTAAAATTAAAGATGTTTCAAGTTGAATAACTGCAGTATTTCTACAAATGAACTTGTACTAACTAAAACAGGACTCTCCTTGTCTGAATGTATACAAGCCTATTTTTGTGCTTTTTCTTATACTAACCAAAACTTGATTCTCCTTGTCTGAATGTTTACAAATACTACTACATTCAGTTCTGAGTTTGCGCTCAGAATGTACTCAGTGCCAGTGCGCCCAGTTGTGTTTATACTTGCAATAAGCACTCCATGCTGACCTTGGCACGAACGCCATCCCCCTCCCTTTAGGATCGCTTGGAATGTATCATGGCTGCGTGCACTAAAAGGCTTGTGGCGATGTGTCTGCAACTGTCTGCGACTGTCTTCCAGATCCACTGCAACTTGGTCCCAGAGATTCTAGACTGGTGCTGGTGCCTGTGACCAGTGCATGGGGGTCAAGGATCATGTAATCGTCACTGTGTCTAAGTCATTTTGTGAATCTGAAATTACGCGTTTTGTTAGTTATCTTCTTAAAAAAAAAAAGGGGGATACAGTACTAGTTAGCCACAGAGAGAGAGAGAGAGAGAGAGAGAGTGGGACAGACACAGAGATGTAAGAGAAAGAAGGAAAAGAGAAGGGGGGGGGGGGGGAGGCGGGAGGGTAATGGAGGCAGGGAGAGATGGACAAAATACAGAAAAATCTTGATGTCTAATACAACCGTTTATATAATGTAAAACAGATTGTGTGTGTGTGTGTGTGTGTGTGTGTGTGTGTGTGCGTGTGTGTGTGTGGTGCGTGTGTGTGAGTAGATTATTCTAGGTGATTTCAATTCACATCATGCTCTATGGTCCGAAAATTCTAAAAATATCACAAACAGTAATGATTATCTAGCTAACACTATAGTAAATGCTAATCTAACAATACTGAATGTGCTAATCTAACAATACTGAATGATGGGTCTATCACCAGAATTACTGATCGCTCTGATCAGAAAAATTCATCAATTGATTTGTCCTTAGTGTCTACGGGCATTTTTCCACTTTGTACGTGGAATGTCATTCAGTTACCACTGGGTAGTGATCATCTTCCCGTTGAAGTTCAGATCTTAGTGAGTTCAGAGAGAACTGAGCATACCTCCGGACATACAAAATACAATGAAGATAAAGCTAACTGGGAACTTTTTGCCCAAACTCTAGTTAATGGTTCTCTTCAACTCAATTTTAATCATAACATAAAATCAGTAGATATTGAAAAAAATTATGTAGATTTACGAAATCTCATACTGTGAGCAGCATATTGTGCCATTCCAAAGATTTAGAAGAGAATCCAAAGAGAGCCTCAAACCGTTGGTGGAACTCCTCATGTGAGTTAGCCGTAAAAATGAAAACAGAATCATTTAAAAGCTGGATGAATAGTTGTCATTCACAGCCACCCCAAGTAATAAACGAACCTCACTGTAAATACAAAATTGCTAATAATTACAGTAACAAAGCAGTAGCTCTTGCTAAAAAAAACCCCAGTATTATGGTAATTTGGTCATGACTTGTTCTAAACATCCAGACGACGTTTTTAAATTATGGAAGGAAATGAAAAAAATCAAAGGTACATTCTATCTCCCTCAGCCTGCTTTGCATGTTAACGATAGAATTTATAGAACTAACAAAGAAAAGGCTGAATTATTTGCAGAAACTTTCGCTTCAATGAGTCAGACTGAATGTTTGTCTCAGTCTGAACAAATTTGTAGGAAGGAGTTTGAGGATCAATACCAAAACTTTGAGCAGCTTAACGTATAAAGTAAACTTTATATATAAACACAAATTTAACAATGCGCATGAATTCTGTTTTTCACTTAATCGTATAAAGCCAGGTAAGATATCCAGAGGTTCAGATCCTTTTTCCTATAACATGATTAAACATTTTCCTGAGAGTCTGTTATCAAAGTTGTTGGAGTTTTTTCAGATATGCTGGAATGCTCCCTACAGATTGGAACAAAAGCTACTGTTATCCCAATCCTTAAACAAGGAAAACCTAGAACTCTTCTCTCTAGTTTCTGAACTATTTCTTTAACACCTCACATTGGAAAGCTTTTTGAAAGAATCATGAAAAACAGAACAGAACATTCCCTTGAAAGAAATTAAGTCTTGCCCTTATTCCAGGCTGGTTTTAGGAAAGGTAGAGGAGTCACTGACCACACTGTCCATTTATCCTAAAATGTGAAAAAACCTCTAGCCAAGCGTCATTCGACCCTTGCAACATTTTTTGATGTTCATAGAACCTATGATTCAGTACGGCATTCTAAATTGTTGTACAAAGCACATGAAATAGGAATAGGAGGTCGTTTTTTTCCAGTTTCTAAAAGCTTTCTTATCGGACAGAACTATGAAAGTCAATGTACATGGAGCACTATCAACTTGTAGGACTATTTAATATGGGTGTTCCCCAAGGAAGCGTGATTGCTCCAACACTTTTCTCGCTAATGCTTTATGACATTAAACAGGTTAACACAAAAGCTGTATGCAGATAGTGTTGCTCTGTGGAAAAATGTAAACTGCAAT
>CM065734.1:10743952-10781452 GCA_033310375.1 Conus canariensis
CTTTTCGCTTTGTTCAATTTTTCTTGTACATGATCTTGTAACCACACCTGGATCAAGAGCTTGGTTTTGTCCTTACTTCGCACACAGCCCTGATTTTCTTCATTCATTTTTACTGATTTGTTCCTGTGTCCTTCATTTGTGTAGCAAGAATCTTCTGCATGCAGTGACTTCAATAGCTTGTGTCCTTCATTTGTGTAGCAAGAATCTTCTGCATGCAGTGACCTCAATAGCTTGTGTCCTTCATTTGCGTAGCAAGAAACTTCTGCATGCAGTGACCTCAATAGCTTGTGTCCTCATTTGCGTAGCAAGAATCTTCTGCATGCAGTGACCTCAATAGCTTGGGTACTCCCTCCAAAGATGGGGGGGGGGGGGGGGGGGGGGGTGAACACATTCCAGACATTTCTGGAACTCGGATGTGTGCTTAGCTCACACTGGCATCTGGGCTGGGCGTGACCGTTTTTCAGCGTGTATCTGTGTGGTGTAAATGCTCGAGGTCACGCTGAGTCCGGACTCAGCCCGGAAAAAAATGCAAGTGTAAATGGCCTCAATGTCAATGAGCTTTAAAAAAAAAAAATGCAAAGACTAGTAATTTAGTTTAAAAGTAGAAAACAAGGATGGGCAGAACAAATTGAAAACTTGACAAAAACACCAACCTACAAAGCCTTTGATGGATGATAGTCAGCAGGTACATGTTATCTGGATTATCAATATTTTGAAATCTTAAATGTCTAACAGTTTTTCTGTCAACGATCATCAATGCCTACCCCTGTTATGTCTTCCCCTGTTAAAATTTTCTGTCAAACATATGTCACTGCTGCACTCAACTTAAACACAGAAATTTTTTTCCCATGTACTTTGACAGGTAATGTTGACTGACAACCCCTAATGCTTTTATTTTCCCATTGTTTGCCTTTGTTTTTCGTTGCTGACTTCTGATTGTGACAGTTTTGTGGTATTTCTTTGATGCCGTTTTACTGCCAACAGCATCATAGGATTGCTATGCCTGCGAATCTCAGAAGTAGGCTAAAACACTTCAACTGAATCAACACTATGTAAATCAAAATGATAGCATTTGCAGTTGGCAAGACCATACTTTTTTTTTTTTTCAAACTTGCCTTCAGCACCTTAGTCTAGGGCTCTGAAGCACAGAAACGAGCGGTGACTCACAGCACTAGCCAGTTCTGCTGACAAACTCTTTCACAGTGAGGGTACATCATTTTGTTCAACTGATAAAACAAGAACATTTTAGAACACTGCAGAGAAAAAGTTATTGCCTTTTAAATGCATTAGCATATTATGCTTTTTGAAGTTCAAAAGTCAAGATACTGCTGACACAAAAAACCTTTTCAATTTCTTTCCACAACATCCAGCCCTACCCAACGCTTCCCTGAAAAAACAATGACTAAGGAAAAAACCCAGCACATTCCCAAACAAAATCTGATAAACAACTGAACCAAGATCTGACTCTGAAACAGAGGTCCAGTTCACAAATGCATGCATTTAAAAAAAAAAGAAGAAAAAAATAACACATACATCAAATCCCTCTCCATCCTTTGTAGAAGACCAGGTCATTATGGCTGTTGGGATGGATGACAGAAAACAAAAACAAAGAACCAACATGCACACTGTTGTTGCATTAAGACATTATTCCAAAAGACTTAATATGACTAAAATAATGTTGGGATTAAAAATGGTCTGTTTTGCAAAAACTAGCCAAAGATGAAGCTCTGAGTTTTATCCAAGGAACAAAGAAAAAGAATGAAGAAATAAATAAATTGGGAAACAATTTGCATGAGGGAGCACATGGAAATAAACTTATCAGATACCCTTTGTTTGTATTAGTGCCACTTACAGATCAGTGTTATTTATAAATGACAGCCTGCCTGTTTATGGCAGGCGGCTCTGCCTTACCTTGTGGCACAGGAACTGGTGACCATCCACAAAAAGATGACATCCGCAAAGCTGTGCGACACCTGCTGGTCAAAGGGCAGTTCACCTTGCACCTGATAGGGGGACAACACTGAATGTCAAAACCAAGATGAAGCAGTGTATCATTATTTTAAAAGATAGAAACAATAATAAATGACCTAAATGAATCAGATAAAATGCCTGCTGTTTGACCAGGCTTGATTGACAGTTGTTCCCCTTTTGATGCACACAGTTCATAGTAACACTGAACAAAGTGCAGCTTAATGTCACCATAATGGCTGAGTGGTAAAACTGAAGTAGGCTAACAGCCAAAATCAACGGAGAAGTTAGGCTTTTTCAATTCCATAAATGTGCTCTAATTTAATGCCTACTTGCCACCAATTTGACATGTAATCTAGAAAATAACTGTAGTAGTTTAGGAAACATTTTGCTGAAACAACACTGTTCCTTATCACACAGAACCGTAAGCACAGTTAAGGGCTGCTACGGAACTTGAATAACCCAGCTGAGAAAACGGTCCTAAACAAATTTCCCAAAACCAAGGAGAAAGGGATGGTGGTGGGTGTCTTTAGTAAGACAACTTTTGCAATCGTCTTTTCTAAATTTGTTCTTAATTCCTTGATCATTAGACTCACCAAGCCAAGACCTCTTCCCCTTGTTTTTCATTGCTGTCTCGAGTATTGAAATATCTTCAGTCTTACTCACTAAAATTCCTGATGTTGTTAAGGCTTTACCTGCCAACATATCGAACCACAAAGCACAGAGCATACATCACAAGGATAGACATTCCTGTTCGTGATGAAATCTGGTTTTGACCAATCTGAAAGAATATTACTTTTTGGTTCATGCTTGTTAACCAGTTCTCCACTGTCTACACCAGGAAAATGTTGAAAAGTTTGGGCCTTGCAAAGATAATGCTGAAAGCAGTTTGCAAACTATCTGTGATTTCACCAAAAAGGTTGTCCAAATTGTCCCTCTGAAGACCTTGTGTCAATAGCGAAACAGACAATAAAGCCAGCATAGGCAACAGTCCTCTAGAAAGTGCATGTTATGATTGAACACTTGAGCTGGAAAAGTCAAAGGGAAATTTTCCCTGGGCCAGAACAGCATAACATTTTACTGGGCCGGAAAAGCAATTTTCATGTTTTTTTTTTTGTTTTTTTTTAATATGCTTGAAAAATGGCACCATTGCCTGTTACAATGTACTGCTGAAAATCATGTACTGAAATTTCAACAACAAAGTATAAGCATATACCATTTTTTCTTCCTAAGGTATGAACCTGCACATCATTTACATTCAATAAATATTAAGAACAAAAATCTTTTTTTTCTTTTTTGTCGTAATTTTCTTGCTCTCATCTTCTGTGCCACTTCCATGGCATTCCCCCCATGCCACTCGTTCTGGCTCTCCATTCATGTCACACCATGGCATTCCCCCCATGCCACTCGTTCTGGCTCTCCATTCATGTCACACCATGGCATTCCCCCCATGCCACTCGTTCTGGCTCTCCATTCATGTCACACCATGGCATTCCCCCCATGCCACTCGTTCTGGCTCTCCATTCAAGTCACACCATGGCATTCCCCCCATGCCACTCGTTCTGGCTCTCCATTCATGTCACACCATGGCATTCCCCCCCCCCCCCCCCCACTCCCATGCCACTCGTTCTGGCTCTCCATTAAAGTCACACCATGGCATTCCCCCCCATGCCACTCGTTCTGGCTCTCCATTGAAGTCACACCATGGCATTCCCCCCCCCCCCCCCATGCCACTCGTTCTGGCTCTCCATGAAGTCACACCATGGCATTCCCCCCCATGCCACTCGTTCTGGCTCTCCATTCAAGTCACACCATGGCATTCCCCCCATGCCACTCGTTCTGGCTCTCCATTCAAGTCACACCATGGCATTTCCCCCCATCCACCCTCTCGGCTCTCCATCTGTCACCAGCATCCCCCCCCCCCCCCCCACTCCATGCCACTCGTTCTGGCTCTCCATTGAAGTCACACCATGGCATTCCCCCCCATGCCACTCGTTCTGGCTCTCCATTCAAGTCACACCATGGCATTCCCCCCATGCCACTCATTCTGGCTCTCCATTCAAGTCACACCATGGCATTCCCCCCATGCCACTCGTTCTGGTCTCCATTCAAGTCACACCATGGCATTCCCCCCATGCCACATCGTTCTGGCTCTCCATTCAAGTCACACCATGGCATGTCCCCATGCACTGTTCTGGCTCTCCATTCAAGTCACACCATGGCATTCCCCCCATGCCACTCATTCTGGCTCTCCATTCAAGTCACACCATGGCATTCCCCCCATGCCACTCGTTCTGGCTCTCCATTCAAGTCACACCATGGCATTCCCCCCATGCCACTCATTCTGGCTCTCCATTCAAGTCACACCATGGCATTCCCCCCATGCCACTCGTTCTGGCTCTCCATTCAAGTCACACCATGGCATTCCCCCCATGCCACTCGTTCTGGCTCTCCATTCAAGTCACACCATGGCATTCCCCCCATGCCACTCGTTCTGGCTCTCCATTCAAGTCACACCATGGCATTCCCCCCATGCCACTCATTCTGGCTCTCCATTCAAGTCACACCATGGCATTCCCCCCATGCCACTCGTTCTGGTTCTCCATTCAAGTCACACCATGGCTTGTCCTGCCACAGCCCTGGCACATGCATTCCACAGGCAGCGTCAGCATCAAGCCATCATGAAGCAACCAGGAGAGAAAATGCACTGTTCACTTTAGTGATGTTCAGAAGTGTTTGCTCTGATTCAGCTCAAACATGCCACCTACTAGCATCTACAGAGGACAATAATTCCTTAGTTACAGAGCCAACATGGATAACATCCTCCCTCCTGAGGGTGCCATTATCCAAAAACAGTTCCCATGCACACGCTGATATCATCCACCTCAACATGATCTCGACAAAGGCATACATATGAAGAGGAAATGGAGACAAGGTCACCATGACAGCAGCGAATGGAGGGTCACAGAATCTGAGATGTATTTTGTATGCTAATCGATGAGGATGAAGACGATACTATGGACTTCAGTTCTGGTATGAGTCCTCATGACAGGTCTGTTCTCTATGCTTACTTTCATAACATATCCTGGCATCACCCAGGCCTGACAGATACAGACACCTGCAGTGTTGGTCAACAAAAGTCTTCTTTGCCAGTGACTGTCAAGTATCTTGAAAACATACCTGTCATCAATAAAAGGATTGCCAAACAGATTTGGGTTCTCTATCCACTCACAGAAACAAAAGGATGATATTCTTCATATACTCATGGGTGAAACCTACAAAACTTGATCTAGTTGCAAAGCGAGAGGACTGCAGGCGGAAATCCAAACAAATCTTAAATAAATGTCAGCGAACCGCCCAGAGAACGCGGACAAACAGTCACAAGACGAAACACAACTAGTTTCGACCTCTTAGGTCTTCATCAGGTGAGACATTAACGAATAAAACAATGAAAATTCACTTAGCTTTGATCGCTTCAGATCACTTCGTAGGGTTCAGCGCAAGGAAGAAGGCGTTGAATCAACAGGGACAGCGCCCTGTTGGGGTACAGGGACAGCGCCCTGTTGGGGGGTTTAGGGGGTTTAGGGGGGCTTTGCCCCCCAGGCGAAATTGAATTTTTTTATTTTTTAGGCCAATTTCGTTGGCCCTCCTGCACCAGAAAAAGCTTAATTGTAACATGATTTCTGCAGTAAAACGCTTAACTGTAACATGCTTTTGTGAGTAACTGTTAGACTTTCTGTTCCATTAATTCATTTAAATGGATAAAAATAATATTTATGGCTTATTGTACAAGCTCAGGAAAGTTGAAGTCTGAAAGTGTAGAAATAAACCAGAATATAAAAACTCAAAAAGGGAAATTTTTCTCACCCACTCTGAACTGATCAAACATTCCAAAAATAAACAAAATTTCTTTCACAAACTGTTTAAAATGGTCACTTTACTATTTAAATCAAGACTGTGTTCAAAGGTACAATCATCTGGGTGATCAGAATCATCTGGGTAATCAGCATGGCTTCGAAGTTTCTTTTTTCTGTTTGCTCCGTAACTGATTGTTTTTGAGCAAACGATACAGAAAACGATACAGAAAACAATACAGAAACATGTGCCGGCCACATTCATTTTCTTGCACCACTTGCGATATTCACTGCCGTCGTCATCAGTTTCGTTTAGTCATTGCCATCTCCATTTGTTTATAATTTGGCCCTTGATGCATGCTACTCGATCTCCTTCTTTCAAAAAAGCCATGACTACTTAATTTCCGGAGCACCGTGCAAACTTTCGTTGTCAGCCAAACGCGCCAATGTTAGCCTTTGAAGATGCCAGAAATACAGAAACAGCTACTTCCGGTAAGAGATCGAAAGCTTGGATCGAACACAAAATCGGAACCGATAAATAGTGATTTTTTTTTTTTTTTTTTTTTAAATTGACGGAAGTTCCATCAAGACTGAAAGTCATTTTGATGGATTTCCGTCCACTGACAGAAAAGTTTCACCCATGTATATTAGAGGCTTACAAAGGATGCTTTTTCCATGCGTTTGGGTTCTTCTTTCCTGTCACTCCAGTTTCCATTTATACAAGTGACAGACAATGGCTCATTGTGCTTCCATACCACAGTTCCTACCACTGGAGGTACGAGTACCCGCCTCCAGACATGAAGAGGAGACAGGAGGTAAGATATCATATCTCAACAAAATGTTTAGGATGGGGGAACACCGTCAATCAGTTAGCTCCTAAGATGTAAAATAAACCATAAGAAGCCCTGGGCCTTACCCAGGAGCAGAAGGCAGGGGGGGAGGCAGCATTGGCCAGCTGACCCAGCTCCGCCTGCAGCAGCAAAGAATGGCTGGGTTCCTCCACCACCAGCGTTGTCACGGTCACACCCACCTTGGATGCTTCTGAGGATACAGGTCACATGCTTTTTTTTTTTTCCTTTTATTTCACTTCGGGTGGGTTGAACAGTTGGAAAGGGAGTAAGGGGGATTGCGTAATGGGGGTGATGATACTGGGGAAGGGGGTGAACCGGGAGTGGGTTGGAAAAAAGCTTGGATGAGAGCAGTGAGAGAGAGAGAGAGACAGAGACAGAGACAGAGAGAGAGTGCTTGGGTGCATGCCTCGTGGGTTGTTTGTGTGTGTGTGTGTGTGTGTGTGTGTGTGTGCATGCGTGCGTGTGTGCGTGCGTGAGTGCTTGCGTGTGTGTTTGTAAGTACCACACATGTGGGTGTGCAAAAAAAATTACAGTGGGGTGGGGAATTCAAAATTCAGTTTTTGGAGGGGAAGAGGACATGAACTGGGAGGGAGATAGGAAGATCCAACTCTTAAAAAATTATTGGAGCTTCCTATTGTAATTTTGGCTTGTTGTGTTCACTGCAGTTCACACACATTTTTCTTCTTCACTTTTCTTTTCTAGCAACTTTTTGAAATGACAAAGTTTTATTTGGAAGAAAAAAAAGAAAGAAAATGAGGCAGTTTTATTTGGTCTTGAAATACTGGGAAGATACCACGCACACTCTGTATTCTACATAGAAGTGAATATCCAGTATGCAAAAACATGCATCAAGTACAATGTGACACAAGCAATGACTAGGTGAGTTAATAGATGAAACAAGAGTAACAAACACACCCACCCCACACACACAAAACACGACACACACAACAGTGAGATGAAAGGTCCACACCATCACGGTTATAATGAAACGAGAGTACAACACACACACACACACACACACACACACACACACACACACACACACACACACACAGTGAGATGAAAGGTCCACACCATCACTTTCTCTTCAATAAAATCTGAAATAGGTAATACAATTTCTCTTAACAAAACTACCATTACACAGGACCAACACAAAGAACACAACAAGCAATACCACTACAACCACCCTGTTATGCACAGCCAAAGACAGAGAACCATGAAGACCCCTTACTGCACAAGTGTACACATTAGGTCCCCTACCTCCTACTGTCATAGGACAAAGACCCCTTACTGCACAAGTGAACATCTTGGGCCCCCTACCTCCTATGTCATAGGACAAGACCTACTGCACAATGACATTTGGGCCCCCTACTCCTACTGTCATAGGACAAGACCCCTTACTGTACAAGTGTACACATTAGGTCCCCTACCTCCTACTGTCATAGGACAAAGACCCCTTACTGCACAAGTGTACACATTAGGTCCCCTACAAGCTACTGTCATAGGACAAAGACCCCATACTGCACAAGTGAACATCTTGGGTCCCCTACCTCCTACTGTCATAGGACAAAGACCCCTTACTGCACAAATGAACATCTTGGGCCCCCTACCTCCTACTGTCATAGGACAAAGACCCCTTACTGCACAAGTGAACATCTTGGGTCCCCTACCTCCTACTGTCATAGGACAAAGACCCCTTACTGCACAAATGAACATCTTGGGTCCCCTACCTCCTACTGTCATAGGACAAAGACCCTTACTGCACAAGTGAACATCTTGGGTCCCCTACCTCATCATAGAACAAGACCTACGCACATAAATGTCCCTACCTCCTACTGTTATAGGACAAAGAGATCAACAACAAAAAAAAGATGATGACACAAACAATAAGCAGCAGAAATTGAAAAGCAGAACAACACATCACTTACGGAAATCCAGAGTCTTTTTCAGAGAGCTCTCAATTAAATCCTCCAGTGTCTGCAGCTGGCACTGCCTGGCAAGACGCATACAGTCGTTCACAAAGTCCATGTGGGTTTCCAGACGCCCTGGTCAAGAAGGGGGGAAAAAGAATATTTCTCATTGATCAATGTAGCAGAAATAGACCTAAATGCAGTTGCAATTTTGTCAATCCTGTCTCAACATGTTTTAAAACCACACAGCATGAGGGTGAAAAAAAGAAAAGAAAGAAAGTACACTGGTAATTTGTCACCATAGAACAATGTGCGCACACACACACACACAAGCACAAACACACACACATATAAATATACAAACACATCAATCGAGCAAAACAAAACCAACCAACCAACCAAACCAAACCAAACGAAACAGACAGACACACGTGAAAAGCATTTTTAAGCATTCCTGAACATAAAATGAAAAAAAAAAGTTTTATACAGAATGTGTATTTATCTGTCAGCCAAAGACATATGTCAGTCTAAGGCAGTTAGGTAAACAATTCCAGGTGAAAAAAATCAATTAATCCAATGGGGGTCTGATAAAAAAACAAAAAACAACTACCACTGTAGAAGTGTCTACAGAATGGATGAGGGCATGAGGTATAGAGGTGGGGATGGAGACTGCACATGAAAACAATCAACATCGGCCACTATTCTGATGATGAAGCATGATTGCATGGTGATGGATGTGTCACCTGTCTTGTTAACTCTCACTGTACTAACATCAGTATATCCAGATTGCCATGCGGTCTACTTTCATACTAATAAGTACAAGCAAACTGGAACTTTCAAAAATTTGTCAAGTACAGAATCCTTTCATCTGAAACTAAACCATCAAGCTCCTGTTCATTGTCGACTAATGGTGAAAGGGAAGAAAATATGTTTATCTTTCTCCTCCCTTTTTCTTTCCTTTCTCATCCTTTTTATTTCATCATTTATTTCTTTATTTATTTTTTAACAATGAATTGAATCAGTTTCTGCGATGACCTGTTTTGCAATACAGAAAAAAGTGTCCAATTCTTTCTCTCTCCAAATATGTACCTTTATTGTAGGAAAACAATTCAGCTTTTAAATGTGTCATACAACAACGTCTTGGATACGTTGTGCAAATTTCAAAACTTAAACTCTTTTTCTTTACCCCCCCCCCCCCCCCCCCCAACCTTTTTTTTTTTGACAATATTTTCTTCTTCCTGACATGTACAAATGAAACAAAGGGAGAATACTAGTAGAAACGCTTTATGAACCTTTCAATTCAAACTTTCATAAAAGGCTTCACAAACTGCATGTCAACCTGCCTTAAAAGTCTTCATAAATACAGCAGTTCAACCTTTTTCCCCCTTAATATTTCATAAACACTTCAGGTCAGCCTTTCTTAAAAAGTCATCATAACAACTACCGTTTCATCTTTCTGCAAAAATTCAACAAATACTGCATTTCAGCCATTTTTCACTGGATTCACATACATAACATCAACTTGTCTTTAAAACTCTTTACAAATACTTCAGCTGAACCTTTTTCAAAAGGCTTCATAAATACTGCAGTAGAACCTTTTCCAATAAGGTTTCTTAAACACTGCAGTCGATCCTTTACGAAAAACAAACAAACAAGCAAACTTCACAAATACCATATGTACTTCAACCTCCCTTAAAAAGGTGATGTTTTTTCTCCAACGCCATAAGTCGGTTAAGTAATTTTACAATGAGACAAATGTTACATGGAGCCTTAGTGATTGGTCGTAGGCAATAATTCTAGATCTGTAGATATAAAAGCTATACATATTTCCATGACAGCAGAAAATACCTTTTACTAGGACACAGTCAAACCTTATTTGCATTTGATCTTAATATACTTGTCAGAATACAGTGTTTATAGTGATGAATGATATGATTCAGTCTTACACATCACGGAACCATGTACTGCTAGATAATTCAAACATGTTCAAAACATAACATGGCATTCAAAGAATTTGATTTTAACATTTCTTAAAATCACTTCATAAACATAGCAGTTTATTTTTTCTCAAAAATACTAGCAGACGCAAACCTGCTATTTAAGCAAACACTGCATTCAAAGCCCTGCATGTGCAGTGATCAGCCCAGCCATGGATATCCGAAGTGCATCACCCATGAAGGGAGGCATGCAAGGGTTCCCTCCCCATCACATAAGCTATGTGCTGATCATTGTCAGCATGCTGTCCTGCCCTTAGAAAAGGACTTGTGGGGGAGGCTTGATTTTTTTTCTTTCTCTTTCATTTTGACCCATCTTTTGTGCCCCTTAACCCTCTGACTGACCCATGACAGAGATTTCCGTCATTTTTCTGTGTGCAGAAATAGCGCCCCATGACGGTTATATCCGTCATCGTCACTGCTTGAATTTTCCTAGTCCCACCTTTACACCAGGGTGTCCCAACATACACCAATCAGAAAGCTTGATATGTCTGCTTCAATTATTCATAAGCTATGAGCTCCAATCATGTCGTGTAATGGTCTGTTCATCACCTTTGCATCATCACCCCCCTCTTGATTGACACACTTGTGAGAAGTCGAGTTCAACGTGGCTGACAAAGAGCCTCAACCTAGCCCCAACCGAGTAAAAAGACAGCATAAACTGAAGTAGTTTCGTGATTGTGTGACCACGAACGTGTGAGTGAAGTTCTACAACTGACTGAGGATGAAGATTTTAGTGCTTATTGTGACATCAACTCATCAGAGGATTTGTATGATGAAGAAGAACATGATGAAACTGAGTCGCTGAGAACTGGTGTGATGCAGGCCTTGAACACTGTCCATGTTAGTCGTCTTGCCGTCAGCAGAGAGGAGAGAGCGTAGCTGGAGGCAAAATATCAAAGTGTTGCTAACCCAGATTTTGAGTGAGGCGCTGACCAGTTGAGTGGTTCGACTGGGCCTACATGCGAGTGTTGTGAGTGGCAGGCCTGGCACACAACCAAGTGGAGGGAGAGGAAAGCTGGTTGAGGTGAGAGACTGATGGTCATTGTACTGTGTTTTGAACTGTGTACACTGTTACTTTTGCATGGGCCCCGAAGAGACTGGACTAATGATAGTGGGCGTGGCAAGGAGTGTAGGCAGTGTGTCTGTGTGTGTGCATGAGTGTGTGTGTGTGTGTGTGTGTGTGTGTGTGTAGGTGAGTGAGTGAAATGGGGAGTTTGTGTTATACTCCCTGTTTGGCTAGTATACTTACCATGTCAGACCATAGCATTCAACGGCAGTTAGCCAGCTCTGTCAGGCCGAATTTTTTCCGTGGCCAATGCAGTCATAAGACAGTCACGTGATGTCACCCCACTTCCGGCCCCGGAAGAAGCCAGTGTCAACTTCCTATAAGTCATTCAGCGAGGCCTGGTGTATGGTGACCCCGAGAACCTTGGCGCCAGAGGGGAAGGTAGGGAGGGAATTAGAGTCTGACATGGTAAGTATACTAGCCAAACAGGGAGTATAACACAAACTCCCCATTTTGGCGTCATATACTTTACCATGTCAGACCATAGCAGAATTTAAAGGAATCGGAGGAGGGCGAGCGCCCTAGTGGTTCTTGGGGTTGACCGATATGGCTGCATTGGCCGCCACAAAGGAAATCCCCTTAGACCCATCAGCTCTGGTCATGCGGATATCCCTCAGGTAAAAATTAATGAAGGGATTTTCCGAACGCCAGTAGGCTGCCTCCAGCAGGTGGCGCACGGGGACAGAGTACTGGAACGCTGTGGAAGTGGCCAGTGCTCTGACCTCGTGGGCCCTGGGTGATAGGACAGGGAGATCCTTGTACGCCTGAGCGTAGGTAGATCTCGCCGTCTTGGAGAGCCACCTGGAGATAGTTCCCGCCGAGATATCTCTAGTATTGTTGGGGTTGAGGGAGATAAGGAGTCGTCTCTGGGAGGAGCGCCTGGGGCGTGTGCGTTCCCAGTAGTACCTGAGACACCTGGAGGGGCAAAGGTCCATGTCTCCATCTTTTTCTCCCTTTCCCAAGATGTCAGAACTCCGGAAGGAACTTGAGAGAGACTGAGCCGTCCCTGTGGAAGGCGATATCTGTGGGGTCACCGCTGAGGGCGTGAATCTCACTTCGTCTTCTGGCCGAGGCCAGGGCGAGGAGAAAGGTGGTCTTAAAGGAGAGGAGGTCAAAAGGAATAGAAGCAATGGGTTCAAAAGGGGTTTTTCTGAGGGCATCGAGGACCGTAAAAAGGTCCCAGAGGGGAATGCGCCTAGGGGACTGAGCTTCCCGTAGAGCAACTCCTCTAGACACCTCTCTGAGGAGAAAGTCATTGTCAAAAGAAGGGCCCCCCAGTTGACGAATGGTAGTGCAGATAGCTGATCTGTAGCCCCGAATGGAGCCAGCCGACAGCTTAAGGGAAGAGGATAGGTGGGAGAGGAAATTTCCTATTTGGATGTTGGAGGGGCAGTAATGGGGAACAGAGTTATCTGAGCACCAGGTTATCCATCTCTCCCAACGGTAGTTGTAGAGGGATTCGGTGCTGGCTCTGCGAGATGCCGAGGCGAAGTCCCGTAATCCCTGAGAGGCCCCTGCCCCGGCTAGTGTGTCTAGGACGGACTGGGGTCTCTCCGAGTGGGGGGTAGATGCAGATGTTCGCAGTTGGGCTGGCATAGAAGCCACGCGTGTAGGCGAAGCATCTTGGGATTGGAGTGAGGAAGACCTGACCGGGGTTGTCTCAGCATGTCCCAGCGAGGGCTGAGCCGGAGGGGGGGAACGTGGGTGAGGGACTTGGGGTCCGGGAACCAAGACTGGGTCGGCCACCATGGCGTTACGAGGATCAGCCTGGGTCTTTCCAGCCTTGCCTTCCTGATCACCTTGTGTAGGATGGGGAAGGGGGGGAAGGCATACGCCAGTAGGCCCGTCCCGGGGAGGGATAGTGCGTCGACTGCATCCGCCTGGGGATCTGGAACGGGAGAGACGTACAGGGGCAGGTGATGGTTGAAGCTGGTGGCAAACAGGTCGATCATGGGCACAAACCAATGGTTGCGCGACACCAGCGAAGGAGGGCCTCTGTTCTGAGGGAGAGGCCTATGGAGCGGGCCTCTCCCCCTTTGTTGACATAGCAAGCTACCGACGTATTGTCCGTGAGGAGGAGAACAAGTCGGTGCGCGACCTTGTGCTGGAGTTGGAGAAGGGCTAGCCTGACCGCTTCCAGCTCCCACTCCCCGAGGCGTGACTGTCCTCCACGTGGGCCCCCCAGCCCAAGTTGGAGGCGTCTGTATAAAGTTCCAGTGGTTGGGTTGGGTTGGGAGGGAGATGGGGACCCCGGTGGAGAGAGTGGCTGGAGTGAGCCGCTCCTCCGTCGCCGAAATGAACCAGTGTCCGAGGGGAATGACCTGGTCCCAGCGGTCGGAGGTCTGTGACAAACGTCGGCGGAACTCCCTCTGAAGTTGGCGTTTGGGGACCCGCCGCAGGGGAATGAGGGGAGACAGGGACTCCATCATTCCTAGGAGGGAGGACAGGGTTCTGGCCGAGGTGTGGGGTGCCTGTGACAGGCAGGAGATGAGGTCCACTATGCGTGCAGGCCTCTCCGGGGTCTGCCCGACGAACCGTAGGAATCGTCTGTGGGCCGGGTGAATCAGGATCTGAAAAATAGGCGTCCTTCAGGTCTACGGATGTGGCCCAGTCGCGATGATGGATGGAGTCTCGGATCTGGGTGGGGGTCTCCATCTTGAACTTGGTGGGCCTGAGGAACTTGTTGAGGGGCGAAAGATCTAGAATGGGCCTCCATCCTCCCGAGGCTTTTGGGATCACAAAGAGTAGAAGCCGGGGTTTGGGTGGGAAATCTCCGAGATGGCCCCTCTTTTGAGGAGGTCTTGGACTTCCGTGCGAAGAGCTTCTGCTTTGGCGGGGAGGGTTCGTTGGGGGAGGGAGGGGGAGATAGCATGAGGGGGGGGACGCTCGTGGGCCCAAGGAAGGCGAAACCCTTCCTGTAGCACCGCCACTATCCAGGGGTGAGGCGTATGCGTCTCCACTGGTGGGCATGCCGGGAGAGGCTGCCCGCCAGGGGGGGCGAGGGTCTGGGCTGGTGGGTGGGGGATAGGGCGAGGGGGGGTGCTACCTGATCTAAGTCCCCCTCGGGCTGTCTCCCTAGTCAGCTCCGGGAGCGTGACTGTTGGCCTAACCGAAAATTTTGCTGATGGGGTTTTGGCTTAGGCCTTGGGAGAAGATTAGGTCGCTTGGCGGGCCGTGCGGTGCGGGAAGGCGATTGTCTGGGATAGGGTCTGTGCCTGGGGAAGGAACGAAGTGGGGGTCTAGCAGGGCGTGGCGGTGGCCTGGGCGCAAAGGACACAGCCTGCTTGCGTTCCTCAACTGCTTGTGCTATGACGTCAGCCGAGTAGTCGCCAAAGAGCGACTGGACCTGGCCCGGGATGCATCGCAGGGCTGCCTTAAGCGTCGGGGAGAGAGAGGTCCGCGCCAGCACGGCCTCTCTCGCGACCAACAAGCAGTTGAAGTGGCTTCTGGCTGCGCTGTCCGCCGCAGCCGAAAGGTGATGCGAAATCCTGTTAACTAGGTGTCGCATGAAAGGATCGCTGAACAAGCGAGGGTCAGGCTCTTGGTGCGCCTCAGAGCCCGGGTCCCCCGGTACTGGGATGGCACCATCGTCCTCCGGCCATAGAGCCTCCGCTCGCTGAAGGGGCATGTCCAAGTAGGTGTGTCCCGCCGTGGTGTGGAGGATGCCCATCCTGGCTACTCGGACCCATTCCTTTAGGTTCTTAAAGGAGATGGCGCCGGAAGTAGGGGGGGGCAGGTGGGGGATCAACCGATGGTCCGACTGGGAAATGCCCATCTCCCTGGTCACGGGATTGTCCGTAAACAAGGAGGCGACTGAGGGGTTCTTGGGTAGATTGGTCTAGATCTCTGGGCCGGGGGAGAGGGAGAGAAATTCGTCAGCGGGTGCGGCCTCCCTCCTAACGAGGTCTGGTCGCCACCGTTCTATCGTGCGGACATCGTACAATGAGGTGGGGGCTAGCTCCTCGTCATCGTCCGCCTCAGGGAGGTACTGGTCCTGAGAGGGTTCATAGCACCCGTCTTCAGGAGGTAAGTCGAGGGGTGCCTGTAGTGTGTCCCCGGTGGCCCTATAATCGGCGGCCGGGACATCGTCCTGCCGATAGGACAGCGCCCGAGGAGGGAGACCAAGGTCGACCCAGGTAAGTGAGGCCGGGTGCCACATTCGACCATGTAGCTGGTCGTGCTGGGTGTTGGCGTTAAGCCACTGGTCTCTCTCGGGGGCATAGAGCCACCGGTCCCCGGGGAGGTAAACGGGCTGTGGCGGCCCTGGGGAAAAACCATGGTAGGTAGGCCGCACTCAAGGTCTGACCAGCGCGTTGGGCGAATGCGTAGGTCAGACATCCGCCGAGTCGTAGCCACGAGACCCTCTTCTTCTTGTAGGCAGAAAGTCCCCGGGGACCCGGGTAACCTGAATCACTGTTGGGGGGGGGCTTGAGAGGCCGTGGCCTGTCGTCCCCGTCCAGGTCCGTGCACTGCACCATACACGTCCTTGGAATGGGCCTGGGAGGGCCATAATGGTATGGAGGAGGATGCGGAAGTCGAGCCCCCAACCCGCGAAAGTGCGGATTGGTCAGGATGCGGTCCCGTGTTCCTCCCCCTGGAGGAATATGTCAGGTTACCCTTGGTCCCGCTGGTAGATCCTCCCCCCGGAGGAGCGGGACCGCGGACGTTGCCCAAATGGGGATCCGAAAGGTCGGTTCCCCAACGTCCAATACCCCTAGGGAAGAAGGTGACGTTCGATCGGGGTAGGTCGACCGTCCTTGTGCATGGGCACGGCCGGGCCCATGGCGCAGCGTGCCCGCACGCCCAGGATTATGGACACCACCGAGGTCGTGCGTCGGGGTGACCATAAGGCTGCTTCCGGAGTCGAAGCGCTCCTCGAGCTCAGGTGTTGGCTGCACCTGTGCCCGGTGGGGCCGAGCGCTATGAGTGCACGTATCAATTTGGGGGGAAAAAGAGATACGTGACTCATCAAGGCGAGTGACGGATGGTGATTCCATCCCAGATCCGTCACCCGTGCTGGTCCGCGGCTCGGCAAGGTGCCCCGGGGGCCGAGATTCGCGTGACTCAGCATGATAGTTAGAAGTCTCCGAGCGAGTCCGTAGGCTAGAGGGCAAGCTGGCCGATGGAGAAGGGGTGGGGGAGGGCGAATTCCGTTGGCTAGTCTTTGCTCGGCCGGGCCCCTTGAGGGGAGCCTTGCCATTAGACTTTCTGGGCAGCACCTTGAGGGGAGCTTTGCCCTTAGACTAGCAGGCAGATCAAATGAAAGGCATTTTGAAATGGTGGCCGCTTGCCCATCAGCCTTGGGACGCCGCGGTCGTGCGTCCGTCGGTTTGGTAGACGAGGAAGATCACGCGTCCCTTCCGCGGAGAAGTCGTCTCTGTCTACCCGAACCGTACGTTCATCAGTGCGAACGGATTGCTCCGAGATGGAATCGACCCGCGGGTTCTCCGGGAAATTGAGCGAACTCCGAGCAGTGGAGTGGCTCGACCCGGCGGTGTCCTTCACCATGTTGGGCACAGGTGGATAGAGCAAACCCGGAACACACGACCGCAAAGAGGAGACAAGGTGGCCGATCGAGAAAATCAATTAATCTCGATCGTCCGTGTGGTGTCGTGCAAAGTGCTCGAGAGATCGACTGAAAACTCGAACTACCCGTACACGCCACCGGTCGTGTGACTGGTATGGCTATTAATAGCAATCTCTACACGTGGAGTATCACTGTGTATAGGTGTGATAGTTCTTGGGCACTAAATCTTAATAAGCAGATCAGTGTCACACACCCTTACTCGAACACGTTCTACCTGTGAAGGGTAAAGAGTACAGGTGTGATGGTTATTGAGCCCTAAACCTTAATAAGCGGAACCAGCACAAAATGCGTGCTGAACCCGAGGCTCGGCAATATGGTGGGGAACACGACCGGCGAGCGGTGCCGACGATCGCGAGTAACAAAGTCGCGAGAGTGCCGGTAAAAGAGACAAATCTTTAATAAATACGCTCCCGAGAGTGCCGGTAAAAGAGACAAATCTTTTAATAAATACGCTCCCACCAAGAGCCTCACACGGCAAAAATACTCAGGGTCTAGTGCAAGCCGGAACCAGCACAAAATGCGTGCTGAATCCGAGGCTCGGCAATATGGTGGGGGAACACGACCGGCGAGCGGTGCCGACGATCGCGAGTAACAAAGTCGCGGGAGTGCCGGTAAAAGAGACAAATCTTTTAATAAATACGCTCCCGAGAGTGCCGGTAAAAGAGACAAAGCCTCACATTTGCAAGCCACAACTGAATCAAGTATAGAACAAAACACAGCAAAGTTAACACAAAGGCAAGTATAGGCGAGACAGAGCACAAGACTTATCTTGCTTTGACGGCAGGCCGAAGATGAATGACTTATAGGAAGTTGACACTGGCTTCTTCCGGGGCCGGAAGTGGGGTGACATCACGTGACTGTCTTATGACTGCATTGGCCACGGAAAAAATTCGGCCTGACAGAGCTGGCTAACTGCCGTTGAATGCTATGGTCTGACATGGTAAAGTATATGACGCCAAACAGTGTATTAGCTTGTGTCTCTGTGTGTGTCTGAGACAGTGCATGATTGTGTGTGTGAACAATGTGTGTGTGTGTGTGTGTGTGTGGTGTGTGTGTGTTGTTGTTGTTGTTGTTGTTGTTGATTTATAGTCTGTTCACACTTGGTGATATTAGACTTTACTGGGGGGGTGGGGGGGGGGGGGGGGGGGGGGGGGGGGGGAGGGGGGGGGGGAGGGTGGGGGAGGGGGGGGGGGGGGATTGGGGAGGGCGGAGGAGGAGGACAGGGGGGAGGAAAAGGTCTGAAATAATGTCAAGAACAGTACAAATTTAAATATAAACTACACTGTCATAATTATAACAATATGCTAATTTGAGATTGAGAGATAATTTTTGCAACCTCAACAATTTCTGAACTGAAAGAAATAGCGTGAACCGGTTTGGATTTCGAAATTTCAATGTTTGCTTTTGAATAAAGAGCATTTAAAATGGGGCAATGGAAAAGTATATGTTCACTAGATAATGGCTTAGAACATGCACACGCTATATTTTGGGAATATTTGGTCTTCCAAGAGTTCAAACGTATCTTGTATATTAAACTAGAAATATGTCTAGGATATGTTTCCATTACACATTTATCTTGAGACTTCTCAATTCGGAAACAGCTTTCCAATAACGAATGTACTTCATATATATCTAACTTCAAATTACTTTTTGCAGCATTGCCCATTGCCCCGCGTCTGGCTAGTTTATCTGCTATTTCATTCCAATAAATACCACAGTGTGAAGGGACCCAGCCGAAGACTATATTTACTCCTGTGGAAATAATGTAATTAATTAAATGCTTTATTTCAAAGATTACATCCTTCCTTGTTTTAACATCCCAAACTTTCAAACTATCTAACACTGCCTTAGAATCAACACAAAATAAAATGTTACAGAAAGAATGATTACTATCACAAATAAAGAGTAATGCCATAAGAATGGCATACAATTCTGCTGTAAAAATAGAAAATCCTTTTCCAAGGCTGTATGCTTTTTGAACTTTTAAAGCCGGAATAACAAAACCTGAACCTGCACTTAACTGGCAAACGGAACCATCCGTAAAAATTTTTAAGTGATTAGAGTATTTGTTTTCTAAGTTTTCTCTCACTTTATAAGTTAAAATGTTAATGTTATCATTTTTCCGGACATTAGTGTAATCTACATCAAAGATAGCTTGTCTATGTTCCCATGGAGGCACCGGGGGAACAACAGGAGCAGGTGAGAGTGAAGTGACATCAATATTGCATTTTTCAAAAGAATCTTTCGTGTAATTTCGAACGGGACAAAGATAACCTAGCTGTTGAGCTCTTTTGGGATGTTCAACATTTGAATCCATCAACACTTCGTTTTCGACTGAATTAGGTACTGAAAGACTTCTTGCAATATATTTGGCCACAGCTAATCTACGTTGATCTGACAGTGATAGCATATCAATTTCTTTGTACACCTTCAATGTGTTTGTGTGCACTGGGACACCAAGCGCTAATTTGATAGCTTTGCTGTCTATACTTTGCAATTTTTTCAGTAGACTTTGAGGAGCTGAAAAATAAACTTCTTGTCCGTACACTAGTTTTGATCTTATTAGAGAAACAGCTAGGTTCAGGAGGGTTTTTGTATCTTGAGCCCACGGTTGAATACAAATAATTTTCAATAAGTTTAAACGTTTCCTTGTTTTAGCTATCAAGCTTTCAATGTAAAAACGCCAGTTAAGTTTAGGGGTTAAATTCACACCCAGAAATTTTATGTTTTGTGAGTACTGCAATTCAGAACCATTCAATTTGAAGCTTGGCAAATACATTGGATTGTCTCCATTATTGAAAAACATTGTGTTTTTTCACCTGTGTGTGTGTGTGTGTGTGTGGTGTGTGTGTGTGTGTGTGTGTGTGTGTGTGTGTGTGAAAAAGACATATATCTTACAATTATCTTAACAGGCATGAGCAGAGGAAGAGGCTGAGGAAGAGGAATTCTGCGGGGACAAGGGAGAGGTGTGGTGCTGGATCATCCCCTTGTACAACCAAACACGACACAGCCAGACATACCAACCTTCACAGAACATGGCCTCAAGACACCAGCTGAAGGGGAAGGCCTACAGATTATAACTGGCTTTCCTTGACAGACAAACTGTGACTGATCACTTCATAACTGAAACTAATCACAATGCAGAGCAGGTCCTAGCAGTGTCCCACCCTGTCAGCATTTCAGAGGCTGTAAGAAAGCAGTCCTCACGCAGGAGGTGCAAAGTGTGTTCCAAGCAGGGCAAAAGAAATGAGAGCAGCTACCTACTTTCCAGGTGTACTACAAACAAAAAACCAAACACTATTTGATTGTGACAGCTGGCTACTATTGTATATATTCAGTGTGTGTATGTGTATTTCTGGTGTGGTGTGTTTACACCCATAACCCGGAACTTTGAAAAAGGAGACAAAGAAAAACTGTGTGAAGATAAGATTCTGTGTCAAAGGGAACCAAAACCTGTGTGAAAATGTGGCCAGGTACCTGCTCTGCATCACAAGTTTGGACAAATCTTCATATACTTATGGACACATACGGTAAGAAAATGCATTTGTCTTTTTAGTTCCCAAGTTTTTTTCATAATCTTGTGTGTGAATTTTATGTTTGTACATGTTTACCATGACATACAAAAATAATTTTTTTTTAGATATTCACATTCAATTTCATTCCAGATATATTGCCAGCAAAAAAATTAAATTCATGTGAAAATGCCATAATTGGATAGTGTGTTCATTTTTGTTTCAGAAAACTATGCCTTACATGTACTTTCTTTCTGTAGTTTGGATGCTAGATCTTTTTTTTAATTATTACCCTCCACGACCAGTAACCCTTTGGCAAATGGTTACAACTGAGCATGAAAAGGGTGTGGCACCCAAAGGGTTAAGCCATTATTCCCACACTCATCTTTGTGGCTACCACATTCAATACCACAGCCAAATTAGTCCTGTTGCAGCCCCAAACAACAGCTGTCCACAAGGAGCAATTCATATGAAGTCATCACTGGGCAGCTCACCACAGGAAGACTCTTCACTGCTGCCAAGCCACTTCAGTGATTCCTGTGGTGCTGTTACGATTTCGCATAGGCTGGAGGGCACCACAAACTATACCCCTTATGGATGGCAATAATCCTTTAACTGCCGGACTAGCATGAATGAGTATACCCTTTTCAAGTGTTTCACAAGTACGTTTCTGCCTGACTGAAAAAAGCAATACTTTTCAGGCTGAAAAAAACAAAGATCTGATCAGAATCCATGAACAGATTCAGTGACACATCATGCATGGAAGGGAATTCTAAACACTAACTCTCCACCCCCACCTCCAGCCCAGCCCACCCCATCCCCCAAAACAAACACCCACACAAACAAGCAAAAACCCTCTTCAAGACAAATCTAAAAAAAACACTATCACTGATCTAATCTCAAAAATCACACACACACATACTCCCCCCCCCCCCCCCCCCTCCAAGGAAAAGCTCTTAGTGTATTCCAAATCAGACTCTATCAGTGTACATAAATTTAGTTTTCAAAACACAATCATTATCAACAGAAGTGCAAGTTTTTGCATTTAATGTATGCAGTAAATGGTAAAGCTGTAACTCCATTCCCCCTTCTTTCTCCTTTCCATCATTCTTGAGCAAGCTCAAAACTCACCTGTATACAAGTACTGCAGAATTGACTGAAAAGACCATGGAAAAATCTGCAATAGCAAAGAAACACATTACTACAGTGCAGTGCAAATGCATGTGCACACACGCGTATGCATACATCGACGTGCGTGTGTGCGTGCGTGTGTGGGATGCTCAGTACCTGACTGATAAATGCCCACATGAGTATAATGTTGATTGACATTGAGTAAAAAAATTATGTTTCCATCCAAACCTCACTTAATTTTAAAATATTACAATTCATGAATACACACAGTTGTTTCAGTCGATAAATTTCAAGACATTACAAATGAAATAATACACAGTTACTCTTTATTCTCCACATATATGACTGAGGGACTGTACTGGGGTAAGGAAATTTCTATGAACAGTGATTTGCTGTTGCAATGACCAGCAAGCCACATACACCCATCCACTGAAAGTTGTAATATCCACAAACCTTATAAACTGCATGGGGAAAAAAACACACAGAGACAAAATCACTTACCAGTTTATGCTTGAGTTCTATGGTGTGACGGCCCTGCCATTTACTGCGGAAGAGCTCACCAAAGAAAGGGCAGCGGACGGACAGAATACAGCGATGGGCAGGGAACTTCTCCCCATGGACATCAAACTCCACATCAGCATGTACCCCACTCTCCAGTAACCTGCTCTCAGTACGTTAAAACAAAAATCACCAAGAGAAAAAAAAAACAATTGAATTCTATATAAGCTGAATGCATAATTTTCAGCAGACTAACTGCACTTTCAATTAATTCTTTCCATTCTAACATCTATATATCTGGATCAGCTATAGATGTGCACTGGTTTTAAATTGACAACCAGATCAGTTTCAATTCTTATTTGTATTGTAGCCCAGTTGACCACACAAGGTCTTTTTAAGGATGTCAACAAGTAGAGGAAAAACTCCTGCAAAAAAAGAAAGACGATAATAAACATAACCATCAACAAAATGGTGACTAGTCTAACGGCATCAATAAGGCAGATAAGACTATCTGTGCTGAAGGAAAGCATTCTGTTGAATTTTTCACCTTCAGATTACAAACAGATATCAGCCACATTTATATGTAACAAAAACAAACAAGCAAAAAAAAAACAACCCAAATAAACAAACGAACACACACACGCACACACACAAAACACTTTAATAAAAAAAATCTTCAGCAAACAGACATGGCAGAATGCAGCGCTTGAATCTACTCTTGACAGTCGCATTATCTAGTTGCCAGATGACATGTAAAAAAAAACCCTGGCATGTTATAAATTGTAACACACATACAGGTGCGCACACACACACTCACACTCACACACACACACACATACACACGCTTGTCAAGACTTTTTAGAACAAAGACAAGAGAACAGACACAAAAAAACCCAAAATAGTGGATGATGTTTAGCACATACACACGCACCACCACCACCATCACCACTACCACCAAACCCCCAAAACCCACACACTAAGGCAGAGTAAAATAGAGAATAAGGAATGGGCAATTTCTGAATGTTCAGTAGGCCTGATACAGTTTGAACTGAAGCAGCCCCATCCACATGTGATCAGTGCAGAAATTAACCTGCATATCTTCTACCTACAGTCTACCTACAATTCACCGCCAGCATTAGAAATGTAACTCTATTATAATTTTTTATGCATGCATGCATGCGTGCATTTGAGAGAGAGAGAGAGAGAGTGTGTGTGTGTGTGTGTGTGTGTGTGTGAGTGTGTGTGTGTGTGTGTGTGTGTGTGTGTGTGTGTGTGTGTGTGTGTGTGTGTGTTGTTGTTGTTGTTGTTGTTGTTGTTGTTGTTGTGTGATATTAAACCAAAAAAAAAAAAATCAGGGCTGGGAAAAAAGGTTAACATAACGAGCCAAAAGAATTAACTTATTTACAACTATAACACAAAAATAGAAAATCCACTTAATCAAAGATAAAAAGAAAAAAACCCCAAACATATAATTATAACTTTTCTGTCTCATCTCACCACTGAGTGTTATCTATTATAAGTATTTGCCATTTGGACTTTTAGCTAAGTGCAAAAAGAAACGATATGTTTCACTTGCTGACAGGAAAACATTTTGAATAGGCTGTACAGGCATATTTACGATGAATTTTTTCATTAAGTTGCACAAAAGAATGTGATCAGTTGATATGCTATGACCACATATACAATGTATATTTTTGACATACTTTGTTTTAAAACAATCCAATTTCCATCTACAGATCAAGGAACTTATGTCATCTACGATAAATATTTTTATCATACACTTGCTTAACTTCTCATGAATATATTTCATTTCATCATGTAAACCAAAACGCCCAGTTTCTCCTTCTATCAAATGAAAATGAGAAAACTGTACTTCTTCTGCTAAAGATAGCACTCTTGCACTGACATAGAGAAGTTTAAAAAAATGTCAATCTGATGATCGTTTTGCTCCTCTCTTTGCTAGAACATCAACCTTTTCATTATAATATAACCCACAGTGGGAGGGCACCCAAAGAAATGTTATTTTAGTGTCTCTGACGGAGAGGAAACATACTAAATTATCTATTTCAGTGATTATCTCAGGTCAACTTTTAATTTAAAATTCTTCTTTGCAGTAAGAACTGACTTGGAATTTACACATAAAACAACTTTAAATAAATTTTGAGGGTAATCAACAACAAACTCTGTGTGCGTGCGTGTGTGTGTGTGTGTGTGTGTGTGTGTGTGTGTGTGTGTGTGTGTGTGTGTGTGTGTGTGTGTGTGTGTGAATGACAAAGAAACTTCTGAGGTTGTCAGTCTTTGTTTTGCATTATGTTAACAAATAAACAATGTCTTGCTAGGGCTGGACATTTTAACTTCACAACATACATCGACATCAGTCTGAAACATGCATGTGTGAAAACTTAACATTCATCAGTTATTTGGAGGCAATTTCTTTTTAAAGCAAACCAATGGATATGAAACTTGCTTTTAATCTACAGTATGGAAAGAAACAATCTTTCAAAAGAGTATTTATTATCAAAAGGAGATTAAATGTTAAGAGAAAAGGCAAACATTAACATTATACAATTTCAAACCAATAATTCAATTCTTAACTAAACAAAGCAAACAGCAAAAGAAAAAAGATTTCAGTAATAAATAAAGCATGACTGATTGACTTATTACAATAACAGTAGTTCCCTATGTGTACTGTGGAGTTAGTCTTTCCCTGTGTAGGTGTAATGTTTATGGTTGCACAAACATTGCTTACATGGCACGTTTAGCAGTTTAGAGTTAGAGTTCCGATGCAATTGTGATAATTGCCATTTTGAAACAGGTTTGAGTCTGACAGCTCAACTTAGTTTCAGTGTTTAAAAAGATGGTTTTAGGCACTGTCCTACACTTAAACAGTGCCACCCAGCATTGGGCAGCACACTGTGAACAGAGCATCATGCTGTTGCCAATGTCTGGGTGGCCATTAGGGAAAAAGTTAACCGTTAACGCAACACGGAAATTCAGCAAAATGATGAGAAAAAAGCTGCCATTTGTAAAAGAATTCTAAATTTACAACTGCAAACTTCAAACAGAGGTGGGAAAAGAGGAAATGGAATGAAGCCCAGGGGGCTACTGGAAATTGCTTTTCTCCTAGATCATGAACATTGATCTAACCATCCTGTATAAATCTGCAGATAAAGATGTGCACAATATGAAGCACAGATCTATGAACAATACAAAAACATTCAGATCCTTTCCCAACAGACTCATATACCCTGCCTATCTACCCTCATGCTATAAGTACAATATCCTCTATCACCCTGTCCTGCTCCACCCAGCCCCTCAACCTGACCTCCTAGCTCGATTGTTGAATCCCTCTTCCCCTCTGTGCGCTGGTATACCTTATCCCCATTCACTCCTCCCTCTCCCATATACACTCAAAATCACTTCCCTGGGGAAAAAAAAACTTAATAGGATAACAGACAGATGATGTCAGTAACACCTTGAAATGAGAAGGGAAGAAAGATCAAACAGTACAAACAGCTGATCACAATTTAAAAAAAAAAAAAAGAAAGAAAGAAAACCCTCTCTTTCAAGCCACCTTTTACATCTAACACCCCTCTCCACTCTGCATAATCGACTCTGCCCTAGTATCCAAACAGGAAACTCCCTGGAGATAAATCAAGACAAAAAAAATCAACAGTGACAGGCCACTGACTTGCGTAGAAACTCATCAAAGTCGTCCCTCCTCATCAGTCGACTGGAAATGGCTTTGTAGCCACGCAGCAGGTTGCGGATGTCATCTGTAAGGGCCCCATAGAGGCACCGCTCACCATCAAAAGTGTTGGCCTCGCATTTAGCACCTGGCAAGAAAGGACCTCACTTTTAGCACCTGGCAATAAAGAACATCTTACATATAATATGGCTGTATGTGAAGCGCGTGTGAGCGTGTGTCTGTGGTGTATATTAGTTATAGCTGCCAACCTTCTGAAGTCAAAATCTGGGAACCAGGAGATCAAAACGGTGCATGGAGTGTAAAGGAGACTGTTCGGTTTTTAACTAGAAACATTTCTAACCCTTTTATATTTCAGACCATGTGGGGTTCATAAAGAAAACACATGTTCCATACTTGTAATTACAAACATCCACATTACATCATTTGGTCTTTGTTTTGCAATACTGTATCATTCCTATTCAAAAATCACCCTTCAAATACCATAATTTTAAACAAGATTTTTGGAATTTTGGATTTTTTCCCCCAAAATTCAGGATTGTGGGAATAATTTCTAAGTATGAGAAATACCAGAAAAAAAAATCATGAGGGTTAGCTGCAACTCTGTGTGTGTGTGTGTGTGTGTGTGTGTGTGTGTGTGTGTGTGTGTGTGTGTGTGTGTGTGTGTATGTATGTGTGTGTATGTGTGCGTGTGCATACATGTGTGTGTGTGTGTGTGTGTGTGTGTGTGTGTGTGTGTGTGTGTGTGTGTGTGTGTGCCTGTGTGTGTGTGTGAGAGTGTGAGTGAGCATGAAACATAGTGAACTAAGTGCGTGCTTGCATTTTTATGAATGACTGACTTCAACTTGTAATAAATTTGTAAGTAGGCACAATGTGTACACCTATGAATGTTCAACTTATCTGTTCATGTAATTTTACAAGGTCAGCACTAATTTAAGGTAAATGATACAGATGCAGTGCATATTCAGAACAAGACACAATACAAACTATAATAACAAAACAAAGTATAATGAACACAGACCTTTTCTACAAAACAGACACATACATTTTTGACAAATATATGTCTTCTTCATACGTTCCCAACAGCAGACAAAAATGCACTTGTAAGACAGTAGTACTCCCCTGATAGCAGTCAGCATTATTCCAAACTGTGACTGAACTACTTCAAAAACAGACAGCTGAATGAATAGTGGAAGGACACTCAGGGGACACAGACACTGTGACTGAACTACTTCAAAAACAGACAGCTGAATGAATAGTGGAAGGACACTCAGGGGACACAGACACTGTGACTGAACTACTTCAACAACAGACAGCTGAATGAATAGTGGAAGGACACTCAGGGGACACAGACACTGTGACTGAAATACTTCAACAACAGACAGCTGAATGAATAGTGGAAGGACACTCAGGGGACGCAGACACTGTGACTGAACTACTTCAAAAACAGACAGCTGAATGAATAGTGGAAGGACACTCAGGGGACACAGACACTGTGACTGAAATACTTCAACAACAGACAGCTGAATGAATAGTGGAAGGACACTCAGGGGACACAGACACTGTGACTGAACTACTTCAACAACAGACAGCTGAATGAATAGTGGAAGGACACTCAGGGGACACAGACACTGTGACTGAAATACTTCAACAATAGACAGCTGAATGAATAGTGGAAGGACACTCAGGGGACACAGACACTGTGACTGAACTACTTCAACAACAGACAGCTGAATGAATAGTGGAAGGACACTCAGGGGACACAGACACTGTGACTGAAATACTTCAACAACAGACAGCTGAATGAATAGTGGAAGGACCCTCAGGGGACCACAGACCCCTGCCAACATTGAACAGACCCTGCATCTGCTCTTTGATCCAGATCCATCTTTCGATCCAGTCCAAAAATGTAACCAGTTTGTCCTCAGTCCAAAAATGTAACCAGTCTGTCCTCAGTCCAAAAATGTAACCAGTCTGTCCTCAGTCCAAAAATGTAACCAGTCTGTCCTCAGTCCAAATTACATTTTTCCATCTAGTTCCGTCAAAATCTGTTCTGCAGATTTTGTGTAATCTTGGTAATAGTAACAGGCAGATGAACAAGCAGACAAACAGACATGGGTGAAAGCTTTAAAAAAAACAAACAACAACAACAAACCACTTGACAGACATAACAAAAATAAAACTTATTTGTGTTCACAGTGATTGATTTTCTGTCTTGACACAAAAAGTAAAAAGCAACAAAACAACAAAAAAAAAACAAGCAACCAAAAACATTATACTAAGTATAACATGCCTGTTTTCTCTGCAATATCAATCCGTTTCCTGACCCATTGGACTTCATACAGCAATCAACACAGTAATACAGTTCATGTACAACTGTGAGTAAATCGTCATAAGCACAGAGGTGGGAGTGGAGGGTGGGGTGGGAATTGTATTTAAAGAAAATTTTCTGGCGAAGTGCACTCAGCTAAGCTGCTTGAGTCAAGTGGCATAGAATTCTTATGAATGTTCAGCTAACAATCTCAATATCAGAGCAAACTAAAGTACACCTTTTCATCACCACTTCATAGAACTTTGACTTGATACATGTTGCCTTATTTATTACCAACTCCTTGCCTCTTTGTTAGTATGCTAATAGATAGCCAGTCCTGTTACCAAGTTAAATTTCTGACACTGTCAAACAGCTTAACACAGCTTGCACCTCACTGATCTCTCTTTGTGTTGAGAGGGATTGGAAAGCTCTCTGAAATGCTCAGTGGAGGTTAACCATCACAGAACTTCTAAGCACCAAACTCCAAAAACTGTCAAAACTGGTCTGTAACACTAACAGACTGGGTTAAACCTTATTAGTACATCTAGTTTACATATATATATATGGAGGAAAATGTTGAGCAAAAAAAAAAAAAGCTTTCAAAGAAGGGGGGTGGGGACCAGGAAAGGAGGGGTCTTTCTTTTGAGAACTGTGACTGGGATGGGCTCTTGGTCAAATGGTTAGAGCATTTGTCTGTGGAACTGATGGAACATAAGTTCAAACCACTTGTAGGGTTGATTTTTCCAGCTTGAAAACCATCTCTGTACACCCAGCAGAAAAACAGGTACCTGATGCAGGTTAGGGAAGGTTATCTACAGGTGGCAGACGGAAAGGGATGGGCTTCAGCTTTCACCATGCCATGCCCAAGACACAGTAAATCTCTGACAATTTACTTCTCCTTTGGTCAAAAGCCTATGGGAACTTTAATCTTTAACACACATGCACACACACTTAAAAAAACAACCAACCTTTACAGGGAAATTGCACTATAATTATAAAGCAAATAATCAAATGAATGAATCTGTTTGATAGCAGTATTTTTTTTTCTAATGCCAACGTACCACGCTCCAAAAGATATTGCACAATCTGTTGATGTCCACATAAACATGCATAGTATCTGAAAGAAAAGTGAAACAATAATGTATATCAACAGAATAAACACTTTTTCTTACAAAAGAAAGACAGACAGAAAGAAAAAGCTAAAGAAGATTAAAGTCAGTGTACGGGAAATGAAGATGAATTACAATGTGAGTTTATCACTACTGATATCAAGAGCAGTGACAGTATTCAAAACATTATAATAGATAATGGCAGGCTACAAACCTTGTTTGTGTAATCACAAACATCATAACTATAGTGAATTCATTATTACACACACTGACTAATCCAATGAGATGAAGTGAACTTTTTCAATGTGTAAGGGGAGAGGAAGGATGTGGTAAAGGAAGGGGAGATGGAAGGAAGGGGGATAGCAGGGTACAGGTTAGGGCTCTACTTGTGAACAAAATTGATGGAGACCACACGAGAACTACCCATATCTCATATTATTCATGTTCAGGCTTCAACAATTAAATGTCTATAATCATGGTCAAGATCATAAGCTGTTCCCTACCCCCTCCACTACCCTTTCAACTTCCTTACCCATGAGAGACAAAGACAGAAAGAGAATGGGGCAAGCAGACTGAGTGGGAGGGACATATATAAACAGGGAACTTAATGAATCACCAAGAAGCAAAAACAAAAAACAAACAAAAAAAAAACCCCCACACACACAAAACAAAACAAACAAACAAGAAGATGCAAAGCATATAAACATACTCCCAGTTTATCTTGAATACAAGCACTTTCTGAGATATTCCATTAAAGGAAAACAGTTTTGGGCCATAACAGCCCTTAGTAACGGCTAAACTAGTAAGATAAAACATCGGGCATCATCTGTGACCCATAATGAACACACAAAAAAAGTAACGGCTAAACTAGTAAGATAAAACATTGGGCATCATCTGTGACCCATAATGAACACACAAACTACAAATTTTCTTAAAGATCGGCCCAGAAGTTTTGTCTGGAGCGAGTGGAACACATTTTGACCACGGACAGACTCACAGACAGACACACAGACAGCATTTGTTCAAATTCGCATTGTAAAGTACTCCCTGTTCTATAAGAACTGGGAGTGCAAAAACACGGCTGGACAAATTCAGTCACCCAGTTGCTGCAGGCAGGTTCAAATCTGTGGATTTCAAAACTGAAAAGCCAGTCTGGCCTCTGGAAAATTTACTGTCTGCACTAATCATTTCTGTGGGAATTTCTTAAAACTAATTGGTTCAATATCGATTTGAAATAGCCTATTTCACAAAAAAAAACCTCAGAATTATCCTCATGGCTCCACAGACATAGGCTCTAGTCGATATTGTCTGGTTGGCTCTTACTGGTCTGTGAGCTCAAATGCTATGCTGTCGCCCTATTACTTGGTCTCCCACTGACGTCTTCACTCCAATATAATATTACGGAAACATCTGGCCACAATCTAAAGAAAACAAACCCACACACAAACAAATAACAAACAAAAAACCCCTACAGTTTACAAAGAGTAACTTAAGTAAGCAAATGCAGGGAGAGGAAAGAAAGATGAAACTGTAAGAAAGAGCATTGTTATCTGCATCAAATGATTCAAAGATAATTATTTCATCATGATTCTTTCACTAGTTAGAACTGCTTGGATTTCTCGCTGATTCATTGGTTGACATCTATTTGCCTATTACTTATGTTAAAAAAAAAGTAATATCTTTCATATTTCAGGCAAGTGAAAACACTGGCAGTCCAGTAAACTTTCTTTTTATTCAACAGCCTGGCTAATGAAAATATTCAAACTTCTCCAGGCCTGAAAAAACAAACAACAGTCAACAGTGACAGACACAGACAGTGTTATAAGGCTGTCAACAACAGACCATGAGGAAGGAACTGAGAAGCACCGCACTACTGATTCCTTCACAAAAACCTATCAGACATACTTGATACTAATCAAAATAATTTGTTGGGAAATTTAAATAAAAAGGCAAATGTGCAAACTGCAGTAGACTACTCACAGTGGTGTACTGTCCCACTTATCTCGAACATTCACGTCGGCTTCTTTGTCTTCAACCAGGCTCCTGTACATTCAATAATACTTCATTGTAAAGCCAAACTGACACCTGTGGCTTTCGTGCCAAACAAAAAATGCAAATTACTTTAGACTAGTCAATTTTGTTAAAACCTCATCAGACCAATATACTACACTTTCCACCCAGCAGGTTAGGTGTACACGAATATATGTCTGCCTTCACCAAACCAGAGGTTGGGCGTCAACCTCGATACAAATCTAGCACATTTAACCTAAAGTTATGATTCCACGCATAAATAACAAGTACAGAAAATACAGTTTGAAGCTATTCATTCTTGCATTATGTGCTGCTTTGAGTAAGCGAATTTCAATTGATTTTATGCGAATTTTTTTTTCTCAAATGTAAAACGAAAACGCCTAGCAATGCTTATTCGAATGAAATAGAATTGTTTCGACTTAAAAGTTTCAGTGGATGCGATCTTGTTCGACAACGTGTTAGGAATTTCAGCGAATTTGAATGGGCCGATGAAGTTTAGTCTTACCGAAGTTTTTGAATGTCGCCTGTTTTGCAGCTGTAAAACAATTCGTTTAAAGACATGATGGCACATGGAGAGCTGAGATTCCGTAATCAGGTTTAAAATGCCGTGAAAGCGGCTGCCGTGTTTTGCCGTATTTCCTTTCGGTCTGATTATTCGAATTCTAAGACCATATAATTCCTAGGCCTGTCTGCCCAGCCGATGTTTACGAAATGGTAGGATCGCTCCTGTCCTTATTGAAGTATTGTGATCGTTTCTGTTTCTTCGATTTCTGCTGATGAGATCAATTTAACAATAAAAGACATGGTAGGTGGTCACATTTCCGGATGAAAGTGACGTTTTGTGTAGGATCTCCACAATTTTTTTTAATAATGTTTTGTGCGACTAAAATTCACAGACTGTCTTAAGAGTTGTATCCCGTTGACCATCGGCCTGCAATACGAGTTTGCCTCCCTTAGACTGGCGGATAAATAATGTTTTGTCCGTATAATGTTTTTGCAAGCGTTCCATTGTATAAATACAATAACAGAACAACTAAATTTATGCTGGTTTGGCAGTAGCACTTAAATAAATGGCATAGACTACGAGATAAAGTATAAGCCAGTAAACGTATTGTATGTCTACTTTCAGGTTTTCAAGAAGAGAAGGAAGAAGGCAGAACGACCTCCTTCCAGCACGGCAGCTGTGACGATGCCAATTACTCATTATTTTGTGAAAGTTGATTTTTTTCTTTCTTTCTTTCTGTCCTTTTCTTTCTTTTTTTCATTCTGTTGTTCTTGTTGTTGTTATATACATTTTTTTTTATAATCGATTAACAGTTTCTTTCCGCACTCTAGGAGAGAATGGAACGATCTTCCAGCTGAGGCAGTCACATCAGCCTCGCTGGAGGCTTTACATCCTGGATTTAACCTCCTGCCGCTCCCCCTCCCCTGCCCTCCCCTCCATCCCCCTGTCCCTCTCTCCCCACTCCACCTCCTCCCCTGTCCTTCCCCCCCTCTGTCTCCTCGCCCCCCCCCCCCCCCCCCCACCTCCACCCCCCCCCCACCATATCCGTCTTCCTCATTTTAGTCCTTCCCACCCACTACAGAGTAGGTCTCCTACGCCCCCCCCCCCCCCCCCCCACACACACACACACACACACCCCTCCTCCAGAGGCCTGAGAAATAGTGTGAGAAATCTGGATTTAACCTCCTGGTCTCCATTTCTGTGGGGTGGCCCCAGATCCCTTTTTTTCTATCCCAACCACTATAAGCTGATGATCCCGGCAGCGTTTCAACTAAGACACGTTAATCCGGCACCTCCCCCCCTTCCCCCTTCCCCCCTTCCCCCCCTCCTCCCCTCCCCCCCCCCCACCCCCGCCCTTGTGTAGTGTCAGAATCTTCAGCTTCTTGCTGAAGGTGGATACTTAACGAAAGAAGAAGAGGAGAAGTTGTTGTAACGGAGTAATCTCAAGGTAAGGACAACAGAGTAGATGGCACTCATTCTTCTTTTCCTCCTCTTCTTCCTTCTTCTCTCTTCTTCTTCTTCTTCTTCTTCTTCTTCTTCTTTTCTTCTTCTTCTTCTTCTTTTCTTCTTCTTCTTTTCTTCTTCTTCTTCTTCTTCTTCTTCTTCTTCTTCTTCTTCTTTCTCTTCATTCTCTTCTTCTCTTCTTCTTCATTTTCTTCTTCTTCTCTTTTCTTCTTCTTCTTCTCCTTCTTCTTCTTCTTCTTCAATTTCTTCTTCTTCTTCTTCTTCTTCTCTTCTTCTTCTTCTTCTTCTTCTTCTTTCTTCTCTTCTTCTTCTTCTTCTTCTTCTTCTTCTTCTTCTTCTTCATTTTCTTCTTCTTCTTCTTCTTCTTCTTCTTCTTCTTCTTCTTCTTCAATTTCTTCTTCTTCTTCTTTCTTTTTTATTTCTTTTTTCTTTTCAAAGTTTTCTGTTTTTCTTTTTTGCTTACGAAACCAATGACTGAGGTGGTCTCTGTTTGAACGCGCTCCTTTGTTTCTGCAATGGCACTTCAGATTGGGACATGTCCGTAAATATAAACTTGAAGTCAGACTTTTAAAGTGTGTTCACACCTTGTATTTCTTCATCGATATTTACGCCATTTGCGCCGTTCATCAGAAGCTGTTCACATTTGCTGCACTGTTAGAAGTCGGCATGATTAAAACAGAAAGTAGCTTTGATATCAGATGAACAAACAAACAAACAAAAACAAAAAAAAAAAGGGGGTGGGGTAGGGTGGGGAAGAACGAAAAGAAAAGGAAAGAAGGAACAAAGAAAAACAGGCAGACAGACGGACTGAAATAAAGAAAGAAAAAAGAAAGAAAAGTAAAGAAAGAAACAAAGAAAGCAAGCAAGCAAGAAAGAAAGAAAGAAAACGAAATAAAAGAGAAAAGTCAGAGGGTTGGGTTGGAAAGGTGTGAGTAGGGGGAGGGGTGGGGATGGGGGTCATTGAGGGTATGGAGAAGGCAAAAATAAATGATGAATAAATCCATTGCAGTTCGCAGCAAATTTCAAAGTGAAGACACAACTAGCTCAACAATACGACCCAGGTCAATGACTGAAGACCAAAGAGGTCAAAGGGAATCGTGTTTTGTCTTGTAAATTGTTTGACCCTTTTGTCCGGCAGAATAACGTAATATTTTTTCTTTTAAATTTGTCGAATTGTTTGAATAAACTTACTTTCTTCTCCCGCTCCTTAATGTATCCATGCATACCTTAACCCCAACTCACATGAACAAATACACAGGCCTACATTTGAAACCCAGTTAATTTTGCCCCTCGAATCGAGATCAAATAGTGTATTATATGCTTTTCATTGTAATCTATCGTTATTTATTTTTTTAAGAACTTTAACCAGTGTCGCATACTTTTAACTGCAGAATTCATATACACTGGATATCTTATTCGTTTCTCCATATACTAAATCATTTGGCGTGCTAAGCTCTACACCCAAAAACTTTTAAAACCCTGTTAAATTAACCGATTCCCAACGAACAACAGCATTCTTATCTAAACCCCGTAGATCCGAACCATTATTGCACAATGGGTTGTATCTGTGCATCGAAAATTTTGAAAAACACTTCCAATGAGTTAATCGTTAATGCAAACAATATCTTCACAGCACACAGTAACATGTTCCTTGCTCTACTAGAAAGGTCTCTAGATGCAGCAACAAAACTCTGGCGAGTAGAGAAAATTATGCCCAGGTATTTATAAACGTTTACAACGGGCATAACAAAACAAGACCACCCGCCTTGAGACAACATCAGCAGGAACAGGGCTCAAGATAAACAAGAAGAAGACCGAGCTGATGAAGATCAACACAACAGGCAGCAGCCCAGCCACAGTTGGAGGTGAGCCCATCAGGGAAGTAGATTCATTTGTCTACTTGGGAAGCGTAGTTGACAAGCAGGGGAGCACCGACCGAGACAGCATAGCCAGGACAGGCAAGGCGCGAGCAGCATTCATCATGCTAAAGAACATCTGGGCCTCAGGAGAGATCAGAAGGACAACAAAATTGTGCATCTTCAATTCAAACGTGAAGTCGGTTCTGCTCTACGGCTGCGAGACTTGGAGAATGACCAAGGCAATACAGCAAAAAATTCAGACCTTCATCAACACCTGTCTGAGGCGCATCTTCAAAATCAGATGGCCAGAGAAGATCAACAATGAAGATTTATGGAAGCAAGCAGGACATGAACCAGTGGCCAAGCAGATTCTGCGGAGGAAGTGGGGCTGGATTGGACACACTCTCAGGAAGCCAGCATCCAGCACCACACGCCAACCCCTGACATGGAACCCGCAGGGGAAAAGGAAGAGAGGCTGACCTCGCAGCAGCTGGAGGCGAGACACTGAGGCAGGGAACCAACTGGACAGGCATTCAGCGAGCAGCCCAGAACCGAGTGCGATGGCGGAGTGTTGTCGATGGCCTATGCTCACCCTTGAGCTATGGGCCTAAGTAAGTAAGTAAATAAGTAAGTAAGTAAGTACAACGGGCATAACAGAACCATCGTACAGCCATTTCTCCATTGCAGCCAGGTGACCTCCTTTTCTAAAGACGATAATCTTGCTTTCATCAAAACTTTTAATTTTTATTTATAAGGTGAATACTTTTAATTATTTATTTGTCTCTGCATACCAACTACAGTCTCCGAGAGCAAAGTTATATAATCTGCTAGCAAAAAAATAAAGAGCTCCATAAGATCATTTGTAAATTACGCACCATGCCTGCCGTTTTCTACTATTTCAATTTGATTGATCGAGTCAAGCTTCCTTTCAAAATGAATAAATGCTACGTATAACTTGCAGTTAAAAGAACCTGTTTCTGAATGAAGGCAAGAAGGGTAAACATGTGGTCTACAGTCGAGTATCCACGCTTAAACCCCGCCTAATGTTCACCAGTTATATTGTCTTCTGCATATACCTGTTCTTAAGTTAATAATGGAACTAAATACTTTGCTACTAATAATATACAACGGAATACTTCGGTAGTTGTTCACATTGTCCATATCATCATTTTTACACAGTGTAAGAGTTATGAACTTATACCAAGTCTCGACAAAGATACCTACCTCATCGAGCAATGCATTGAAGAACATGACCAAAAAAAAAAAAAAAAAAAAAAAAAAAAAAAAAAAAAAAAAAAGAAGAAAGAAGAAAGAAAAGGTCTATGATCTGTTCGCCCGGAGCTTTCCAAAATCCCCAAATAATTCCGCCAGGACCTGCAGCTTTATCAGACTTTAATTTTCTAAGTTGTTTTTGTTTCAGCGTGTTTTTTTTTCATGCAGTCCCCCAAATTCTTTTGATTATGAACAGATACTGTAAGTTCTTGTATTATACTATCATCAAAATCTGTTTTCTTTCTAACTAACACATGTTTAAATTTACTTCTAACCCTTACACACATTTCATTTTTATCATTCTTATCCAGAGTTCTACAAAATATAATCAACAATGTACAGACTTTCCTCATGTTAAGATTACATTCTACGTCAAACCATCCTTCTTTATATTTAGTCTGGTCCACGTTCATGATTCTTTTCATGCATGCAACAATATTTTTATACAATCAGAACTGTTGCAAAGGAAGACCAAGCCGTTTTTCTTCTTATTAAAAATCATAATGCTACCACTCACTTGAGGCTGCTTGATGACATTACACGCCCCTTGAAGGAGACACAAGATTCAGGAGCAATAATTGCTTTAGAATTTTCTGAGGTATTGATACATTACCTTGGGGCCACAATGTCTCGGCCAAATATCCATGGTGATGCAGAACACAGAAAAGCTGTGTTTACAATGAGGAATGGATGTCAGGTTATTTCCCAACTGAAAGAGCACTCTATCAAGAATGACTATTCTGTCCCTTACCTTTGTAGAGCTACTAGTACTTAAAAGAAGACAAACGCTAATCATCAAAGGAACTGTAGTTAAACAGACGTCACTGCTCTCTTCTGAGCTGTAAAAAATCAGAATTTGTTCATAGAGT
>CM065734.1:10786452-10803952 GCA_033310375.1 Conus canariensis
AGAGTGTTTTCCTGACCAACACTGCAGGTGTCTGTATCTCTCGGGCCTGGTTGACGCCAGGATGTATTATGAAAGGAAGCGTAAAGTACAGCCATGTCATGCAGTCTCAGACCGGAATGCAAATCTGTAGCATCATTTTCATCATTCTCAATCTCATCGATCAGCATAAAAAAAGTCTCAGATTCTGTGACCCTTCATGCCCTACTCTCATTGTGACCTCAGTTTCGATGTCCTCTCCACGTCTGTTGCCTTGGTTTGGTTCCATCGGGGTCACCGGGATCGGCGACTCCCTGGGGGCTGTTGTTGGAAGGACGTGGTGGCGTCCTCCGAGGGGAGAGCTCACTCACGCCGGCTCCGCGACTAAGCAATTATTGTCGTCAGTAGGGAGCTTAGTAAGTGGTGTCCTGCGTATGTTGGATCAGAACAGGCGCCACCGAAGTGACTCGGCAGCAGTGCAGTGTCTCCTCCGGTGGGTTGCCTCCTGACGACTTGAAATTGACTGCTCCCTGTGGATTGCCGGTGCCGCGGCTGCGGCGTTGCTGACCGAACTGTGGCTGTGAACTGGGTGTCGGAACAAGCGGCTTGGTTTCACTGCCACTGAAGTGGCACAGAAGATGGGACAGCAAAAATAAAAAAATAAAAAAATAAAGAGAAAAAAAAAATCTCATGATGCTGATGGTGTATAGCTTAGGCGAATGAAAGATTCTCTTTCCTACAGTGTATTGACAACTGTCGTATTAGACGAAAACAAGAACACACACACACACACACACACACACACACACACACACACACACACACACACACACACACACACTTAGATACGCACACACGCAAACATATCTAAGCAAACACGCGCACAGAGAGAGAGAGAGAGAGAGAGAGAGAGAGAGAGAGAGAGAGAGAGAGAGAGAGAGAGAGTTGACTATTTAGCAATGTACGAGCAGGCTTCAGAACAAACTGCATAATCCAAGAACACTCCTGGTCAAACATAATCTTGATGGTAACTGTGTAATCTAAGTCCAATATCTTCACTAAAGAAAACGTCGTAACGGAAACTGAATGTCTTGATGGAAACTGTGGAATGGATAGGTCTAGTATCATCATAGAACAAAATGTCTTGACAGAAAATGTGGATTAAAAGACAGTTATACATATTCTCAATATCTTCTTCAAAGAAAATGTCTTGACGTACAAATAGAGAGACAATTTGCGTTTAAAACTCCTGTATGAATGAATAGACATCATAACTCCTGTATGAATGAATAGACATCATAACTCCTGTATGAATGAATAGACCTCATAACTCCTGTATGAATGAATAGACATCATAACTCCTGTATGAATGAATAGACATCATAACTCCTGTATGAATGAATAGACATCATAAGAATTATGGAAAGGGAGGAAGAAGGACGTCTGACTTTTCTGTTTGTTGTAATATTGATATTCCAGCCTTCGATCATGGGGTGCGAAAGTTAGACCATAGTCCGTCACGCCTTTTCAAATGCAATGTTGTTTTCATTGACATCAGAGCCCTCTGTTTGTTGTAATATTGATATTCCAGCCTTCGATCATGGGGTGCGAAAGTTAGACCATAGTCCGTCATGCCTTTTCAAATGCAATGTTGTTTTCATTGACATCAGAGCCTCCGAATTACGTCAAATATTGAAGACCGTAACAAATTATTCTTGGAAAACGTTTCATTCCGTACTCTTTGGCTAAACATTGCAAAATAATAATTATTCGAACCTTTGTTTATTAAATTCTTGCAAAACAAATAGAACATAAATCAAATAGCAACTGCTAGACAATAACGAGAAACTGCACAAAGGAAGTTCTGTTAGAGCCGCCTCAGTGTAATATACTATTTATCCAACTAGTGACAGTAAACAGGGTTAATACCGAATCGTTTCGCTTTTACTGTTTTTCAGCCACGAAATCATTTTGCTGTCACCAACTGGAAAAAATTCACGTTCACATTTGATCATTTATTCAGTTACTGTTGTTTCCAACACGAGAATATTTCTGCCAATCGAACAACTTTCCATTTATGATCAGATGAACTTCAGATGACTTTCTTTTTCCTGGTTAACTTACAATGGTTGTATATTGTTCAAACTATATTTTGCTCAAGACCTGGGGAAGAACTTTTTAAAACCTTTGTTGCCAGACTAGCAGTCTCACTCATACTGGCATGAGGACTATCTTTACATAATGCCTGACGAGCTGCACCACACGCAGTGATGAAAGCGCTCTGATGGTCAGTCATGCCCTTTCATGCCAGTGCGGGCAGGAGATAGATTTCTATTTGAAGGTGCTATTGCATTATTCAATGGAGTCCTTCCACGCGCAGGTACAGCAAAACTTATGGTTATATAAGCGGAAGGAAAACGAGTCTGACACAAATCAATTAGTTTATGCAAAATTTCAGTTGGAATTTGACCGACTAGACAGTCATTACCAATGTGTACAATGACAGTTTACATTTGTTCCTGTTGCAGTGATCCATTTAGCTACATAACAATACCAATAGTAGTTAGACTTGGAATACAAATGTTAACAAGATGCAGAGCATACAAACGTACTCCCAGTTTATCTTGAATAAGAAGTCACAATCAAACATACGTCATAATGTATTTCGTCACTTCGGCTTATGACTCAAAGAAGCTTTGACGTCATTTTGTTTGCGTTATCATCTTATAGATTTTCCATAAAGAAGAAAAACCGTTTTTGGGCCGTTATAGCCGTTAGTAATGGCTAAACTGGTAAAATAAAACATCGGGCATCATCCATGACCCATAATGAAAATACCTACAAATTTTCAGAAAGATCGGCCCAGAAGTTTTGTCTGCAGCGAGTGGAACACATTTTGACCATGGACGGACAGACAGACACACAGCATTTCTTCGTTCCCATTGTAAAGTACTCCCTGTTCTATAAGAACTGGGAGTACAACAAGATGCAAAGCATATAAACGTACTCCCAGTTTATCCTGAATACACGTGATATATTCCATAAAGAGGAAAAACCGTCTTGGGCTGGTGTAACCGTTAGTAATGGCTATTCTGGTAAACATCGGCCATCATCTGTGACCTATAATGAACATACTTACAAATTTTCAGAAAGATCGGCCCAGAACTTTCTGAGATTTTCCATAAAGAAGAAAACCATTATGGGCCGTTAGAAACGGTTATAACAGAAAACTTAAACATCAGGCATCTCTGTGACCCATAATGAACATACCTACAAATTTCCAGAAAGATCGGCCACTTACTTTCTGAGATATTCCATAAAAAACAAAAACCCGTTATGGGTCGTTACAGCCGTTAGTAACAGCCATAACGGTAAATTAAACGTCGGGCATGCTCCGTGACCCATAATGAACATACCTACAAATTTTCAGAAAGATCGGCCAAGTACTTTCTGAGACATTCCATAAAAAAGAAAAACTATTATGGGCCGTTACAGCCGTCAGTAACGGCTACAATGGTAAACTAAAACGTCGGGCATCATCCGTCGCCAATAATGGACATACCTACAAATTTTCAGAAGGTTCGGCCAAGTACTTTCTGAGATATTCCATAAAGAAGAAAAACCATTATGAGCCGATATAGCCGTTAGTAACGGCTATAAGGTAAAGTAAAACATCGGACATCATCTGTAAGCCATAGTGAACATACCTGCTAATTTCCACAAAGATCGGCCAAGTACTTTCGGAGATATTCCATAAAGAAGAAAAACCGTTACAGGCCGTTACAGCCGTTAGTAACGGTTATAACGTTAAACTAAAACATCGGGCATCATCCGTGATCCATAATGAACATATCTGCTAATTTTCACAAAGATCGGCCAAGTACTTTCTGAGATATTCCATAAAGAAGAAAAACCGTTACAGGCCGTTACAGCCGTTAGTAACGACTATAACGGGGTAAACTAAAACATTGGGCATCATCTGTGACCCATAATGAACATACCTGCTAATTTTTTACAAAGATCGGCCAAGTACTTTCTGAGATATTCCATGAAGAAGAAAAACCGTTACAGGCCGTTACAGTCGTTAGTAACGGCTATAACGGTAAACTAACACATCGCTCATTATTCGTGACCCATAATGAACATACCTACAAATTTTCAGAAAGATCAGCCAAGTACTTTCTGAGATATTCCATAAAGAAGAAAAACCGTTACAGGCCGTTACAGCCGTTAGTAACGGTATAACGGGGTAAACTAAACATCGGGCATCATCTGTGATCCATAATGAACATACCTGCTAATTTTCATAAAGATCGGCTGAGTACTTTCTGAGATATTACATAAAGAAGAAAAACCGTGACAGGCCGTTACAGCGATTAGTAACGGTTATAACGGTAAACTAAAACATCGGGCATTATGTGTGACCCATAATGAACGTACCTGCTCATTTTTACAAAGATCGGCCAGGTACTCTCTGAGATATTCCATAAAGAAGAAAAACCGTTACAGGCCGTTACAGCCGTTAGTAACGGCTATAACGGGGCAAACTAAAACATCAGGCATCATGTGTGATGCATAATGAACATACCTGCTAATTTTCGCAAAGATCAGCCAAGTATTTTCTGAGATATGCTATAAAGAAGAAAAACCGTTACAGGCCGTTACAGCCGTTAGTAACGGTTATAACGGTAAACTAAAACATCGCTGATTATTCGTGACCCATAACGAACATACTTACAAATTTTCAGAAAGATCGGCCAAGTACGTTCTGAGATATTCCATAAAGAAGAAAAACCGTTACAGACCGTTACAGCCGTTAGTAACGGCTATAACGGGGTAAATTAAAACATCGGGCATCATCCGTGACCATTAATGAACATACATACAAATTTACAGAAAGATCGGCCAAGTACTTTCTCAGATATTCCATAAAGAAGAAAAACCGTTACAGGCCGTTACAGCCGTTAGTAACAGTATAACGGGGTAAACTAAACATCGGGCATCATCTGTGATCCATAATGAACATACCTGCTAATTTTCATAAAGATCGGCTGAGTACTTTCTGAGATATTACATAAAGAAGAAAAACCGTGACAGGCCGTTACAGCGATTAGTAACGGTTTATAACGGTAAACTAAAACATCGGGCATTATGTGTGACCCATAATGAACGTACCTGCTCATTTTTACAAAGATCGGCCAAGTACTCGCTGAGATATTCCATAAAGAAGAAAAACCGTTACAGGCCGTTACAGCCGTTAGTAACGGCTATAACGGGACAAACTAAAACATCAGGCATCATGTGTGATGCATAATGAACATACCTGCTAATTTTCGCAAAGATCGGCCAAGTATTTTCTGAGATATGCTATAAAGAAGAAAAACCGTTACAGGCCGTTACAGCCGTTAGTAACGGTTATATACGGTAAACTAAAACATCGCTGATTATTCGTGACCCATAACGAACATACTTACAAATTTTCAGAAAGATCGGCCAAGTACGTTCTGAGATATTCCATAAAGAAGAAAAACCGTTACAGACCGTTACAGCCGTTAGTAACGGCTATAACGGGGTAAATTAAAACATCGGGCATCATCCGTGACCATTAATGAACATACATACAAATTTACGGAAAGATCGGCCAAGTACTTTCTGAGATATTCCAAAAAGAAGAAAAACCGTTACAGGCCGTTACAGCCGTTAGTAACAGTATAACGGGGTAAACTAAACATCGGGCATCATCTGTGATCCATAATGAACATACCTGCTAATTTTCATAAAGATCGGCTGAGTACTTTCTGAGATATTACATAAAGAAGAAAAACCGTTACAGGCCGTTACAGCGATTAGTAACGGTTATAACGGTAAACTAAAACATCGGGCATTATTTGTGACCCATAATGAACGTACCTGCTCATTTTTACAAAGATCAGCCAAGTACTTTCTAAGATATTCCATAAAGAAGAAAAACCGTTACAGGCCGTTACAGCCGTTAATAACGGCTATAATGCGGTAAACTAAAACATCGGTCATCATCCGTGGGCCATAATGAACATACCTACAATTTTTCAGAAAGATCGGCCCAGTAGTTTTGTCTGGAGCGAGTGGAACACATTTTGACCACGGACACACGGACACACAGACAGACACACACACACACAGACAGCATTTCTTCGTTCCCATTCTAAAGTACTCCCTGTTCTATAAGAACTGGGAGTACAAAAAGAGGGCCATAGTTATCCTCTAGTCTCCTTAAATCAATGTACCCAATGACAAACACCAACCATAAAAGTTCTCTTGGTATTTTGATTAAAACCAAGAACTTTTGTGTAGGGGCTTTCTTGTGAACGAATGGTTTATTAGAATCATGGTTTTTTGTGGGTCCTCCAACTTCCAATTTTTACCCCCAATTTTGCTTCCCCCCCCCCCCCCCCTTTTTTTTTTTTTTTTTTTGTACTGTCCGTGGACAAAATGTGTTCCACTCGCTCCAGAGAAAACTTCTGGGCCGATCTTTCTGAAGATTTGTAGGTATGTTCATTATGGGTCACGGATGATGCCCGATGTTTTATTTTACCAGAATAGCCGTTACTAACGGCTATAACGGCCCAAAACGTTTTTTTTTTTCTTCTTTATGGAATGTCTCAGAAAGTACTTGGCCGATTTATAAGCGGTTTCGATGATCTTGTGACAAATCGGAGCCTCTTTCCATATGCAAGTGATGTAATGCTAAAAATCGATTAAACAACCGTTAAAAACCGTTATTTTGCCGTTATTTCTTATATATAGGTGGACTTTAATGAAATTTGGTATATAGAAAGGTTATCACACACAAATGGCACTTCTATAGTGTTTCAAATTTTGATCGTTAAAAACCGTTATTCTTGATATATTGTCCGATTTGGATGAAATTTGGTGTGTACACAGGCTTTAGCCCAGTGAGGACCAAAATACCAGTTTCAAAAGTGTACCTCCCTTATTATGACCGTTAAAACCGTTATTTTGCCGTTATTGTACTACCAGTTCTGATAGAACATGGAGTACTTTACAATGGGAACGAAGAAATGCTGTCTGTGTGTAAGTCCGTCCGTGGTCAAAATGTGTTCCACTCGCTCCAGACAAAACTACTGGGCCCATCTTTCTGAAAATTTGTAGGTATGTTCATTAAGGGACAAGGATGATGCCCGATGTTTTAGTTTACCGTTATAGCCGTTACTAACGGCTGTAATGGCCTGTAACGGTTTTTATATCATTACGGAATATCTCCGAAAGTACCTGCCCGATCTTTGTGAAAATTAGCAGGTATAAACATGATGTGTCACGGATGATGCCCGATGTTTTAGTTTACCCCGTTATAGCCGTTACTAACGGCTGTAACGGCCTGTAACGGTTTTTCTTCTTTATGGAATATCTTAAAAAGGTACTTGGCCGATCCTTCTGAAAATTTGTAGGTATGTTCATTATGGGTCACGAATAATGCCCGACGTTTTAGTTTACCGTTATAGTCGTTACTAACGGCTGTAACGGCCTGTAACGGTTTTCCCTCTTTATGGAATATCTCCGAAAGTACTTGGCCGATCTTTGTGAAAATTAGCATGTATGTTCATTATGGGTCACGAATAATTCCCGATGTTTTAGTTTACCGTTATAGCCGTTACTAACGGCTGTAACGGCCTGTAACTGTTTTTCTTCTTTATGAAATATCTCAGAAAGTACTTGGCCGATCTTAGTGAAAATTAGCAGGTATGTTCATTATGGGTCATGGATGATGCCCGATGTTTTAGTTTACCCCGTTATAGCTGTTACTAACGGCTGTAACGGCCTGTAACGGTTTTACTTCTTTATGGAATATCTCCGAAAGTACTTGGCCGATCTTTCTGAAAATTTGTAGCTATGTTCATTGTGAGTCACAAATAATGCCCTATGTTTTAGTTTACCGTTATAACCGTTACTAACGGCTGTAACGGCCTGTAACGGTTTTTCTTCTTTATGGAATATCTCCGAAAGTACATGGCCGATCTTTGTGAAAATTAGCATGTATGTTCATTATGGTTCACGGATGATGCCCGATGTTTTATTTTACCAGAATAGCCGTTACTAACGGCTATAACGGCCCAAAACGTTTTTTTTTTTCTTCTTTATGGAATGTCTCAGAAAGTACTTGGCCGATTTATAAGCGGTTTCGATGATCTTGTGACAAATCGGAGCCTCTTTCCATATGCAAGTGATGTAATGCTAAAAATCGATTAAACAACCGTTAAAAACCGTTATTTTGCCGTTATTTCTTATATATAGGTGGACTTTAATGAAATTTGGTATATAGAAAGGTTATCACACACAAATGGCACTTCTATAGTGTTTCAAATTTTGATCGTTAAAAACCGTTATTCTTGATATATTGTCCGATTTGGATGAAATTTGGTGTGTACACAGGCTTTAGCCCAGTGAGGACCAAAATACCAGTTTCAAAAGTGTACCTCCCTTATTATGACCGTTAAAACCGTTATTTTGCCGTTATTGTACTACCAGTTCTGATAGAACATGGAGTACTTTACAATGGGAACGAAGAAATGCTGTCTGTGTGTAAGTCCGTCCGTGGTCAAAATGTGTTCCACTCGCTCCAGACAAAACTACTGGGCCCATCTTTCTGAAAATTTGTAGGTATGTTCATTAAGGGACAAGGATGATGCCCGATGTTTTAGTTTACCGTTATAGCCGTTACTAACGGCTGTAATGGCCTGTAACGGTTTTTATTCATTACGGAATATCTCCGAAAGTACCTGCCCGATCTTTGTGAAAATTAGCAGGTATAAACATGATGTGTCACGGATGATGCCCGATGTTTTAGTTTACCCCGTTATAGCCGTTACTAACGGCTGTAACGGCCTGTAACGGTTTTTCTTCTTTATGGAATATCTTAAAAAGGTACTTGGCCGATCCTTCTGAAAATTTGTAGGTATGTTCATTATGGGTCACGAATAATGCCCGACGTTTTAGTTTACCGTTATAGTCGTTACTAACGGCTGTAACGGCCTGTAACGGTTTTCCCTCTTTATGGAATATCTCCGAAAGTACTTGGCCGATCTTTGTGAAAATTAGCATGTATGTTCATTATGGGTCACGAATAATTCCCGATGTTTTAGTTTACCGTTATAGCCGTTACTAACGGCTGTAACGGCCTGTAACTGTTTTTCTTCTTTATGAAATATCTCAGAAAGTACTTGGCCGATCTTAGTGAAAATTAGCAGGTATGTTCATTATGGGTCATGGATGATGCCCGATGTTTTAGTTTACCCCGTTATAGCTGTTACTAACGGCTGTAACGGCCTGTAACGGTTTTACTTCTTTATGGAATATCTCCGAAAGTACTTGGCCGATCTTTCTGAAAATTTGTAGCTATGTTCATTGTGAGTCACAAATAATGCCCTATGTTTTAGTTTACCGTTATAACCGTTACTAACGGCTGTAACGGCCTGTAACGGTTTTTCTTCTTTATGGAATATCTCCGAAAGTACATGGCCGATCTTTGTGAAAATTAGCATGTATGTTCATTATGGTTCACGAATAATGCCCGATGTTTTAGCTTACCGTTATAGCCGTTACTAACGGCCTGTAACGGATTTTCTATCTTCATGGAATATCTCAGAAAGTACTTGGCCGATCTTTGTGAAAATTAGCAGGTATGTTCATTATAGATCATGGATGATGCCCAATGTTTTAGTTTGCCGTTATAGCCGTTACTAACGACTGTAACGGCCTGTAACGGTTTTCCTTCTTTATGGAATATCTCCTAAAGGACTTGGCAGATCTTTGTGAAAATTAGCAGGTATGTTCACTATGGGTTACGGATGATGTCCGATGTTTTAGTTTACCGTTATACCGTTACTAAAGGCTATAACGGCCCATAACGGTTTTTCTTCTTGATGGAATATCTCAGAAAGTACTTGGCCGATTTTTCTGTCAGATAAGGAACAGGGCACTTCCACAACAGCGCAAGATCTAGTCAGTGCCACACAGCGCTTCAAAAGCCGCGTCCATTCTGAATAATCCGTTATGACAGTAAGACATGTGTCACACATCGACAGTGTTTCCAGGTGAAGTAGGCATTTTGAAGAGACACCAGCAATATAGCCCAAAGAGTGTTTGAAAGCTGTTTTGTTTTAAGATGTATCATACAATAAACACCCGTGGCAAGAAGTCACATGTTTGATCCGCTGCAATGCACTGCCAATTGACCGATTGGTGCTTAAAACTTGTAAGTGAAATTCATTTGCTGGTTTTCGTTTCCTTTCTTTCTTTCCCTTTGTTTTGTTTTGTTCGTTTCGTTCTTGAGCGTTTTTTCCTTTCTTTTTTTCTAGTGCGTTTGTAGCTGCTCCCCACCCCTTCGCCGTTGTTCCTCTCACACCCCTTTGTCCTCACTCTCCGCCCAACAGTCCCTTCAAACCCTAAACTGATCTTTTCTTTGTCTTTGTTGTCCTTTGAACTGTTTCTTACGGTCTTTTTCCTCTGCAAATCTGCTTCCTTTATTTGTTCTTTGAAGTTCTTCACTGTATTTTCTTTCTTTCTGCTTTGCTCGTGATGTTTGGTTTTTATGGCTGTTGACTTACTGCTTTTGATGTCTATAGGTTATCTTTTTTTTTTCTTGTCTTTTGAAATTTCTTGTCCACTTTTTGTTCTTGCCCGTCTCTTGCTTTCCGATTGACGAGTCTTGAACTGGAATCTTTCTCTTAAGTGTCTTTTCATTTTTTTTTCTTTTCTCTTTTTCTTTTTGTTTCTTGTTTTAATCATGTATTTATTTTTATGTTCTTTTGCTTCATGTCTCTGTGGATGGTCCCCGTCTCTCTCTCTCTCCTCTCTCTCTCTCTCTCTCTCTCTCTAATTCTTCCTCTCATTCTCTCTCTCTCTCTCTCTCTCTCTCTCTCTCTCTCTCTCCCTCCCTCCCTCTCCCTCTCCTTCCCTACTCTCCCTCGCTCCCTCCTCACCTTCTCAAATGGTTAAGTTGTGGTTTGTCATTCATGAGGTGGGACATGGAAAATAGTAAGAATTTCAAAATCATATCGTCCTCAGCTAGACTGACATGCGCTTGCAGCAGATGAAAAAAAAGAAAGAAAGAAAAAAGAAATCTGACACAACGACCACTACTCCTAAGACATTTCTGAGAAAGATCTCAGTGAAATATCATTCGGCATTGTTAAGAACGAAAACCCGTAATTAACTATATCACTATGAAAGGCAACGCTATATCAGCATTTCACATCACTATTGAACAGTCACTTCTGACAAACTTAAAACCAGGAGTCGGCTGATCATACATATACCTTTATTTTGAATTCTCATTGATCCATCGTGCGATGAATGCGCCTTTGTTTGGGGAGAGGCGACCCTCTGACTGAAACACGAGTACAGGTGAAAAATGTCTTCAGTCACCATGAAACTGATTTCACAGGTATTTCAAAAGCAGGTGGCAGGGAGGCTGGGGTAAGGATCTTGGTAAAGGGGTGGGGGGAGGAAGAGTGGAGAGAGGATGAAAATGACGACGTTAAAACGCCATTGAGGTCTGTGTTTTGAACTGCACCATGTATATATGGCCGCCCAAAGCACCATGTGTATATGGCCGCCCAGAGCACCATGTGTATATGGCCGCCCAGAGCACCATGTGTATATGGCCGCCCACAGTCGATCTTTGTGTGTGCAAGGCTAATGGTCAGAGCTGGACAAAGTGTCGGGGAATGGACGAGTCCCGTCCAGTTACTTGCATGGATTGTTGTCAAAGTCGCCGAACAGCCTTGGGAATCATATTCGTGTAACGCACATGATTTTCCGTCCCAAACGTCTGAATACATTTTGTCCTTTCCTAAGATCAGCATGAGAATTGCGTGTGTTGCAAGTGGTTAAAAATAAAAAAAAATGGCATGAATGGCATCTAACCAGAGAGAGAGAGAGAGAGAGAGAGAGAGAGAGAGAGAGAGAGAGACACACACACACACACACACACACACACACACACACACACACACAGAACTGGCTGTAATACATTCGCCAGGGAGTACTTCTGTAAATGCACTCACGACCATTTTACCCTGTCTGAAGGCTGATCGAGAATCACAAATTACACACTGGATGGGCGAAATGGGAATGGCGAGCAGGCAAAACGGGACAAAGCGCCAAACTCTCAAGAGGCCAATCAAGATCGGCGAGTCGCTTATGCGTTCTATAGCACGCGTTCAGTAACAGACGGGAAGCAACTGGAACGCGCTGTAGCCGGCCGTTTTGTCCGACCCGGCCGTTTTGTCCGAGGTTGGACAAAACGGCCGGGTTGGACAAAACGGCCGGCTAAAACGCGGCTGTTTTGTCCGACTTTCAATTTTTTGTCGGACAAAACGGCCTGGTTGGACAAAACGGCCGGCTGTAAGTAAGCGGCCGTTTTGTCCGATATATATTTTTAATTGTTCTATGCCCAGTTCCACTGGCAAAGTAGTATAAATTCGTCACGTTCTGTTTTGTTTGTTTGTTTGTTTGTTTTTTGTTTTTGTTTTTTGTTTGTTTGTTTTTTCTGTCTGTCGCAAGGATATCTTCCGAACGGAAAGTCGGAGTCGCGTCAAACTTTGTGTGGTGGTGTGGCACAAGAATGGCAAGAGATCCGAACAAGAAGGTCATGACCTTGACGTACGACCTTTGTAGGCCAATCAGGGTCAAGGTCAAGGTCGAGGAGATAGCTGGACCCTAAAAATTTGAGGGTGGGGAAATTTTTGTTGCAGTCATGTATTCTGAACGGGTAGACAGACGCAATTCAAATTTTATGTGATGTTGTACCACCTTAGTTGGAAGATTTTCCAAACAAATATTTCAAGGTCAAGGTCATGACCTTGGCGAATGACTTTCAAAACTGAAAACCTATTTTTAGCCATATCTCGAGCACTGGAAAACATAGGATTGAAACAGCATGGAGGTGATTTGGCTTATGGTGCATCCAAATATTGTAAACCGATCAAGGTCGTAGTCTCTTCAAATTTTGTGTGGTGGTGTACCACATGAATGGCAAGAGATCTGAACAACAATATTCAAGGTCAAGGTCATGACCTTTTTTCTGTCTGTCCCAAGGATATCTTCCGAACGGAAAGTCGGAGTCGCGTCAAACTTTGTGTGGTGGTGTGCCACATGAATGGCAAGAGATTCGAACAAGATGTGTGTGTGTGTGTGTGTGTGTGTGTGTGTGTGTGTGCGTGCGTGCGTGCGTGCGTGCGTGCGTGCGTGCGTGCGTGTGTGTGTGTGTGTGTGTGTGTGTGGAGACAGACAGACAGACAGACAGACAGACAGACAGAGACAGAGAGACACAGAGAAAGAGTGAGAGAGAGAGAGAGAGAGAGAGAGAGAGAGACAGACAGACAGACAGACAGACAGACAGACACAGAGACAGATACAGAGACAGAGAGAGAGAGAGAGAGAGAGAGAGAGAGAGAGAATCTATAACTTCATGTGACTTATGAATGTCAGTGTGTGTCAGCTACTCAGTGTGTGTGTGTGTGTGTGTGTGTGTGTGTGTGTGTGTGTGTGTGTGTGTGTGTGTGTGTGTGCACTGTGCACGTATGTATGTTATGTCAAATAAATCGAAGTTTTGAATTATCATTCAAGAACAACTTTTACCTCAAAAGATAGATGAAAGACAGCCCTATCTACGCTGAAAAAGGCAGTACTGCAAATACACAAAGAAGCAAGAAAACAGGAGGGGATGGCTTAAATACACCTTTTCCAAATTTTTAAGGTCAAGGTTATGACCTTGACGTGTGACTTTCAAAACCGAAAATCTATTTTTAGCCATATCTCGGGCAGCGGTCGACATAGGAAGCTGAAACTTGGTATGAAGGTTGTTTGGCTTATTGCTCTCCAAATATGTCAAAGCAATTAAGGTCAAGGAAAAGGTCACAGACAACGTCAGACTCCCAAAATTGAGGGTGCATCAGTTGTTTGTCCCAAGACCCCAACGGTTTGATACAGTCACCTCAAATGTTGTATCGTAATGTGCCACCTGCCTCTCTCTGTCTCTGTCTGTCTGTCTGTCTGTCTATACTTTATTTGTCTGTTTATACTTCTTTGCCAGTGAAATATCGGACAAAACGGCCGCTTACTTAGAGCCGGCCGTTTTGTCCAACCAGGCCGTTTTGTCCGACAAAAAATTGAAAGTCGGACAAAACAGCCGCGTTTTAGCCGGCCGTTTTGTCCGACCCGGCCGTTTTGTCTGACCTCGGACAAAACAGCCGGGTCGGACAAAACGGCCGGCTACACGCGCCTATGGAAACAACAGACGTCTTCACCGACCTTAATTTCATACATTTGCCAATATTTCGTACTGTTTTGTTGCGTTTACCAAAATGATAATAACGATAAATAAATCAATAAAGAGATAAATAGATAAGTAAATAAACGAATAAGAAGTCACCAGCCAGTTGTAGTTTCATTCCTAATGAATTTGACGTAAGATTTGTGATGTTTTATTCCTACCAGTGACGGCATTGTTCCCATTAGTGACATCAAACCTGTAGACATCCCGTCAAAGAGAAGGCGGACGAACCAGAAGAAAAGGCGATTAGGACCGGTTTAACCTTCACCACCCCTCGCCTCTCCCCTCCCTCCCCTTTCCCACTCCTTGGTGATTTACCATACATTTTCTGACCAGAGGTAAGTAACAGACCTCTATGAAGGTTGACGCGGTACCCATGTGTCCCTGTGCCCATGTGTGTCTCGTGATTATGCATCTGTGTGCCTGTGTGTGTCCCTGTGCCGATGCATCCCTGTACCTCGGCGTCCCTGTTTCTAAGTGTCCGTGTGCCTGTATCCTCGTGCCTAGATGTCCCTGTGTCCGAGTCCTTGTGCCCAGGCATTCCAGTCTCTGTGGTGTCTCTGTGCATAGATATCCCTCTCCCCATGTTCTCTATGCATTTGTTCCTGTACCTTGGTGTCCCTGTGATAATTCGACTCTGTGCCTGTATTCTCCTACCTATACGTTATGGTGTCCGGGTCCCCCTATACCTATATGTCATGTGTCCGGGTTCCCCCATACCTATGTGTCATGGTGTCCGGGTCTTCCCATACCTATGTGTCATGGTGTCCGGGTCCCCCTATACCTATGTGTCATGTGTCCGGGTCCCCCATACCCATGTGTCATGTGTCCGAGTCCCCCCATACCTATGTGTCATGGTGTCCGGGTCTTCCCATACCTATGTGTCATGTGTCCGGGTCCCCCCATACTATGTGTCATGTGTCCGGGTCCCCCCATACTTATGTGTCATGGTGTCCGGGTCTTCCCATACCTATGTGTCATGTGTCTGGGTCCCCCATACCTATGTGTCATGTGTCCGGGTCCCCCATACCTATGTGTCATGGTGTCCGGGTCTTCCCATACCTATATGTCATGGTGTTCGGGTCCCCTATACCTATGTGTCATGGTGTCCGGGTCTTCCGATACCTATGTGTCATGGTGTCCGGGTTCCCCTATACCTATGTGTCATGGTGTCCGGGTCCCCCCATACCTATGTGTCATGGTGTCTGGGTCCCCCCATACCTATGTGTCACGGTGCTTGTGTCGCCCATTGCCTATGTGTTACGGTGCTTGTGTCCCCCATTGACTACGTGTCATGGTGCTTGTGTTCTCCATTGCCTGTGTGTCATGGTGCTTGTGTCCCCCATTGCCTATGTGTCATGATGCTTGTGTCCCCCATTGACTATGTGTCATGGTGCTTGTGTCCCCATTGCCTATGTGTCATGGTGCTTGTGTCCCCCATTGCCTGTGTGTCATGGTGCTTGTGTCCCCCATTGCCTATGTGTCATGATGCTTGTGTCCCCCATTGACTATGTGTCATGGTGCTTGTGTCCCCATTGCCTATGTGTCATGGTGCTTGTGTCCCCCATTGCCTATGTGTCATGGTGCTTGTGCCCCCCATTGTCTATGTGTCATGGTGCTCGTGTCCCCCACTACGTATGTGTCATGGTGCTTGTATCCCCCATTACCTATGTATCATGGTACTTGCGTCCCCCCATGCCTATCTGTCATGGTTCTGGGTCCCCCATTGCCTGTGTGGCATGGTACTGGGTCCCCATTGCCTACATGTTATGGTGTCTGGGTCCCCTTTGCCAATGTGTTATGGTGTCTGGGTCCTCCTTTGCCTGTGTGTCATTGTGTCTGGGTCCCTGTTATGAAGTGAGAAGCCTGTTGAATTGTATTTCAGATACCTGTTGATCTTTTAGATTTTACTTAAGGAATTTGCAGTACCTGTGTGGCACTGCTAGATGTTTTATCTAATATGTAATGTTATCTTGACGTCATTGTCTTGACATTTTCTTTTTGGTGAGATGTGTTTTCTCTTGTTCGTTTTTGGTTGGCTTTGTTAAGCTGAATGTTATACCCTGAATGTTTCCGTGCACCAGGTAACTAACACATTTAATTACCGTTTCTCCTTACTAATATAATGGATAACTATGAATGTTTTGGTAGGCTGATATTGTATACTATTCTTTTCTCGGTACAGTAAATTCATTGTGTCAAGTTATCTGGGGGAAAAGTTGTTTTAAGTGATTTGATGATTAATATTTGACAACTGACGTTAAAGTTATGACGTCTTGATAACTAACAACACAAATGTGATTAAGCAATAAGTAACTAGTTTCTGTTAATTGGTGTGAGTGTTGAGCAGTGTGTGTGGTGTGAATAGAAGGTAGGAGTAATTATTTAGAGAACAAGACAGTAAGGGGAACAGTGACGAGGACAAGACAAGGAAGGATTTCGCTTACTACCAGGGGGAAAACAGACGTAGTAACAAGAACTTAAGACTGTATATTTTGATTCAGGGTTTCTTTTCCCGTGGAGATCGGCCAGGAGCTGCGCCGCTCTGGGACTGGAGAAACGTTCCAGGAGTTGGGGGGGGGGGGGGGGGGGCAGGGGGGTTGCAGACTTTCTACAGGAAATCTTTGTCATACTGGGTGTAGGTGCGAAGAGAGGGATGGATGGAGCGGGAGGAAGAGAGAAGGAAGGGACGGGAAAGATGCTGTATGATACAGGTCTATTCTACCAGAGCATTTCACCGTTTCCCCTCTCTGTATACCTCACACAGTGAACAGTTTCTACTTTCCCCGGCGATGTTACATTGGCAACAAGTACTGTTATGAAGCCTCTGTCTGCAAAGGCAGCACTGTGAACACACCGTGATTTGGGATGCTGAAAATGCCTTATCCAGCATGCAGCTCAACTCGACAAAACATTTGGCTGCACAGCACGTGCAAGAAGTGCCATTCGGACAAAGTGAGTCGATTTCTTTGCCCACGATGCAGAAGAGCACTCCGTTTCAGTCTCCACTGCGAGTTTCCTTTTCTGTGGAGGACTGATTTAATCTGGAAGTTTGTCGGCGTTTACATCCATATTTATAATAGCCACGGTTCCTTTGAGACAGCAAATGCCAGTGCGGCTGGATTGTCCAGGAGACCCGTCCTGAATGGTGATGTCAGATATTTCGCTTGTGAACAAAAGTACAACCCA
>CM065734.1:10811452-10833952 GCA_033310375.1 Conus canariensis
GAGAGAGAGAGAGAGAGAGGAGAGAGAGAGAGAGAGAGAAACGCAGTAATGTAATGAATTCATCCATCTTCCCATGGCAATGGGAACGGTAGAATGGAGACGATTTTTTTAAAAAAGAGGAAATTTTCGGGGGAGAGAGAGAGAGAGAGAGAGAGAGAGAGAGAGAGAGAGAGAGAGAGAATCAAATACCAGCTTGTGCAAAGGTCGACTGACAAAGTTAGTTTAGTGCTAACAAAAGGATCACGAGTTACATATTTTGCAGGTACTTTATGACCGTGTTATTCGTACACGCACACGACAAACATCTGCTCTTATTTCCATACTGACGTCACATCCACGTCAATCGCCCTGAAACGTTTTATTATTTTATGACTGCGTTTGCCACTAGATGGAGAAAGTTCTAGCACAAGACAGATAGCGGTAATAGAATCTATCTTGCGCAGGCACGCAAAATTGGTTTTTACACGCAAAAAAACCTAACCAACGCTTTAAACTCAATTTATTCACACCGAATATAGGCCTACGACAAGACGATGATGACACAAAAGTAAGATAGACAGAAGACAGTAGATACGACGGATTTAGACAAATGTACGATGGACGAACGAATAGATACCAGCAGTAATCTGTGCGAGTCTTTGCAAGGACAACAGTTAGTCTGCCGTTCATTCATCGCTAGTTCTCAGTGGATAACAGCGCGTCTGGAACCGACCTTCCCCACAGACACGGGTTACAGCGATGTCTCGTAAAAACGGTCGAAATGTGAAGACAATGGCTACGTAGATGACGAAGAGAAAGAAAGGCAGAAAGCAAAAAAAAAAAAAAAAAAAAAAAAGAAAGTCTCTTCCAGTCAAGACCTTTAAAACAGAAGGAAATCAGAAATAATGGAGCATATAACATTATAGGCGGTCTTCCTGTTGGTGCTCTTTAAAATCAACTTTTCTTTTTTTCTTCTTCTTTATATCACAGTGAGAATGGTATTAATAATATTTTAACACAGCAGAATGTACATAAGCTGTTCACCTAAAGCGGATTTAGTCTCAACTCAATTCAGGGGACGTGAATTATATCGATTACGTAATATCTATTTGACAATCATCAAGACACAATCTAGTTGCTAGGTCATCGTAACAGGAAGAAAACTATTTCTTCTTATTTATGAAATAAAATAATCATGGTTTATTCAATTAATAGTTTTAATCCAAACTACGTATGATTATGGATAGTCGGAAGTTTTTTGTCTATTTGTTTTCGTTTTTTTTCTTTTCTTAATCACTAAGTGAGGCTGGAAGAATGCACCAAATGCCGCCAATGTCAGACGTCATAACGCTGCTCCGTAAAAATAAGTCCATACCACAAAATACGTCATGAATGCAAGTACAATGGTTCAAAGAATGAATGATAGCGGAAAAAAAAAGAAAAAAAAAAAAAGAAAAAGAAAATGAAAGCGCGCATAGGCTTTAAGCTGGCACTGTTCAATCACAACACAATAAATTATGAGAACTGTGGCAGAGTCGTTACACACCCCTCCCTCCGTTTCCTGCCCCAGCCTTTCTCATGCATTGTTTTGCACGTGGCTTGGGTATGGCTGTCAGACTACGGTATGCATGACGTACGAAATATTCGAGTAGACTCACGTACTGCACAAAACGTCCTAAGGATATAAGGCTTGTACTGTGGATAGAGAGAGTGCGGCGTTCTCAGATAACTCGCATTTTGGTGTGCTAATTGTGATGCATTTCTAAACAAATGATGTTATCCTGATTGGTCATAATGTAGACACTTCTCTCCTCCTTCATTTCACTGGGTATACAGGAGATGGCTCTCCCTCTTTTTTTTTTTTTTTTTTTTAATCATTTTAGAGTTTGTTATATGTTCCTAATTTCATCGCTAGGGTTGCAGTAGACAAGTGTTATGACAATCCATAGAAACTTCTTAGTGTACAGAAATCATCGGGTCACCCTGGAAGGGTATCTCGTCACAACATGGCGATGGTTATCCATTCATATCACTAATGCCATTCATGAGAAAAAACTTTGAATCGCACCACCGTCAAATTCATACTTTTCGTATTGTTTAAAATATTTCGGTCGGTGTTAAAGGTTGATCAAGATAAGTGCAAAAAAAACATATTCACACAAAACATACTTCGATGTGGTATTTATAATGTTTGTGCTCGCTTGTTGATTCTTGATTTACTTTAGTTTTTAAATCGGTAACCTAATCATGAGTTTTATTCCTCTGCGAAATCACAAGTTTATATCTAAAATGCACAAAATTTTCTCGTATGTTAGAAGACAAACCAGTATATAACACTTAACGGCTTATTATTTTCATATTTACAAAAGACTCGTTTGAAGAAGAGGTTTGATAGATTTTTTATATAAAATACAGCTCTAAACATTACTTTTTTTCATCGAAAAATTAACAAAGTATACCTATTTGTAAATGACATTTTAGACTAAACATTCTTCCAATATTCATACATCAAAATATGAGTTTTGGACGAAACATGGTTATAATTGAACACATATTTCTGAGGTTATCCTTGTATTGACGCTCTATTTCCCATTTTATTGAGCAAAAAAAAAAAAAAAAAAAGCCGAAAATTTATATGAAATACCTGTCTACCATTTTTGTGTGATTTTTTAAAAACCAGTCGATGCAGGCTAGTTGATTATCACAGATTTTGATCTGACTTGTGATCGACATGTTGAACGTGGCTGCCATTCCCCATCAAGCGCTAGGCAAGAAGGAAGCACTAAATCTCATTATATTTTCATTTAACGAAAGAATCAAGAAGAGGTATGATGAATTTTAATATGGAATAAAAGTTCAAAGCATTAATAAGCTATAAAGAGTATAATAAATGCAGCTGCCGGCATATTTAGAATACGGTTTGAATTAATTAAACGTGAGTGTAACTTAGATAGATACTTCTTTCGCAAAATAAAGTGAAGAGAGAATTCTTGGCTGGCAGCACGTCGATAGCAAAGACAGCTCTGTGGTCCTTCAAACAATATACGTCGATAGCAAAGACAGCTCTGTGGTCCTTCAAACAATACACGTCGATAACAAAGACAGCTCTGTGGTCCTTCAAACAATATACGTCGATAGCAAAGACAGCTCTGTGGTCCTTCAAACAATGTACGTCGATAGCAAAGACAGCTCTGTAGTCCTTAAAACAATATACGTCAATAGTTTATATATATATATATATATATATATACTTTTGATGTTATTATTTTTTATTTATTTATTTTTAATTTTTTGTTTGTTTGTTTGTTGTTGCTCTATTTTCTACTCAGCATCATATACCCCTGCAGTTTCATGGGAATTTCCTTTTGTTATTCTCTGTAATGAATGACTGCTATATCAAATAGATTTGGACAATGTTGTGTATGGAATTACTAAAGAATGATAGTATAGTCTTTACTTATTGGTGCACGTGAATACATTGAATGATGTATTACATTGTTTGTGTAAAAGGTTTCAAAAAGGAAAAGAGAACCTTCGTTGCAAGGGGGAAAAAAATAAACAGACAAAAAAAACAAAACAAAAAACAAAAAAAAAACACGTCAATAGCAAAGACAGCTCTGTAGTCCTTCAAACAATATATGTCGATAGCAAAGACAGCTCTGTGGTCCTTTAAACAATATACGTCGATATCAGCAATATACGTCGATAGCAAGACAGCTCAGTAGTCCTTCAAACAATACACGTCGATATCAACAATATAGGTCGATAGCAAAGACAGCTCAGTAGTCCTTCGAGCAATATATGTCCATAGCAAAGACAGCTCTGTAGTCCTTCAAACAATACATGTCGATAGCATAGACAGCTCTGTGGTCCTTCAAACAATACATGTCGATAGCATAGACAGCTCTGTGGTCCTTCAAACAATACATGTCGATAGCAAAGACAGCTCTGCAGTCCTTCAAACAATATACGTCCATAGCAAAGACAGCTCTGTAGTCCTTCAAACAATATAGGGCGATAGCATAGACAGCTCTGTGGTCCTTCAAACAAAACATGTCGATAGCAAAGACAGCTCTGTAGTCCTTCAAACAATATACGTCCATAGCAAAGACAGCTCTGTAGTCCTTCAAACAATATAGGGCGATAGCATAGACAGCTCTGTGGTCCTTCAAACAATACATGTCGATAGCAAAGACAGCTCTGTAGTCCTTCAAACAATATACGTCCATAGCAAAGACAGCTCTGTAGTCCTTCAAACATGTGCTCCTCCAATATTTACTGAACCTCTGAAAAATGGAGGACCAATTCTCTTGGAGATAAAGAAATGAAAACATCCCAGCGTATGAACTCAATTTGCTACACACGCTCAAGATGTTCTTTTTCATTTGACACCACCTGTGAAATGGAAGTCAGCTGCATATACACGACTGTCTACAGACACTCGAGTGTGCGCGCCCATATAGGCCTATACACACACATCAAAGAGTTGGATGTTTCAACAACTATTGTGACACAATGTCATGTTTAGATTTACAATGTGTATGTAAAAAAGAACAATGTTATCAAACATTTAGATGACGTATCCATCAGACGGAAGGATTTCCATTCGCATTATGTCAGTTGGCGTAACTCCCTGATCTTGGCAGGTGAAGGAAATAGTTCATGTGGTTGCCCTTGGAATAGCGTCATTTGCATGCCAAAACCAAGTGACACTTATCGCAAATCCTTAAAGATGAACAAGTTCACCTAAGCCTAATGATCGTAAAGAAGTACACTGTTGAGAGATCCCTGGGGTGCAGCATCATGGAAAGCAGCGCCCACTCTCTCCTTTACTTCCCTGAACTAAATCAGGTGTCCATTCACTGCTGGATGGATACAGCGTTTTCAAGCTGTAAAGTCTGACCCCATAGATAGGTTTTACGAAAGATCGTCAGTCCCGCGCTGATCGGTCTAACCATTTGACCAAAGGCCTCCCGCACATGACGAAGACCAGATGTGAAAAAGGACGGGCATTTGTCTCCGAGACAAATTGAATAATGGCCGGTTACAACAGCTACTTTTGTAGGTGTCCATCAAAAAGTTGATGAAACTGGTTACACTTGCGGGTTGGGTTGCCCCAATGCAGAAAAGTGGGAAATGAGAGAGAGAGAGAGAGAGAGAGAGAGAGAGAGAGAGAGGAGCGCTTAGGGGACGGGGTGTGGGATTGTAGGGGAGGCAGTTTTGTGAAGAAATAAAAGAATCAAGCGTTGTGGAGCGTGGAATCTTACTTAGCGTCTCTGGTCCAAGGACAAGAGGTGAACATGGCATCGCGATGAAATTTATATAATCTGCCGAATAGCGTAGCCCCACACGTTCTTAGCTAGGAGGGCACAAGGGAAAGCGTAAACCACCGCCAACACCGAACAGACATTGGATCTGCCCTTTCAGTCAGTTCATGAGTGAAACATTTTTTTTCATCTTAGGGAAGGTGATAAACGGTACGGACTGCAAAGTTTCTTCCCATGAATTAAAAAAAGGTATAGAAATAGCGAAATGTCAACGTTTATATTGCTACAAATCTTAATATTCCAAAACAAAATTCGTACCTAGATAGTTATCAAATGGTGCAGTACCATGGTGGTGTTCATGTTGTGTGGAAATGGGCAATAATCATACTGAAGAGATCCCGAATCCACCCTTTGATCTGTATCTGCACCATGGATCCGCACACAAATGTCATGGGTTTGATCTCGGGCCACCAGAATTTGGACTAAATACTGTTCCAAAGGGTTCAGTGGTTTTTGCTGACAAGACAGACAAACCAACTGACGTGGCTGAAAACAGTAAGCTCTTTTGTGGAAGTAAAGGAAGAAGAGACAGAGCCGACAAAGAAAATGACAATTTCAACAACTCTGGCTCAACTCCTTAACTCGTCATGTAATCCACTTCACTGTCGATGCAAAGAACATAAATATTATTTACATTGTTAGAGGCTACAGTTTAGAAACGAAAAAGTTTTATTTGATACCCACTGTTATTGTTTTCCGATACACTGCTGCCAGAAACGTACTGAGAGTGTAGCTGAAATTCCATAATCAACACTTTGGACTCTTATCTCTCGGACCTGGTTGACGCCGGAATATATAATAATAATATATATATATATATATAATATATATATATATATATATATATATTAGCAAAGTTAGCGTAGAGTACAGCCTTGTCATGCAGTCTCGGACCTAAATTGAAATCCGTACCATCACCTTCATCACCCTCATCCTCATAAGTCAGTATAAAAAAAGTGTCAAATTCTGTGTCCCTTCATGCCCTGCTCTCATCAGTTTCCATTATCTCTCTACGTCTATGCCCGTGATTTGGTTTTGTCGAAGTCACCGGCATCGGCAAATTCACGAGGACTGTTGTTTGACGCACATGGGGGCGCCCTCCGGAGGGAGAGCTCACTTACGCCAGCTGTGTGACTAATTAATGTCGTCAGTAGGGGGCGTAGTATGTGGTGTCCTGCGTGTGTTGGATCAGAACAGGCACCACTGAATGCCATCGAACTGACTCGGCAGCAGTGCAGTTTCTCCTCGGGTGGGTCGCCCTTATGATGACTTGACATTAACGACTTGGCCTTGACTGCTCCCTGTGGGTTGCCGGTGTCGGCCTGTGGCTGTGCACGGGGCGTGGCAGAATGAGCGGCGCGGGTGCAGGGCCACTGAAGTGGAGCAGAAAATGAGACAGAAAAAAAACACTTTCGTCCTTTAGGATATAAATATAAGAGAACAAATTAATCTTCACACGATCTCGCTGAAGATAAAACTTCACATCCAACTGCGAACGCAGGTTTTGTTTTGATCTCTTGTTCTCACGCTGTGAATGTCTTTTTGACAAATAGGCAAAGTTGTACAAGACTTGGGGGCCGGAATAGCTCAGTGGTAGAGCGCCGGAATCGTAATCTTGGGGTTGCGGGTTCGAATCTCCGCCGGGCCGTTTCGGTACAGGGGGATTTTTCCCTCGGAGTTAACATTGGTTCTGACTCCATTTCCCATACAGTCCTTCGAATGAGACTATAAACCGAGGTTCCGTGTGTGAACGCACGCACAACATCTTGCACACACGTAAAATCCCATCACCAACTTTCGGAAGAGAAGGCCAGTTTGGCCGTTGGTATGGATGACACGTTACACATAGCATGCATCTTCCCCGAAGTTGGAGTATGTCTGCCTTAATGGCGGGATAAAAAAACGGTCATACACACAAAACTCCACTTCCTATACAGAGGTGTCCGCAGGAGTATCAGCCTGCGTACGTAGAAGAAGAAGAAGAGGTACAAGACTGCACAGCAGAAAGAAAAGGTCTAAAACAAGTTAATATGCTTGTTCTTCTTAAAGATATCTTCTCACTCTGCTTGCAACAATAAGTGTATGAATTAAATCATGATATAGCCAGATTTGATCGAAGATGAACACTAGGGATATATGAACAGTTTGAATGTAACATTCAACTACATCTAAGAATGAATTTCAAATTAAGAGACCATCCATTTAAATTCCGCGGGAAAAATCATTGGAAAGTCTTCTCAAAAAGCAGTGAAAACAGTGTGGCTTGTTTCACTTGACTTTTAAGTCCATCGACCAAGTCTAGATTTTGATCGCTTGAGGCGGTGACTTATTTATTTATTTTCTATTTAAGCATCTAATAAGATTATTTGCTGTATACGTGGCTCTGCAGATAGGCACGTATGAGAGTAAGTTGATATCATTCATTACGTTAATTGTTTAGTTTCATCCGTCTTATCCCATAACTTGTAATTTTTTATGTATGTATGTATGTATGTATGTATGTATGTATGTATGTATGCATGTATGTATGTACCTACCGATGCATCTATCTTTCTTACAGAAATGAGGACACATATTCCAGCGGACCCATTCTCATTAGTCAAATTGATTTTCTTGTAGATGTCTTTTTCTAACAGAAACATTCTGACAGGAACTACAGTTATAACTGAGCAAATTTCAGATTGGGACTGTGTCATTGGTGAGGGGCACGTTTCTTCATCTCTTTCGTCAACCATGAGCATGATAGTCGACAATGTATGTTTTGACGTGGTGTTTGTATATTGCGCTAGTAAATGCTATTTGTAATCTAGAACATAAGCCAGTTGTTTATCGACACCGTCTTTGTTTGCTTCTTTGTTAGTTCTGTTCCATTAGTTATTCCTTTTGTCTGCCCTTTTGAATCCCCCCCCCCCCCCCCCCCCCCCCCCTCAGCGCCGTCTCTATCGTTTTGTATCGTTTTTCTTTTCTTCTCTTTTGTTTTCCTTTTCTTTTACGTTTCCTTTTTTCGTTTCTTCTTCTTCTTTTTCTCTCGCCCTCTCTCTCCCTGCCTCCCTCCCCCCCCCCCTCTGTCTCTCTCTTTCTCTTGTGTTTCTTCCAAATGACATATGACTTCTTACAGAAATGAGGAAGCATATCCCAGCGGACCCATTTGTGGGCGATCTTGACACGTCATAAAAGCACAACGCCATTAGTCAAAGCCTAACGAGGGGAGGTCTGCTTTCAGCCTTCATAACTCTCGCTCACTCGTTAGTAAGAGCTTGAAGGGGGATGACTGTTTCTGTCCTACTGCAAAGATGGCCATGCTTCGTCTCAGGGGGCAAAGCATTAGGGATGACTGTCCTTGGGGAGTAGTGGCGGTGTAAGTCTATCTCTGTGTGACCACTCTCCTTGCCTCCATTGCAAACCATACTTATGTCGACGTACAACAAAGTGAATCTTCTGTTTAACAGCATGTTAAACCTCGACAAATGGAAGCTATGAGCAAGAAATAAACCCAGCCCCACCCGCTCACGGGAGGAAAACCTGATATCCCCAATCCGCTCTTACCTTCCTCCCCCTCCTTTCCATACCCATTACCCCCTTTCCCTCGCGTCACACGTCCCCTACATGGTACAAACCATTTTTAACTGGTGTAATTCGCTGGTTTTTAACTGAGATAATTCACTGATTTTTAACTGACAAAATTCACTGGTTTTAACTGACGTAATTCACTGGTTTTTGATTGACGTAATGCACTTGCTTTAATTGACGTTATTCACTGCTTATAACTGACATAACTCAATGGTTTTAACTGAAGTAATTCACTGATTTTAACTGACGTAATTTAGTGGCTTTGACATAATTCACTGGTTCCTTGTACCAATTACAAGACAGTTCACAGAATTCGGCCTCACACACACATACACACACATTATATACCATATATATAATATATCATAATATATATAATATATAAAAATTAATATATGTGTATCTCTTCTCTCTCTCTCTCTCTCTCTCTCCTCTCTCTCTCTCTCTATATATATATATATATAGAGAGAGAGAGAGAGAGAGAGAGATGAAAACCGTAAACGTTTAAACAATCCAGTCTTTGACTCAGCTTCTTGCGTTTAAGATATCCTATCTTCGATACAGACAAATTAATTGTGGTTTGTAAGGATTGGAAGTGATACAGAAAATGTGTTCTGATTATGCATCGCTATTAGTTTTTTTCCCATCCGCCTAACAACAACGTCCTCTGACTGATCTACTCACTAAGGTGAAAGGAAAATTCATGTCTGCTCAGTGGACCAACTGAATGATCTCAACAGACGATGGCCGCTGATGTGCAAAGGAGGCAGGGCTAGCGTTCAACGGGAGTGACCCCGCCGTTTTCGCTGGACAGAACTGCATTGGTGGGCATACCCAAAGCAATTCAATCACATTAAACAGCTTTACAGTTCAATCAGAGTGAAAAATGCCCAAACATGGACGAAAAACTGCACCTGTAATTCAGACAGTCGATATCCTGATCTTTATCCTAGCCTATACTTATTAAATTAATCATTTGTTGCATCTTCCTGCATCAATAAAGAGTTCGTTTTCATACGCTTTATCTATCGCCTGACTTCGTACATTTTCCTTTTGCTCGTGTAAATAATTTCTTTGCTGAAAGAAATGTTAACATTGATGGATCTTCTTGATATTTTTACGTGAGTCCATGCAAAATGAAGAGCATTTTTCGTATTCTTCATTCTGTTTGAACACGTACCGTCGCCAACAAGTGGCGCATATTCTCATTCTTGTGTTACTAGCATGCGTTTCTTGTCTTATAAGGACAGGAAAAACTTGGACGGCACACCGGTCAGAAGACAGTATTTTTTTGGTACATGGCAGAAAAAATAAAGGAATACAGTTAGAATCAAACAAAGTTTCTTTGGCTGAATTCACCGTTTAAAGGCAAGATTTATTTATTTGTATGGAATAGCAGCGAATTTTAATCAGAGAGAACCTGAACTGGAAATTAAATGTTTTTTAGACTTCCTTTTTCTTTTTCTCCTCTGTCTATCTGTCCGTCTATCTATCCATCTATCTGACTATCCATCTGTCTATCCATCTATCTATCTGTCTCTCTCTCTCTCTCTATCTGCCTATCCATCCTCTCTCTCTCTCTCTCTCTCTCTCTCTCTCTCTCTCTCTCTCTCTCTCTCTCTCTCTCTCTCTCTCTCACGAGAAATGCCATTTGTGTTAACAGCTGTTGGGATTCTTTTGCTGGAATTTTGACAGAAGGCACAATACTACCTAAAAGAACCAAACAATATCAAGTAGATAAAAAAAAAGTAGTAACAGTAATAATAGCGTGCTTTCTCTGCATTGTTGAAGATTTTTTTTCTTCTAAACTTAAGGATGATTTAGATTTAGCGGATATATTAACCAGCACACACACACGCACGCACACACACAACACACACAGCACGCACGCACGCACGCACGCACGCACGCACGCACGCACGCACACACACACACAGAGAGAGAGAGAGAGAGAGAGAGAGAGAGAAGAGAGAGAGAGAACTGCGATTGATATAACAGGTTTTGAACAGTGCAAGAGCCTCAGCTCGTCAGCGAAAGAAATGACATTACAGTCACTCCTGAGACGACTTGCATGGTTCGCTGGACAAACAAACATAGATTGACAGATTAACTGATTGATTAGAATGCATGCCCTGACCCCCCTGCCACCATCCCCTACTTCCCCAGCCCCGATCGCCCTGGACTCCCTCTGTCCCCCTTCCTTATTCCCCCATCCCCGCCCTCTCCTGCCCAGTTACTTGTGTTGGTTCGAAGTAGTGTGATTTATTTTGTCTATATTCTCTCTCTCTCTCTCTCTCTCTCTCTCTCTCTCTCTCTCTCTCTCTCTCTCTCTCTCTCTCTCTCTGCCTGCTTCTGTCTGCTTGCCTACCCGTCTGTCTGTCTGTGCCTCTTTCAGTGTGTCTATCTGTCAGTGTTTTTCTTTCTCTGTCTGTCTGTCTGCTTGTCTGTGTGTCTGTGTTTGTCTATGTGTCTGCTGTCTGTCTGTCTGTCTCTGTCTCTCTCTCTCTCTTTGTCTCTCTGTCTCTCTCTCTCCCCCTTGTATACTCAGAAATGTACTCACAAGACTAGACACAAAATGTGTATTTCTGGTCGCTTTTTCTGGGTACATTCACCGAAGTTTGTATATATGATTGACAGATACAGGTAAACCTGTTTTGCTTATGTGATGGATGATGACTTTTAGCCGACGATGATCAGCACCAAGCACACGTTTTCAGCCAAAGAGGTTCAGTTTCACAGATTCTTTAAGCCTAGAAATGCTACTGCGAGAGAAAAGAATTATGGAAGTCTGGCGGCTATAACAGACCACGCGGAATCTTACCACTGCTACAATGTTTCACCTGAAATCTGAACGTGTTCTAAGTGCAGGCAAGAAAGCACCGCAGTGTCATAATTATTTCACATGAAATTCTGATGTTGTTGTTGTATAGTAAGTTCACATATTGTATCTCCACTGAAAACCTACTTCTCGTGAAAATTGCACGTCCAGTTCAGCAGTATTCTCGCATTCGTGGAATAAATAACTTCCAGGACCTCTCTTTTCTTCCCGTTATGAGTGATATTTGGTCCAAGAATCCGGATTGTGGTCCGAATCCACGCGTAACCTTACTTGATTTTCAGAAGCTAATAATGCACTTAGCCCGACTAAAAAAAAAAGAAGAAAGATCCATGCAATATCTGTTGAGAAATGGCTGACAATACAAGTACCCTGCATCTGGCAGTATTTAAATAAATGTATGTGTGTGTGTGTGTGTGGGGTGGGTGGGTGGGGGGGGGGGGGGAGTTGGGGGGGGGGGGGGGGAATCTTGATCGCCCGTTGATTCAGATCCACATCAAATTTCAACGGCTTCCTCCTACGGCCGCATTCCCTCTTTCTTACAGGTTTGGTCACAATTGATGTTCTGTGACAAACCAACACACGCAGGCCAGGAACCAAATCTCCTTGGCTCAGATGACGAAGACAGCAAACAGCCACAGAGGCAGCCGAACAGTGAGCGATAGATCAGAAAGAGGTCATGAAGCTTTAAAACGACCGAGTCAGAGAGAATGACAGGAAAGAGAAAATTAGCGACACGGAAAGCCCAGAGAGATGGGGTACAATTCGTATTGAAATTGCCGTCCGATATCCGTATGGAAGGAGGGTGGACGTACGCCAGACTGAATGTGTGATGACAGTAATACCAGTGCAGCATAAATATGTTGACAGGAATCATGATTCCGCAGAAGAGGGTGGATGTGAAAGCCGCAGCAGGGCTTTGAACCAAGTTTTTAGTAATTTTCCTTTCGGCGAGGAGACTGCCAAATAAAGCCATTCGAACATGTCGGGAATTTGATACGCATACTGACATTCAATTACCGATTCTTTTAAGTTTCCCTTGTCTATTGCCTGTTATTTACCGATTTTTGGTCCTTAGTGCAACAATTCAACGTGAGTCTAACCAGCACAGTCTTGTTGAATTGTTTATGTCTCTGTCTCTGTACCAAGCCCTCTATTGACAGCAGTGATTGCTTTGTGGTGCAGCCAGCGTGTGTGGTGCTCCCCTTCGAAGGGTGCTGCCACGTCCGGTCAGTGACAGTGCCCACGATCTTGCTGATGGCAATGATATTGTTTGTTTTTGTTCTTCCCGACACAGGGTCTGTAGCAGCAGCAGCAGCAGCAGCAGCAGCGGCAGCAGTTGCAACAGCAGCAGCAGCAGCAGCAGCAACAACAACAACAACAGTAGAACCCATTTCTACAGTCCCATACTGTTATACTGCTGGTTAAAATTGTTTTGATTTTGTATGTTTGTTATGTGATGTCATGCATTTGAAGTCGCCAGTCAGATGAAAGCGTCGTAGAAAAGACGAGCTAGAAAGCCCGTTCATCTTGATTGGTAACCGTAAACTACTCGCAAGACACGAACTTAAGAAGACAAAGAAACTTCCCGTTGAAAATTAAAGAGGGATCAACCAACTTGCTTTACATCACGTTTTTTTTTTCTTTTGCTCTGAAGGCAAATCTACCCCCCCCCCCCCCCCCCCCCCCGCCCCCCGAAAAAAAGCTCGTATGAATCGCATAGCTGTCCTTACATGTAGCGTATCATTCTTACCTTAAACCCATTCCATTTCTATTGATTTATCTTCCTCCGTTCCATGTCTTCTGTTGAATCTTGTTTCCTCACGTTTTGCTCGTCTTCCTTGCCTTAAAGATTAGTTATCTTTTGTTTATTTCATTTTAAAATTTCCCCAGTCAATTTCCTTTCATTCTGGGCACGACCATCGATTTTTAGGGAATAGCAATTGACGGTATAAGCAGAAAAAAACCCGGAATAAATGGAGCATCAGCTCTCGCAGTTTGAGGACAATTTATGAACATTTTCTATCCGCAGGGCGTGTTGTGGAAATTTGTGTGTGTCAAAGAAGTGTCGTATTTTTGAGGTGCAAAGATTCGATTTAAACAGTGGATCTGAGAAACAAGTGAAAATGTGTGACAGATTCTAGGAAATGAGGTCCTTCACACATAAAAAATAATGCTGCTCACCTTATCTCTTGCTCCTTCATATTTGACCAAGTGTCCCTGTTGTGTTTTCTTCAGTGGCTTCTTGTTGAGCGAAGGGTCTTCTACAAAGCTGCATCTACCTGCCATAAGTTTATTGAATCTTTCTGTCCTCAATACCTGACTGTAGCACCTGCACATTCCATCACGTGAACTCTGTTCTTCGTCTGATACTCGAATTCCCAAATTTCCTCAGTTCATACTCCAACTTTTGGTCAGCATTCCTTTGCCATCAAGTCCTTTTCATTCGGAAGCAGCTTGCAAATCAGCTGAGATTAACTGAATTATGCCTCTGTTCCCTCTTTCAAATGAAACCTGAAAACTTTTCTGTTCCTTCTAATTGATATACAAAAGAGTGTGTCAAATGTGTTTGGATGCGGAAGTTCATTACTCTATTTTGGGAGCGGAGGCGGATGATGAGGTAGGATATGGGTTCACTTCTGGTACAGGAGAACACACTCGTCAGAATTGTTTTTTTAATCAAGCTTTTGCACTAGTTGCAAAGTGAGACGACTGCAGACGGAAATCTAAACAAATCTTAAATAAATGTTAGCGAACCGTCAAGAGAAACGTGGACAAACGAGTCACAAGACAAAACACGCGTCTCGACCTCTTAGGTCTTCTTCAGGCAAGACACAAATGAATAAGACAACGAAAATGAGCGAATTTGGTACTCAGCTTCGACCTCTTCACTCTTCAGCGCAAGGTAGGTAGGCCCGCCTTGCGCTGAAGAGTGAAGAGATCGAAGCTGAGTACCAAATTCGTTCATTTTCGTTGTCTTATTTATTTGTGTCTTGCCTGAAGAAGACCTAAGAGGTCGAAACGCGTCGTGTTTTGTCTTGTGACTCGTTTGTCCACGTTTCTCTTAGCGGCAAGCTTTTGCAGTTTTTCCCTTCCCTGCCCCTGTAAACCTTTTCTATGGCTTGAACATTATATCCCGTGTTTTTTTTTCTGACCTGTTAAATCTAAACTCCAATGGGTGTGGGAAGGAGGGTAGAGGGGTGTTTTTGAAAGAAAGATTTTATACCTTTCTTCCAGCCGACTGTTTACTGTGAATGCTATCTGTAAACAAAACGGCAGTGTGTAGCTGGAGAAGTAAGAAAGACTTGTCAGAGATTCTCTCATCTGAAACTTTCGCCAGTTGGACTTGATCTGCCTTGCCAAGATTGGTCAGTATGCCTACCTTATCTGCTGTTATCTGCCCGCTGCTGGAAATTCCCCAGCTAAACAACATCACAACATCAACATGACAATGGGGATGCTTTATAAAACAAGATTTCCTGTTTTGGAAACACCCGATATCTTAGAGGTACCGTTTCAGGTTATTTCGTATCTTATTCTAAAATAGCTAGCAACAAGGAGAATAATTAACAAAGATCAACTGTCTTGAATTGCACCAGCTTCCGAATGTTGAACGTGTAGATCATCTTGTCCAGATGATATCTGAGCGACTTTCGTTGACACTTTTGGACAGGGTGGAAGAAAATGTCATCTGTAAAAAGAAACCATGAATAGCCTTTAGAAGTTTATTACAGCCAGCCATCTTATTGCAGCTATTGAAACCGTTTTCACTGTCGAACTTTTTGAAAGGATTGCGAAAGATTCTGACATGGGAACTGACGTTAAATAAACAAAATTTAATTGAGGTGTCAATTTTCGCCGAGCGCGCGCGACTCTGATGTGGAAATCTGTCGGTGTTTAAAAACCGAAGTTGTGGAACTGTTTTGTTTTACACGTGCTATTTACGGAATTATTGCTGGCAGGAATATTCTTGTCGCCGACGACCATATGCGCCAGCTTTTGCGGCAGATATTCTCGCACTGCGGCGCATATTTTCGACGGTGACAGCAGGTGCCAGCGACAATGTATATACTGAGGATAATTTATGTGTGCTGCAACAGTGTTGCGTGTGTGCGTGCGTGCGTGCGTGCGTGGTGTGTGTGTGTGTGTGTGTGTGTGTGTGTGTGTGTGTGTGTGTGTGTGTGTGTGTGTGTGTGTGTGTATGATCAACCCGTTTAATGGTTTTGACAGAAGTGGACCTCTTCGCTCAAATGATGAGATGTAGCAATTGATTCTGCACCTTGCCAAACTAGATGATCGCACGGTCGATAAATGCTAGTGCGCGCGCGCTCGCGTGTGGGCATGCATACGTGTGTGTGTGTGTGTGTGTGTGTGTGTGTGTGTGTGTGTGTGTGTGTGTGTGTGTGTGTGTGTGTGGGTGTGTGTGTGTGTGTGTGTGTGTGTGTGTGTGTGTGTGTGTGCTTGTGTGTGTGTGTGTGTGTGTGTGTGTGTGTGTGTGTGTGGTGTGGTGCTGTCGCGCGCGCGCACGCGCGTAAGAGCACGCGCGTGAATGCATGTATATGGGTGTGTGTTGCCTGAGTGTGCATTTGTGCTCTCTCTCTCTCTCTCTCTCTCTCTCTCTCTTCTCTCTCTCTCTCTCTCTCTCTCACTCGTAGGCTCACATTCTGTTGTGTGTGTGTGTGTGTGTGTGTGTGTGTGTGTGTGTGTGTGTGTGTGTGTGTGTGAGGGACAGACAGACAGACAGAGAGACTGACAGAGACAGACAGGCAGACAGACAGACACTCACACGCACACGCACACACACACACAGAGAGAGAGAGAAGAGAGAGAGAGAGAGAGAGAGAGAGAGAGACAGAGACAGAGACAGACAGACAGACAGAGACAGACAGGCACACACACACACACACACACACACACACACCACACACACACACACACACACACACACACACACACACTCATACACACACTTTTTCTCCTCTACGCCACGTTGTCGTCGGCCTATGTCTTGAAAGCGTTATGTGAACAGAAATCACTCAGTGCTTATGTCCACCAAGAAAACATTTTCATATAAGCACATGCATGCATGAACCACGCATCTAGAACAAGAGAGAGAGAAGAGAGAGAGAGAGAGAGAGAGAGAGAGAGAGAGAGTGGAGAGAGAGAGAGCAGACAGACAGACAGACAGACAGCGAGAGATAGACAGACAGTCAGACAGGCAGGAGACAGACAAACGCAGAGAGAGAGAGAGAGAGAGAGAGAGAGAGAGACAGAAGAGACAGACAGACAGACAGAGAGAGGGAGAGAGACAGAGACAGACAGACAGAGAGAGGGAGAGAGGAGAGAGAAGAAGAGAGAGAGAGAGAGAAGAGAGAGAGAGAGAGAGAGAGGAGAGAGAGAGAGTTTCAGATTCTGATTCAGATGTTTTTATTCTTATAGGCCTTGGCCCCCCCAGAAGGAGGATATACATGAAACATAATAAAGCCGCATCATCAGATTCAATATGATAATCACATTGCATAAAGGCTTCGCTTTTTGAAAGCTTTATATAAATAAACTGTAAACTGTTTTACAATGCTTTCATTCTCAGATGACATTAACAAGACAAGCCTGAACAGGCAAGGTCTTGTATAAAATTTCCGTGGAATAAATTTTCCTCTTTTAAATCTTGTAATTCTGGACAAGTTAATGCAAAATGCACTTCATCTTCTCTTGACTGTCGACATATTGGACATAGCAGATCAGAGTTATTGAATTGTTTATAACGATAATGATGAACAAAAATATCAGACACTCCAGCTCTAAACTTAGTCATTATAAACTTCAGGCGCCTGTCTATACGCATTGACATGCATATTGGGAGAGAATGCAGACCATAGAAAGTTCTATAAAAACTAAACCTATTACTATTTTGAACATGGAAATTCCAGTCTTGCCATCTACAGTCAATAAGTCTTTCTTTAAACGTAGGGACAAAGTTGTTCATATCTCCGACACCTTGGTTAAGCTATACATATCCAAAACCATATTCGTATAATTTCGCTCTAACATGTGACACCCATTCATCTTGCCTCTATTATCTAGTTCTAACAGCATTTTATACGCTTTATGAGGCAATCTATGTTGAGCCACCTGAGCTAGTTTTAACCAGTACTTGACACATTAACAATAAAATGTAAAGATATGGGGTATCTGTCAGTCTCACCAAACACAAGATCTTTTGGGGTTTGTGGTGATACACCCCAAAACTTTTTTTTAAAGCAAACAAATGAAACTTTTTCGCATTGTGCCGCTGCAGCATCAAGACCCCACAGTTCAGCCGCACATTGTAACATAGGCTGGATTTTAGCATCAAACAATTTCAAAAACAATTCAAGGGATTCCTTGTTAAGCAACGACAATTTCTTCACAATTCAGAGAGAGAGAGAGAGAGAGAGAGAGAGAGAGAGAGAGAGAGAGAGAGAGAGAGAGAGAGAGAGAGAGATTCAGATTCAGTATTCAGATGTTTAATTCATATTTAGGCCATTGCCCCTAATGAAGGGGAGTAATTGAACACTCATTTCATACAAACTTTTCTATACACATTATAAAGTCAGAACAATATTTTACGAAATGGCAATCTCACGCAACTGAAATGCTTTGTACAAGTAAATTGATAGATTTCTAACTGTTCTTTCACGTTTGCATGCCAAAAGTAAACTTAGTCGAAACAGGTTTGGAAATCTATAAAACTTAGCAGGAATGTATTGTTGTCTTAAGTTATTTAGTGCTGGACAACATAAGACAAAATGAACCTCATCCTCTTTACCGTTTTTACACAGTGGGCACATTAAATCATTCTCATTATGGGGTCCATATTGGTAGTAATGCTGAGCAATATCTGTTACCCCAAGTCTGAACTTAGTCATCACAACTTTCAGATGTCTGTCTAAATTTAGCAACAAATGAGTTTTCACATCAGGTACTGTACAAAATGTTCTGTATACACTAAATCTATCGCTATTCTTAATATGATCATCCCATTCCTGCCATCTACATGAAATTAATCTTTCCTTAAAATCATGCAAAAAAGCATTTATTTCTTCTACACCTTGATTTGTCCAAACAAAACCATATCCAAACGTAAACAGTTTACAGCGGATGTTTGAAGCTCAGTTTCTTTTGTCGCGTGAATCTAAATCTAGCAGCATCCTATAGGCTTTGCGTGGTAGCCTTGACTCATCCATTCGAGTACGTTTTAGCCAAAATCGAACACATTTAACTACTGAGTTGATATATATTGGATATCGATTTGTTTCCCCATATATTAGATCATTTGGTGTTCTTATTTCAACCCCTAGAAATTTTTTAAGGGCAAATAAATGTATTTTTTCACAATGAAGAGCAGCATTATCTAGACCCCATAACTCAGCACCGTACATAACCATTGGTTGAATTTGTGTGTCAAATAGTTTCAAAAATAAACTAAGAGAATTGCATTTCAGTCTATACAGTTTCTTTAGAATACACATCAATGCATTTTTAGCTCTGCTCACCAAATCCTGGCATGCAACTGAAAAACTCAGTCTTGTGGAGAAATAAATTCCAAGATACTTATATATATTCACAACTGATAGTGCGGCCCCATTGTAAGTCCATCTTTCTCTTGCTGCCAAGTATCCGCCTTTTCTAAATACAACTACATTAGTTTTATTCATGTTCACATTTAAATGTAGTGTTGATGCTGCCTTATACAAACTATCTAGCTGTGTCTGTAGACCAATAACAGTTTCAGCTATTAACGCTATATCATCTGCTAATAATAAAATAAATAATTCAAAATAATCATGGGTAAATGTAGCACCATGTCTCCCTTTTCTGATCACTTCTAAGGCTAACTCATTTATAAATAATGAAAACAACACAGGGCTAGTCACATCACCTTGTTTTACCCCACGAGTGCAGTTGATATAGTCTGTCAATTTTGCTCCACACCGAATTCTAGCTTTTACATTTATGTACATACTATGAAGACATCTAAATAGCTTGCCTTTAATTCCATTTTGTACTAGAATAGGCCATAATATATTTCTTTCTATGGAATCAAAGGCCTTTTCAAAGTCAATAAAAGCAACATATAATTTACGATTAAAGGAGAACTGTTTCTGTACCATAGCTAATAATGTAAACATATGATCAGTTGTAGAATATCCTCTTTTAAACCCTGCTTGGTATTCGCCTGTAAGATTATGTTCTTCAATATACTCTTGGAGTCTACTGTTAATAACTGTGCTGTAGATTTTACTACTTGCGTCACAAATTCAAATACCTCTGTAGTTACCTGGGTCATTTATATCACCTTTTTTGAAAAGAGGGATTACAATAGACTCCGTCCACGTCTCTGGATATATACCTTTGTCAAATAGTGTATTAAATAATTTCACAAAAAATTCAATGACACGATTCCCAGACACTTTCAGCATTTCCCCAACTATACCATCTGGCCCAGCGGCCTTATTATTCTTTAATCTACGTAATGCTAATATAACTTCTTCCTTTGATATAGGTCGATTTATTGAATTAAGTTCTTCATCCTGTTCATTTTCATCATCAAACATCTCTTCATCATTTTGTGCTAAACAGTTGTCTCCTCTTTCGAGCAAATTTTGGAAGTGTTTAAACCAGTCACTAGTTGCTAGGTTATTACGTGGTTGGTTTCTTTTATTGGAGATTTTTTTTAACATTGTCCCAGAACTCTTTCTGATTGTGCACAGAGGCAACTAGCTTTTCCGTTAATGACTCATTATGTTCTTTTTCCTTTCTTCTTAACAGGTTTTTGTATTCTCGTCTTGCTCTACAATAGGCATCACTATCTTCTCGTACTTTGGAATTTCGACATATTTTCAGTAATGTCCTTGCAACTGATTTACTATCTTTACATTCCTTATCGTACCAATCGCTGTTTTTGTCAGTTGCATTTAAGTATATTTTCTTTTTCATACAGCCTCCAGAGTTTTTTTTTAATATACTCATTAAACACATTTAAGGCATCAGTACAGTTATGACTGATTAGATAAGTAGCATGATCTAGCAATGCTAACCCCTCTGCGGAATAAAGTGCGCTAACATATGACTGTTCCAGATCACAGTTCCACACATATTTTTTCTATGAACTCATCTCTTTTATCAGTATTTTCAGAACTAGCATTTTCCTCATCAAAGTTGAAGTGTAGCTCAACAGGTAAATGATCAGATTCTAATCTTTCTGAAACTATCAATTTGCAAGAAGAGACAGCAAAGGGAAAAAAATCCTTAGATAGTAAAAAATAATCGTTGACACTATTTCCTGAATCAGATATATAGGTATAACTTCCATCAAAATTTGCATCGCATAAACCATTAAGAATGTATAAACCAAGTGCAGTACACATGTTTAACAAATATTTTCCATAACTATTAAGCACGTTGTCAGCTGATCTTCTGGTAGTAGACTCCGAATGACTACCAACATTGACACCATAATCATCATTGTCATTTAGTATGTCTGGCGAAACCCTTGCTGTTCTACTGTTCAGATCACCAGAAATCATTATATAAGCATCGTTATATTCAAGCATGCAATCAAAAATACATTCTTCCAGTGGGCTAATACCATTGCCAATGTCAAAGTGTACATAGTAAGGTGAACCTTTTGGTGGCACATAGGAACACACATACAAAACATCTTCTGTAACACCAAATAAACATTTGTCGATTAGAAATACAATTATATTGGAATAGTTCACTTTGATTTCACGGATAAATGACAAAAATTCATTTTTTTATTAGACCAATTATTCCCCCTGAATGCCTGCCTTGCTTACTAAATTTAATAGCAGGTCTGCTGAATTCTGTGTATCCAGTGAAAACACACAACTGCACATGTTCCACGAATGTCTCAACCAAGCATACAAAATCAAATTTAAACAAAAAAGAAAGGAAATCTTGACAAGTAAGCTTGGAAAGAAGACCATTAATGTTCCAGTGTAAGAAGGAAACATGTTTTATATCTGTTTTGTTATTTGAATATACTTCATCCCCACTGGTATGCGTACATAAATTAATAGAGGCACTCTGTGACATTGTCTCTGGAGTTGTACGTTTTTCTTTTTTCTGTAGAGACAGGTTTTTACCAAGCTGGTTTCCAAAACAGTCAACGTCTGTAAAAATATCAAAGTCTCTCTTTGGGGATATACCCTCGTCAAAATGGGAACAATCACGATGTACATGACTAACAGTATCTTTGTTTTGAGATGCCCCCTTGTTACCATTTGAGCTATTGTCATTCGCGGAGGTATTACAATAATACTTTTTCGATGCCCCCTGATCACAATTTTCCATAGCAAAACCATTAATCAACAAACAATGCTTAGTACTAGATAAAGATATTTGCTCTTTCTCTTTTCCGTCAAACAGATCATCTTTCATCGCACACAAAGGTAAATCATATTCATTCATACAATCAGTATCACATACAGAAGCAACATGTTTACAAGTAGAACCAAACGTTTCGCTTCCCCCCGCCCCTGACCTCTCAAAAAACCGGTTTTTACATATTCACCCAGTGCACCCTTCGCGGTGACAATGTCACTGTCCGTGTTTCTGTACATCCGTGTCGCACGATTACATTTTTCACAACTGGGTGATTTAACCGGTGTCAACTCGGGCTGGCCATACCCCTATCCGATTTCGCCGAGATTTTGCCCTTCCCCAAGTCCGTACTTTTTACCATCCATCAGGAGGTGGTCAAAAACCTTGTTGCATTTCCTC
>CM065734.1:10838952-10848952 GCA_033310375.1 Conus canariensis
AATCTTCCATATCAATTTGACGCATGAAAGACAAGCTATTCTTGACACCATGAAGTGAGCTTTAGGGAGTTTTTTTCCTCTCAAGAACTGACAATTATTAGTCTTGTGACCTCATCATGGAAGACGATACGGAATGATAACGACAACCGAGGAATGTTGTTGACATCAGTTATTGAACGGAATGTATTCAAGGCTCATTGAATACCCGATAGTGGTTTATTATATACTTTTAAAATAAGAAGACAAACAAATTACATCAACCTCCTTCACAAGGGAAACAGGGAGACTACAGTCACATGGTGGAAACAAGTGGTATTTACTGAAAAAAAAAACATGGCTTCTTCTTCTTCTCATTCCCGTGACCTAAGTGGTCGTCGGGGGGACATGAGGGACGACGCCGTCAATCTTCTTCTCCATCGCGGCCTGTCCTCTGCTTCTCGCAGGAGTTCTGGCAGCTTGAGGTTTGTCCATTCTATCACGTTCTCCGAACAGCTCTTTCTCTGCCTGCCTCTGCGCCTTCCTCCTTCAAGCGTGTCTTCCAGGATTGTCATTGCAAGCGAGTCGCGTCGTGTCACTTTAGCCAAGAGAGGTTCCTGTGGTCCTGCCAGTGCGGCCACCTGCTCTCGGATAGAGTCGTTGGTTCTGTGCTCTGTCCAGGAGATGTGGAGCAGTCTTCTGTATGTCTTCATTTCGAAGGCTTGGATCCTTCTCTCCAATTCTGCCGTCAAGGTCCAGCTCTCACACCCATACAGAAAGACTGAGAGGACTAGGGGTTTGTATAGATTGAGTTTTATAGGGAAGCTGATCTTATTGCTTCTCCACAGCTTTGTGAGCTTGGCCATAGCTGATGTGGCATGAGCTAATCTGACCTTGAATTCTGTTGAACAGCGACCGTCTTTCGTGAGTGTGGAGCCGAGGTATTTGAACGCTTCCACCTCTTCCAGCTTTTGTCTGTTCATTGTGATGTTTACGGTCTGGTCTTCATTGCTGCTGTTCACCATCACTTTGCTTTTTTCTGCGCTGATTTCATTCCATATGCACTGGCTTGGACTTCTAGCCCGCTTGTTAGGTCTTGGAGTTCGTCGTTGCCTCTGCCGTTGGAGAGTTATGTCATCAGCGAAGCGCAGATTACAGATGGACCTGCCTCCAACTGAGATGGTTGTGCTTTCAACAAGTGGTGAAGACATCAGGGAAGAATTAGGCATTACGGGGAGAGGATCTGAAATACTGTGTCCTAGACGTTCTGACGTTTCACTGCTCCTGGAAACTTTAACCTTTACAGGCAAACCCAGATTTATCAGCTTTCTAATGAAGATAAAGTTCTAAAACTTATTTGTCACTCAGTCCTTAGCATGAATGTGAGTGCTGGATGCTGACTGTGAAAATGTAACAGGATGGATCTCAGGGAGAGGTGCCTGACCATACACACAACTGAAAACAGAGTCCTGCTGGGTTCAGGAATCCCTGCTGTTGTTTATTGAACTGAAGCGACACACCATTACTCGATGACATCAAGCTCGACCAGGCTGAACAATGTGTAGGGTAACAAAAAAACCCTGAAACACAACAAAGGACACTACTTACTACTTTTACAGTTCTGTGTTTCAGTTTATATATGTACACGTTTACAATGTAATTGAGAACAAATGACATTGACTAGATTGATGTACACATTTGCAATACAATTAAGAACAAATGAAATTGACTAGACTTAATAACAAATAAGGTAAGGAGAGTGGCGCTACCAGCTTTGAAACTCACAGAGCTAGTGCTTATCTCCGGTTTACTTAGCATGTCTGTACTGGTTCAGTGGGACAGGGGACACGACAGTAAGGGGGTGATATTAAGAGGCTACATTAATGAACTCGGTTCTAGGAGAACTACAAATCTTGCCACAGACTTCCAATATGTCGTTCATTCAAGAGCTATATTCGGCTTCATACTTTCTACCTGTCTAATCATACTGTTTAGACGTATAACATAATATCCAAACCTAATATTTTCCTATTTTGCGACTGCATTATATCACATCCACCCTTCATGCTCTTTGACCCTAATATGGAATAAGGTAAGTCAAATCACAATTTAATTTCTAAGCTGCTTTTTTGCATTTTCTCCCCTTTTTCTTATATTCTTCTAATTTCGTTTCTTATTTGTTTTCTAAAGAAAGTTTTCAGCGCAAAAAAGGGTGAATCTGAGTGGTTTTGCGCCTCTCGTCTAACTCAAGATAACAACAGATGAAATAATTCAAGGTTCAAATAGTGAGGATAATGATTTAAATACAAAAGATGTCATACAAGGGGACTTTGGAGCAGGCAAGGCTGACTTCACACACCGATGGCCGAAGCCATCCCTGACAGGATGCTAGTCTGCCACTGGTTAGAATTAATAAAACATTTAATTCAACAAAGGCTGACAGTGTTTAACAAATACTGTCCATAGTGTCAAAAACATTAGCCAAATTTTACTTAAGTCCTTGAGCTTAAGTGATGATTGCATTCATGGTGTTAGACAGTACATCAAAAGAACTAACTTTGCTTTGAATAGTATACTGACTTAACAACAGCCAACTACCTTGACAGTTAGAAACTGTATTTATAATGGGCTACATGATTATCTTACTAACTGTCAGGGTCAGTCTTTAGCCTGTTCAATGGAGAATATTTTCATACGAAATTGTGCATAGCACACTGACATACAGTGTCAGGTTAGAACACAAAATAGTGATAACTATGAAACATATGCTTTTGAAATGGCTATTGCTAACTAAACTTTGGGAAATGTAAGAAATACGCTTACCCTATTTGTGGAATAAGGGCATACAGTTTAACACACACTAGTGACACACACATTCAACTGCCACTTTCTCCACGATCCTCTCAAGCTAAGTGCAACGACCCAAGCCCCCATTTTTCAGTCGGGAGCCAATCAGAACTCCCCAAAGAAACATTTCCGGATGCGAACATTTTGACCAATCAAAAGCCCAAGAACACCAAGACACTTTTAAAGCGAAAACAGTCCGTGCGTACTTCTCATTTCCTCCCACTGGTCTCTCCCATGGACACTGCCTTACTGAAAGGTGAAGCCCCGGTCACAAAAATTCTAGGTGCTCGACAATAAATCATTCAAACGGATTCTCCTCATACAAGGAATCTAGATAAGTTACACATTCGCTTGAAGACATGAACCTCTCCTTTGAGGTATCCAGCGCTCTCAGCTTGCGTGATACTGGGTGTCTTTCACTGAGACTCCTTATCCCAGACCATTCGAGGGAGAGCAGTGAAGGATGGACTTGCAGAAGCAGGCTGAAGGTGTCCTGTATGGACATGAAGTTGTCCCGTATGGACAACATGAAGGTGTCCTATATGGACAACATGGAGGTGTCCTGTTTGGACATGAAGGTGTCCTGTGTGGACATGAAGGTGTCCTGTGTGGACAACATGAAGGTGCCCTATATGGACAACATGGAGGTGTCCTGTTTGGACATGAAGTTGTCCCGTATGGACAACATGAAGGTGTCCTATATGGACAACATGAAGGTGTCCTGTATGGACATGAAGTTGTCCCGTATGGACAACATGAAGGTGTCCTATATGGACAACATGGAGGTGTCCTGTTTGGACATGAAGGTGTCCCGTGTGGACATAAATGTGTCCTGTCTGGAGATGAAGGTGTCTTGTATGAACAACATGGTGTCCTGTTTGGACATGAAGGTGTCCTGTGTGGACATGAATGTGTCCTGTCTGGAGATGAAGGTGTCTTGTATGAACAACATGGTGTCCTGTTTGGACATGAAGGTGTCCTGTCTGGAGATGAATGTGTCCTGTCTGGAGATGAAGGTATCTTGTATGAACAACACGGTGTCCTGTATGGACATGAAGGTGTCCTGTATGGACAACAGCAAGGTGTCCTGGATGGCTATGGAGGTGTCCTGTATGGACATGAAGGTATCTTGTATAACCAACATGTACGCTGTATAGACATGAAAGTGTCCTATTTGGACATGAAGGTGTCCTGTATGGACAACATGAAGGTGTCCTGTATGGACATGAAGGTGTCCTGTATGGACAACATGCTGTCCTGTATGGATATGAAGATGTCCTGTATGAACACGGAGGTGTCCTGTATGGACAGCATGAAGGTGTCCTGTATGGACAACATGGTGTCCTGTATGGACATGAAGGTGTCCTGTCTGGACATCATGAAGTTGTTCTGTATGGACACCATGGTGTCCTGTATGAACATAAAGGTATCCTTTGTGGACAACATGAAGGTGTCCTGTATGGATAACACGGTGTCCTGTTTGGACATGAAGGTGTCCTGTATGGACATGAGGGTGTCCTTTATGGACAACATGAAGGTGTCATGTATGGACAACATGAAGGTGTCCTGTATGGACAACACGAAGATGTCCTGAATGGACAACAATGGTGCCCTGTATGGATATAAAGGTGTCCTGTATGGACAACATGAAGGTGTCACGTATGGACATGAAGGTGTCCTGTTTGGACAACATGAAGGTGAACTGTATGGACAACATGAAGGTGAACTGTTTGGACAACAAGAAAGTGAACTGTATGGACAACATGAAGGTGTTCTGTGTAGACATGAAGGTGTCATGTATAGACACGAAGATGACCTGTATGGCGACATGAAAGTGTCCCGTATGTACATGGAGGTGTCCTGTATGGACAATATGAAGGTGTCCTGTATGGACAAGATGAAGGTGTCCTGTATGGACATGCAGGTGTCCTGTATGGACATGAAAGTGTCCTGTATGCATAACATGAACATGCTGTGTACGTACATGAAGATGCAACTAGCTAGTTACTTCTCTAACTAAAACGCAGCTTGGGGGGTTCGAAGGCCCACTATATTGACACTAGACGTTCACACGCTCTACACACGCTCAGGATCAATGAGAACACAAGGACCAGTAGGAACAGTTGGAACAGTAAAAACAGTAGGAAAAGTAGAAACTGCCCACATGAATGTAATGAAGGCTCTTAGTTCAACCACACAGTATGTAATATAGAATGACCAGCAGACAACCAGATGGCAGTTCAACCCAAAGCAATACCTGGTCTGCGCTCAATTTTTCCCCCATTCAAAAACTCTGAACATGAATTTCTCTATGTAGTTCGTTTTAGTTACTTCCCTTGAATCCTTTTTTTATTATTTAACCCAAATCCTACAGGAAAAATAGAAACTCGCTGAAACAAGCAACAGTAGAAAACATAATTATTGTGTTCAAGAATGAGCTCCGAGCAAAAGTACAAAATCACACTCTGGCACATGTACCCCTCTGTTGAGAAATGGTGTCCCCACCATTTACATCAAGGTTACATAAGAAAAGAAAACTGTACAGGTAACTACCTCGTAAAACTTTTGTTAGGGTCTGCCTTTTGTCAAACAGAATTATTCAAAAGAGCAAAATACCCACGCAGATGTAACGCTTCGGGAGATGACAGGATTCACATCTCCATTCCTAACATCATGACCCCCTCCCCCCTCCCCCCCCCCCCCCCCCCCCCAACACTGTCGGAAAAATGGTTATGGTTCTGAGCACATCTCACTGAGAAATTCCAATTAAAACATCAATAAAACGTATCTTCACATCTGAGGTTTCCATTTACTTCACCGCTCTACCTCGAAGAATTCTCTTTATAAACACTTCTATGACCCACTCTGGCCTTGTCACCAGCCCTCTCAACGCTTCTTCCACAATGTCTGCTTTCCTAGCCTGGTCATCAGGGTGCTCTACTAACTGTCGGTCAGCTGTCTGCTGTGGTCATCAGGGTGCTCTACTAACTGTCGGTCAGCTGTCTGCTGTCTCATAACATAATCTCAGATGACATCTAAGCAGGAGTTTTCCGTTCTCTTGCCATGAGTGAAGCTCTGGGCACTGGTGTTGGTGGCGATATTCTCTCTTTCACTGTCTCCTCTGGTTCAACATTTTTTTTTGCTGTCCCAACCTCTGCGCCACCTCAGAGGCAGTGCACACACGCCGCTCATTCCGACACCCCGTCCACAGCCACAGCCCGGTCGGCCCCGCCGCAGCCCCGGACCGACAATCCACATGGAGCAGTCAATGTCAAGCCGTCAAGAGGCAACCCACCGGAGAAGACACTGCACTGCTGCCGAGTCACTTCGGTGGTGTTGAGTGGCGCCTGTTCTGATCTAACATACGCAGGACACCACCTACTAAGCCCCCTACTGACGACAATAATTGCTTAGTCGCGGAGCCGGCGTGAGTGAGCTCTCCCTCCGGAGGGCGCCACCACGTCCGTCCAACGACAGCCCCCATGGACTCGCCGATACCGGTGACCCCGACGGAACCAAACCAAGGCCACAGACGTGGAGAAGACATCGAAACTGAGGTCACCATGAGAGCAGGGCATGAAGGGCCACAGAATTTGAGACTTTTTTTTTTTTTTAATGCTGATCGATGAGAATGAGGATGATCAAGATGATGCTACGGATTTCCATTTCGGTCTGAGACTACATGACAGGGCTGTACTCTACGCTTCCTTTCATAATATATCCCGGCGCCAACCAGGCCCGAGAGATACAGGCACCGGCAGTGTTGGTCAGGAAATTTGAGCAACACTCTCAGAAACGCATCCAGTAAGTGGATGAAACTCGACTGTGTGGTCCCAGTCTTCCCAACTGAGTCCGCAGCAAAACTCAACTCTGGGTAGGAGCCGGTCGGGGCAGAAAAACCCACATAACTCTGATGGGATTCGAACCCACAACCTCCCAGCCGGGAGTCCGCGACGCTAACCACCTCGCCACGGCGGCTGGTTGGTTCAACATTTTGTTCAACCACTTGTGACGGTTCAGCTTCTTTGTCAGTCAAAACTACCACTTCTGCTGCACTCTCTCCACTCAAGTCTCCAACTTCTGAATCTGCCTCTACAGTATCCTGCAGATGCTTCACTTCTTGTGGATGCTGGGTAATCACATCGTCTGCGTGATCTGTTTCGTTATCTTTACGATCTCCTTCTGGATCGCGAATGGAACTGTGGGCGTCCCCACCAGACTTAGACATCTCAAAGCTCCCTGCTCTTTCCTCTTCATGACCGGTCATCTCTGTGACAACTACTGGCATCTCCTCTTCTCTAGACTCTGTTACAGTTGTAGTGTGCTCTGACAGGCTTTACTCCCAGTTCCTTCCCTTGCGTCGAGAATGATGCCTCCTGCGCCGTGGGTTGGAGGTTGGCTTTGGTTCATCCATTTCTCCCACCAATCGGCAACAGGAAGTTGGGGGTGAAGAGTTCGCTTGCGACCCACTTTGTCTTCCCGCTGCACGATGTATACTGGGATATCACTGTTTGGCTTTTGAAGGATTTTATAGACATCTTCTTCTCATTTGTTTGCTAAGTTATGCTTACCATCAAGGGCGACTTTCTTCACCAGCACTCTGTCGCCAAGTTGCACATCAGCTACCCTTAATATGCACCTTTCTGCTTAGCACAAACTTTGGTGGCGGTAGCTGATGCCAGATCAAATGAATCTTTCAGTCGTGATCTCAGGTTATCAACATATTTGGTGAGAGATTCTGCGTTACGTGTGTCACCAAGACCACAGGGAGATGAGGGTCACGCCCAAACAGGAGTACGGCAGGAATCCTGTGGACTCATGTGGTGTACAGTTACACTTATGAATGAGTGGTGCGACAGACGACTTCCAGGCTGCTTTCTGACGAGGTTCAAGAGTGCCCAGCATGTCCAACAACGTCCTGTTAAACCTTTCGGTCATCCCATTGCCCATAGGATGATACGGCGTTGTCTTCGATTTCTGGCATCCAGTGATCTCACAAAGCTCTCTGACCAACCTACTTTTAAAATTTGCCCCTTGATCTGAATGAAGTCTTTCGGCATTCCATAATGCACCACAAAACCATTAAAGACGGCCTCAGCCGTTGCACTGACACTCATGTTGCGGGTAGGAATGGCCTGAGCATAGCGGGTCAAGTGGTCGGTGATGACTAAGATATGCTAGTATCCCCCTCTGGATGTCTCTATGAAAGTCCACACAAACCAGTTCAATGGCTGAGTCGTGATGACGTTCATAAGGGGTGCTCTTGCATTCGCTGTTGTCTTCATACGGATACAGTGCGGGCAGCTCTTGATCCAATTCTCGGCGTCATTCGACATGCCAGGCCAGGAAAGTCTCTCTCGTAGCTGGTCTGCCCTCAATTTCCCCCCATTCAAAAACTCTGAATATGTGCTCACTATACAGTTCGTTCTAGTTACTTCCCTTGAATCTTTTTTTTTTCTTTTTTACTCATATCTTACAGGAAAAATAGAAACTCACTAAAAACAATGTGATATCCTCAAGCAACAGTTGAAAACATTTTTTGTTCAAGAAATGAGCTCCAAGCAAAAGTACAAAATCACTCTGCCTCAAAGGTGTCCTATATAGCCATGAAGGTGTCCTGTATAGACAACATGAAGGTGCCCTGTATGGACAACATGAAGGTGTCTTGCATGGACATGATAGTATCCTTTGTGGACAACATGAAGGTGTCTTGCATGGACATGATAGTATCCTTTGTGGACAACATAAAGGTGTCCTGTATGGACACGAAGGTGTCCTATATGGACATGAAGGTGTCCTGTATGGACATGAAGGTGTCCTGTATGGACATGAAGGCGTCGTGTATGGACATGAAGGCGTCGTGTATGGACATGAAGGCGTCCTGTATGGACATGAAGGCGTCGTGTATGGACATGAAGGCGTCCTGTATGGACATGAAGGTGTCGTGTATGGACATGAAGGTGTCGTGTATGGACATGAAGGCGTCCTGTATGGAGATGAAGGCGTCGTATATGGACCTGAAGGCGTCCTGTATGGACATGAAGGCGTCCTGTATGGACATGAAGGTGTCGTGTATGGACATGAAGGTGTCGGGTATGGACATGAAGGCGTCCTGTATGGACATGAAGGTGTCGTATATGGACATGAAGGCGTCCTGTATGGACATGAAGGTGTCGTGTATGGACATGAAGGTGTCGTATATGGACATGAAGGCGTCCTGTATGAACAACATAAAGGTGTCCTATATGGGCATGAAGGTGTCCTATATGGACAAGATGAAGGTGTCGTGTATGAACAATATGAAAGTGTCTTGTACGGTCATGAAGGTGTTCTGTATGGACAACATGAAGGTGTCCTGTGTAGACATTAATGTGTCCTATGTAGACAATAAATTATGTAGGTGTCCTGCATGGACAATACGAAGGTGTCCTGTATGGACATGAAGGTGTCGTGTATGGACTCGAAGGTATTCTGTATGGACAACTTGAAGGCGTCCTGTATGGACAACATGAAGGTGTCCTGTATAAACTTGAAGGTGTCTTGTATGGACAACATGAAGGTGACCTGAATGAACATGAAAGTGTTCTGTATGAACATAAATGTGTCCTGTATGGACATGAAGGTGTCCTGCATGGACAACATGAAGGTGTCCTGTATAAACATGAAGGTGTCTTGTATGGACAACATGAAGTTGTCATGAATGGACATGAAGGTGTCCTGTATGGACAACATGGTGTCCTGTGTGCAGAACATGAAGGTGTTCTGTATGGACAACATGAAGGTGTCCTGTCTGGACATAATAGTGTCCTGTATTGACTACATGAAGATGTCCTGTATGGACAACATGATGGTATCTGTACGGACAACATGATGGTGTGCCTGTATGGATATGAAGGTGTCCTGTATAGACAACATGAAGGTGTCCTGTATGGACAACATAAAGGTGTCCTTAATGGAAATGAAGGTGTCCTTCTCCGACTGAAGGTGTCCTGTATTGATAACATGATGGTGTCTTGTATGGATATGAAGGTATCTTGTATGGTCAACATGAAGGTGTCCTGTATGGACATGAAAGTGTTCTGAATGGATGTGTATGTGTCCTGAATGTAAAAAAAAAACATGAACATGTCCTTAATGGACATGAAGATGTCCTGTATGGACGTTAAGTTGTCCTATA
>CM065734.1:10856452-10863952 GCA_033310375.1 Conus canariensis
TGTCGATATCATGAAAAGTGTACTGCCAAGTCATCCTCAACCGACTGCGCGACGTAGTGGACAATGAGCTCAGGAAACAACAAGCAGGCTTCCGCCCAAAACGATCCTGTGCGGAACAGATCTTTACAATAACACAGATAATCGAGAAGTGTGGAGAGCACCAAGTACCCCTGGCCGTCAGCTTCATTGACTTCTCCAAAGCGTTTGACAGTGTCCACAGACCATCACTGTGGAAAATCATGAAAACCTACGGCATCCCAGAGAAAGTTGTGTCGGCCATTGAGCAGATATACATAAACTCCTAGCGCAGAGTCAGGACGGAAGATGGCTACAGTGACTGGTTTGAAGTTGTCACCGGAGTAAGACAAGGTTGTACCCTCTCCCCTCTCCTCTATGTAATTGCCATTGACTGGGTTCTGAAACACGCAACCCAAGGAAAGAGAATCAAGTGGACAGAAGGGAACAGCCTTTCAGATCTGGATTTTGCCGATGACATTGCCGCTCTTGCAAGTACCACTCAAGATTTGCAGGTGCATGTAGACAACATCAGCAAGTTTGCAAGCAACATTGGCCTCATCATCAGTGCCAAAAAGACTAAAAACATGCTTACCGGTAAACACCAAGGGCCAACTGACGTTCTCATCGACCAAAAGCAAGTGGAAGTAGTAGATAACTTTACATACCTAGGCAGCTCTATCAACAACACCAATGACCTCGACCATGAACTGAAGTGTCGTATTGAGAAGGCAACATCAGCATTCAATCAGCTGAACAAAATATGGAACAGCAAGAAATTCTCCCTTGGAATCAAACTGAAATTTTATAACTCCAGTGTGATTTCAACGCTGTTACACGGATGTGAAACCTGACAACTGAAGACCACCCAGGAGAGGAAACTCGACGCGTTTGATACTAAGTGCCTACATAAGATCTTGGGCATCAAATGGTCAGACTTTGTACCAAATGAAGAGGTCAGGGAGAGGTCCAAACAGCTCCCAGTGTCAACCATCGTCTGCAGACGGTGCCTTCACTGGCTGGGTCATGTCTTAAGATTACCCTCTTCAAGACCTGCAAACCAGGCCATTAAACTGACCCCAGCAGGCCAGAGAAAAAGAGGACGACCCAGGATGAGCTGGCGACTAGACAGTGGAGAGAGACCTCCGACTCGCTGACAGAGGGTGGAGCGACACTAGCAAACTGGCTGAGGACCGTGCACAGTGGAGCGCCTTGACTGCCTCATGCGTCGCAAGACGCGGGAGCATCTAAGTCTAAGTAATTAAGTCATCATCATCATCATCACCATTATTACACAGCACTTATCCTCTAAACTCTAAGTGCTTTACAATTTTCGCTCTCCTTTACACACCAGGATACCTAGGCTACCTGGAGAAAGCCGACTGAAGAGTTGCCTGCTGGCGCTGATTAAACCTGTTGGCTTCCCGTGGCTTCAGTCGAATATCAATCACTCAGACGTTGCTCATTCCCTCGATATCTACGAAGGATGCACACTATGTATGGACGTTTTATCCATACCAACAGCCAAACTGGCCTTCTCTTATTAAAAAAAATGGTGATGGGATTTTACGTGTGCGCAAGATCTTTTGCATGTATTCACCCACGGAGCCTAGGCTTGCAGAGTCATTGTAACAGATCACCGGGAAATGGAGTCAAAACTAATGTTAACTCCGACGGAAAAATATTCCTGTCCAAAACGGCTCTGTACAGATTCAAACCCTCATCTCTAGGATCACCGGGATCGCGAGTCGGGCGATCTGCTAACTGAGTTATTCCGGTCTCAACCAGATCAGGTGAACGAGCTGGTGACTCCATCCTGCTGATCCATGTTTGTTGTAATGAATCTTCTACTGTTGGGCTCAGTGTGCAGACATTTCCATCCTATTAACCATGTCCTGGAGAGATGGCTGACTGGGTCAGAGGGCACACACAATCTGATATTTGCAGCGCTCACCTGATGGAGGGAAAGTTCTGACGTGACTGAACAATCCAAAAACAATGACTTGTTCTCCCTCTATAAGTAGGAATTATCTTGGAGGATGTTCTCAAGATTTTCAATGGAAAAACCAAAACAGAACAGAACAGAAATTGTCAACATTTCAGTCATAGACCGTCCTCGGGACTGATGGCATCAAATAAAAGACAAATGAATTCCTTTAGATAATGACGTACAAAAACATACGTGAACGGACCAAAACTTGTTTAAAGGTTTGTGTGTGTGTGTGTGTGTGTGTGTGTGTGTTGTGTGTGTGTGTGTGTGTGTGTGTGTGTAATGGGGAGAAGGAAAAAGAGAGGCAGACAGAAGGAAAAGGCAAACAGATATAGAGATAGAGAAAAAGAACGGGAGAGAGTGGTGTAGGAGGAGTCCTACACGGAGGAAAAAAATCACGGGAGGGAGGTGCGTGTTAGTTAGTTAGTTAGTTAGTTAGTTCTTCAATTTAACGTCTGTTCACTTTAAGTGATATTAGACAAAATAATGCAGAAATGAGTGGATGAGAGAAATGGAAATAGTGTATGCAAAATGCTAGTATAGGCCTACGTGCGAGTGTGTGTGTGTGTGTGTGCGTGTGTGTGTGTGTGTGTGTGTGTGTGTGTGTGTGTGTGTGTGTGTGTGTGTGTGTGTGTGTGTGTGTGTGTGTGTGTGTGTGTGTGTGTGGCGTGCGTGCGTGCGTGTGTGTGTGTGTGTGCGTGTGCGACTTTGACAATTGAAAAGAAAATACTGTTCTAAATTTAACAATTTAAAAGATAAATTACAAAAAAAAAAAAAAAAAAAAGAAAAACCTGGAAATATTTACACAAACGAGCCAACTGGGCTTAACATCAACGAATTTACAAATGTAAAAAAGGCGTGAAGATTCTGGAAAATGCATTGGGAATCTTTTTGTCGGAAGTTGGAGAGAGATGAGTTAAAATAGGAACAATCAAAAAGAAAATGCAGAGTATTGAAACTGTCGACTGTTCCACAAGCGCATTGTAAATTTCTGTGGAATTTTGTACAAAGAGCGTTAACTTTAAGCCTATAAAAGAGAGATTCCAGTTTCCGAAATTTGTGTACATGCACATACGTCTTTGTATACAATTTACGAATTTGAATGGACGAGTTAGATGGACGAGTAGATTCGTGTGTGTGTGTGTGTGTGTGTGTGTGTGTGTGTGTGTGTGTGTAGAAACTCCTATCAAAATACGTCCATATGGATTTTCCACATGTGCATGTGTCTATGTGCACGCATGCACGCGCGCGCGCGCTCGCGCGTGCGCGCGTGCGCACACACCCACACCTTTAAACACGTACTCGTCTTTTCACGTATACGTTTCTATACGTCATTATACGTCTATACGCGTTCAGTCTTTCGTTTGATGTCAGCAGTCCTGAAGAAAGTCTATGACCGAAACGTTGATGTGTGTGTGTGTGTGTGTGTGTGTGTGTGTGTGTGTGTGTTACCTATTGCAAATCTTCAGACCATTCTCAAAGATAGTTCTATTATGTGAAGAAGAAGATCTGCAGTCAAGAATCATTTTCATTGCTCTCCCTCTCTTCGCTAAATAAGGATCCTGTAATTTTTTTTTTCGTCTTTGGTGAACATTAAATCATTATCTCTGGAAAAATGGCAATATTTTCACTCGTATTCGCTGTTTCTCTGCTTGTCTGATGGCCCGATCACGCAAAAACTCATGAATGTATTTTGAGGAAACTTCATCAAATGATGGAATGTAGGCAAAGGACGGATTCATTTCATTTTGTTGCAGATCTATAGTGATGATCTGGATCAAATGGCAGATCCATCATCCTTCAGCAAGAATATGACAAACTAGCTGTTTACCCTTGGAACTATGATGATAACAGAATACGAAAGGATTCGAACTCGGGACCTTCCATTCGCACATTTTAATCTCCCAACTACAGCACATTCCGGTTAATCATGGAGCTCTTTCACTTCTCAAATATCCTTTTAATCCTAGTAGTCGCCAGCTGCTGCATGGCTTTGCTCGCTTCGAACATTCTGTAGCGGAAATTCAGAATACTTTTGCAACAGGCCTACTTTGGAATAGTTCACTACTGAACTTTGATGGATACATATCAAGTGATCCTACCAACTTTGATAGATCAGCTGTTTATACGTACGTAGACCAGAGAGTACAGTCACACAAAGAGATAACAGTATTATTACGCAAAAACCGATCAACCAATCTGAAGTGAATTCGGCAGATAGATGGAATGTGGTCCAATTTCATTGAAGGTCCGAAGCACACATCCAGATCAAAGGACAACTCCTTGATCTGCACACCTTGTTCTGTCTCAATGGTTGGTGTGATGCGTCTATAATGTGTTGGGAAAGTCTCTGTGTGCTTTCCACCTCTCGTTTTCAGCCCCCACCGCTGACTAACACCGTTGCTTGCAGCGCTGCGAAAAGGGGAGCAGAACGCGTCAGTATACAGCCTCTCCACCAGCAAGCCCTGTGTAGAGCCTATTCGTGGCGACACGCGTCAACTGGGACCTTACGGACTCAGGCTAAACTACAATGGTCTCGGAGAAAGTCTGCCCCAAACGTGTAGCATGCAGGCCTCCGGCGTGTGGATACGCCTTGGTGCCCCATGAACCAGACTCCCAGCTATGGGTCAAATAGCTTCACTGCCTTGTGGACGTCTCGGGAGAAGCAAAGGCTAAGGGAGTAAACCATGAAAGAAAATCCGGAATGGAGCCCCTGAGGCGGTTGGTCGACACATCGTGACACCTTCCAGCAACTCCTGCAGCTGCTCCGGTACCATACTGTACTGGCGTGTCCTTTCCGTTGGATCCTGCCAGCATGACCGAGAGGGGAATTCTGACGACTGGGCACCCCAGGATCTCCACACACTTGGCCCAGGCCTGCGCTCTGGAGAGGTCACTCCAGTGCCGCTATCCCAGCGACAGAAATAACACGGGAGACAGCAGTTACGGGTGTTATGCCCAGAGCGTCTTGGCGTAAGCTCGGGTGCTACGGGTTATCTCCGACGGTGGGAGGGACCATCGCGTTCCACTGGTCAGCTACCGCCCGCCTCAAGCTGGGCAGCCCCCAGCCAATAAGGTGCTGACCCGCCAGTCTGTCTGCTTCAGTGGGTGCTTGGAGCTAAGGGAAAAGACCGGAGCGCAGACTGTAAACCCTGCACCAAGCAAAGAAGATAGAAGAGAGAAATCAAAATCACCATCCTCATGGTTGGCAATCTGGAACTTCAGAACGATGTCTCCCGGCCTTTCTGACGACCTCCAGCAAGTTGACGATGCCAGGAGAACAGCCATCATCGATCGTGAGCTGAAAATGTTCAACATTGACATCGCTGCGCTGCAAAAGACAAGGCTCCTCTCCAACGGCAGCCTCAGGTAGAAAGACTACACGTTCTTTTGGCAAAGACTGGAACCATGTTGCACGCTATTTTCGGCCCGAAATTGAACAGTATTTTTCGTATGATGTTGGCCTAAACGCGATATATTTTTTCGTTGAACGAGTTCTTTCAATGGGCAGTGCTACGAATCTATTGTAAATAAATATCTGCATGGCGTTCTTCTGAGTCGAGAGCGTAAAGAATCAGCTTACTACTAATACATAGTTAGAGAAAGAAGCTGGTAATAAGACTTCGTTCCTTTCCTTCTGCAAAAGGTCGACGACAAATGTATGTTGTTCGTTTTGTTTTGTTTCATGATGCTTCTTTCATGCTTGTTATGATCTCTGTCTGTCTGTCTGTCTGTCTGTCTGTCTTCTATCTATCTCTCTGTCTTCTGTCTCTCTGTCTCTCCTGTCTCTGTCTCTTCTGTCTGTCTCTCTCTCTTCTGTCTTCTCTCTCTCTCTCTCTCTCTCTCTCTCTCTCTCCTCTCTCTCTCTCTCTCCCCGTTGTGTATTAGTTACAAAGACGTATTGTTTGCCAACAGACGTGGCTTTCCTTTAACCGACGCTCGTTTTACTGAAGTTTGATGCCACGTGTACTTCTACTTCAGCTTTGTTCTACAAAGCATCTCTGTTTTCATGCATGTGTCTGGTCAATGTAATAACCCTGTTTTGAACATCCACGCGCGCGTTTCGTGTCATCATGTGAGAGAGAGAGAGAGAGAGAGAGAGAGAGAGAGAGAGAGAAGCACGCGCGTACGCGCGCGCGCGCGCGCGCGCGCGTGTGTGTGTGTGTGTGTGTGTGTGTGCGATCGTGCGTGCGTGCGTCCGTGCGTGCGTCCGTGCGTGCGTACGTGTGTGCGTGTGTGTGTGTGTGTTGTGTTGAGAAAATTAACCGTTCATTTTGTCACCATTTACGTTTGTTAACAGAGAAACAGTGGGCAGGACAATGACCATCGATGAGACGTTTCTAGTCATGTTATGCGTCAAGATAAAACCCAACGATGAACGTTTTCAACAACGTATTCTATCCTACAAATCTGACATTCTATTCAGATACAATGATCTGTTATGACCACTGCTTTGCTGTCTGATTAAATAAAACATACTAAATGATATACTAAAAACATACTAAATACGACTGTCTAAAACAATTATTTTAAATAATTCTCTCAGTATCAGACAATTCAATACAGTTTCGACCCAGTAGAATAACAGACATTTTCCCCCATTGCTTATAGCGCCGCCGATCGCAAAGGGTCATTATCAGGGCTGTCACCTCGGTGAAGTTAACTGTAAGCATAGATTAAAACAAATACACAGAACTCATTCAAACTTATTTTCTAACACACACACACACACACACACACACACACACACACACACACACACACACACACACACACACCGGAACTGCTTTAAAATCTTTGTTCCGTAAAATCTTAAGTCAGATAAAGAATTTTTTTTTAATCTCTTTCAAGAACTTTAAATCACATCTAGCGGGACTTCTTTGGAAAAGGTTTTCACAGAGTCTGCTGTAAAGTATTTATGTTTGACATTTAGATATATGACTTAATACAAAGTAAAGGTGACCTCATATAAATACATTTAGGCAAATATGGGAAAGTAAGACTCGATACAGATTCTACAAAGGAGACAAGTTAAACGGCTTAATTTGTTCACATGAAGAATGAATGCATCATAAATTAGTCGTCACAAATAACTTCAATAACCATAGAGAAATCTGAAAGCATAACCTACCTTGCGATATACTAAAACGTCACCTATACGTCAACAGAGGACTAATCGATGCCAAAACTGTTCAGTCTCCCACTTGCTAAAATGACCACTTCGCTGCCTTTCACACGCAAAAACACGATCGACAATCGATTTCCGTCCACTAATTTTTACATCCTCATCATTCTATATCATCTTGTGCGAGAGCAAAGACAACATTACTGCACCCCAACTTAATCAGTAAGCAAATTACAAAACATCAGTTCTCAGAGACAGGCTGTCTTTTCGTCCATCGTTTTCGTTTCATTGAATGTTATTTGTCTTTCCCCCAAAAGACGAAATAGGTCGATATGCATCGTGTTTGTTTTGTAATCTTTTATTTTTATTC
>CM065734.1:10868952-10873952 GCA_033310375.1 Conus canariensis
GCCGTAGGAAGTGCTGAGTCATGTCTTCACTGTTAGCTTGAAAATCTGCCACATTGGAACAAACGCGTCGTACTCGTAAAAACTGGCTGACAGGTACGTTATTAATGCAATGGCGTGGATGGCAAGATTTAAAATGTAGGAATGCATGAGCATCGGTCTGTTTAGTATACAGATCGGTGCTTATGTACCCGTTCTCAAGTTTTAAAAGGATATCTAGGAAAAGTATTTCAGTAAAAGAGCTATTTACTGTAAATTTGATGGAAGGGTGGAAAGAATTCAGAAAATCACTAAAACGATCAAGATCCGATTCAGTGCCCGTCCACAATAGTAAAATGTCGTCAACAAATCTTTTCCAGTGTTCGGGGTTTATTTTCACAGGACTCATATCGAGTAGGTAGCTTTCCAGCCACCCCATGAAAAGGTTGGCAATAGTAGGTGCCATGGGGGTGCCCATAGCTGTTCCTGACCATAGATATGTACATACATATATACATATATAGTAGTAGTCCTCTGTCGGTCGTAACTGACTATGGATAGAGTATATCCGACCTAAGATTTAGCTATCTGTCCGGGCTGTCTGCTCGACCCGAGCAGCGTCGCCTATGGCTGTAGAGACCGATGCGACAGTGGCAGACACTGTCACAGCGGTCACATCTGTATGTCAACACTGGTTTGTTGGCTGTCATCTCCTTTGTGCGGGCTCGCTTTTCTCCCGCAGAAGCTGTCAGTTTGTCTTCGCCAATCTGCACCTGTTTCTTGAGAGTGTTTCTCCAGCTGTTGCGGTCTGCTGCGAGGTCCTCCCAGGACTCAGTGTTGATCTCAAGCGCCTTCATGTCCCTTCGTCTTTGTATCTCAGCTATGGCAAGCTCTCCATAGAGGATGTCTTTAGGGACTCGACCATCCTCCATGCGGAGAATGTGGCCCAGCCAACGCAGCTGACGCTGTCTCAGCAGGGTATACATGGTAGGGAGGCCAGCGCGAGACAGGACGTCGGTGTTGGTCACCCTTGTCTTGCCAGGAGATACCGAGTATATGCCGGAGGCTTCTGAGGTGGAAGGAATTGAGCCTTTTCGCCAGGCGAGCATGCGTGGTCCATGACTCACTGCCATACAGCAAGGTGCTGAAAACGCAGGCGTTATACACAGCCATCTTTGTCTTTGTAGGCAGCTTGGGATTTGTTCACACTCTTTGTGTGAGGCGAGCAAGTGTTGTGGCTGCCTTCCCTATCCTCTTGTCGATCTCAGTGTGAAGAGAGAGGTTATCGATGATGGTGGACCCAAGGTAAGTGAATCGATGGATGGCATCAAGCTCATAGTCATCAATGGTGATGGATGGTGGTGACGGCGTGTCTTGACCCAGGACACGTGTCTTCTTTAGGCTGATAGTCAGAAAAAAGGTCTTTGCAGGCCTGGGAGAAGTGGACCATTAGCAACTGCAATTCCCGCTGGATGTGGGTCGCAACAGCGGCATCATCGGCAAACAGCATATCTCTGATGAGGACTTCGCGGACCGTTGTCCTTGCTCTTAGGTGGGCGAGATTGAAAAGCCTGCCATCTGATCTGGCCCGCAGGTAGATCCCTCCCTTGCGCTGTGCTGAAGGCTTGTCTCAGGAGGAGAGCAAAGAAGATCCCAAAGAGGGTGGGGGCAAAGACGCAGCCTTGTTTGACACCGCTGCGTATGTCGAAGGGCTTGGAGAGGTTGCCATTAAACTGCACAGTCCCTTTCATGTTGGAGTGGAAAGAATAAATTAAGCTGTGCAGTTTGGGGGGCAGCCGATCTTCGGAAAATATTATCTCTGCCATTAGTCGAAGGCCTTGGTGAGGTCGATGAATGCGACATACAGGGGCATCCACTGCTCTCTGCACTTTTCCTGGAGCAGGCGAAGGGAGAAGATCATGTCTACCGTGGACCTCTCTCCTCGAAAGCCACACTATGATTCCGGGTAGACACGTTCAGCCAGCTTCTGCAGGCGGATCAGGAGGACTAAAGCGTAGACTTTGCTGACGATGCTAAGAAGAGACATGCCTCTGTATTTATTGCCGTCGCTCCTGTCGCCTGTGTTTTTGTACAGGGTGACAATCGTGGCATACCTCATGTCCTGTGGTACAGCTCCCTCACTCCAGCACTGACAGAGAACTGCGTGCAAAGGGTAGTCTTGCAGTGTTTGATGAGGTCTGGAGGAATGCCGTCATTGCCAGGTGCCTTACCTGATGCCAGACTGTCAATGGCCTTGTTGAGGTCATCCACGGTCGGCTCTACGTCAAGCTCTTCCATGACTGGCATGCACTTGATGGCGTCAAGGGCTGAAGAGGTCACTGTGTCCCCTCAGGTGTAGAGGTCAGAGTAGTGCTCCTCCCATCTCTCCATCTGCTGGCTAGGGTCATTGATTACTTCCCCAGTTGAAAGATTTGAGGGGAGCGGTCTTGCTCTGCGTTGGCCCCAGTCCCTTCTTGATGCTATCATACATCCCTCTGATGTTGCCTCTTTCAACGGCTGTCTGTATATCCTCGCTGAGCTCTGTCTAGTACTCGTTGGCGCACCGCCTGGCTAATGCTTAACCTTGCTCCTGGCAGCCCTTAGGATCTGCAGGTTCTTCTCTTTGGGCGACCGCTTGTACCCAACGAGTGCGGCGCGCTTTGCCTGAATAATGGGAGTCATCTCTAACGATTTGGCCTCAAACCATTCATAAGACTTCAATGTTTTCTTCCCAAAGGTAGCCACCTATATATAAAGTCGGCCCTGATACCTATAATTTCAAGAGAGAGTTGCGTAAACATCCCTATATTCCTATAAAGAAGATTATTGTGCAAAGAGATGTGGACATGAGACGCAAACAAACTGTCTGTTGGCACATACTAGGGGGGGGGGGGGGGGCATGAGGATTAAGCTCTCTATTGGCGTTTAACGAGATGGGGGTATGCGGAGTAAACTCTTTTGGTGTTTAATGAGAGGGACGCATGAGGAGTTAACTCTCTACTGGCGTTTAATGAGATGGGAAGAAAACTGTCTCCACTGAATGCACTGTTAGTGTTACTGCTCCTCCATAAAGGAAGCCAACAGGTCCTGAAAGCGACAGCAATTCTGCTGGGTACAGAACTTATAAGGCTTTTTACTGGATCCAGCTCACCCGCTGTTGACAGGCAGCCACTAGATCCTGGTTAAATGCTGTTGACAAGCAGCCACTGAATCCAGCTCACCCGCTGTTGACAAGCAGCCACTAGATCCTGGTTAAATGCTGTTGACAAGCAGCCACTGAATCCAGCTCACCCGCTGTTGACAAGCAGCCACTGGATCCTGCTCACCCGCTGTTGACAAGCAGCCACTAGATCCTGGTTAAATGCTGTTGACAAGCAGCCACTGAATCCAGCTCACCCGCTGTTGACAAGCAGCCACTGGATCCTGCTCACCCGCTATTGACAAGCAGTCACTGGATCCTGGTGAAATGCTGTTGACAATCAGCCACTGGATCCAACTCACATGCTGTTGACAAGCAGCCACTGGATCCTGTTCACCCGCTGTTGACAAGCAGTCACTGGATCCTGGTGAAATGCTGTTGACAGCAGTTACTGGATCCTGGTGAAATGCTGTTGACAAGCAGTTACTGGATCCTGGTGAAATGCTGTTGACAAGCAGTTATTGGATCCTGCTCACCCGCTGTTGACAAGCAGTTACTGCATACTGGTAAAATGATGTTGACAAGCAGTTCCGAAAAAAGCAAAAAGGAACCTCCCAGAAATCGAGTAGATTCTTCTGCATGTATGAAACGTGATTGAAAAAGATATAAGAACACTCACCGAAGGGACGAATAGGGAGTCTTTTAGAATAAAATGGTAAATTGAAATTTGTCTAAATTCAGAAAGTTGATTTGTGAAAGGCACAGCCGATTTGGACATATTAGTAGGAAATCCACGAAGACTTTTTTTTTTTTTTAAATAGAAAATGTCAGGTTCGAAACCCTTGCCACCCTCCACCAGCTTAAAGGGCTCCCAGGCTGATGCAGGTCACGCCAACAATAGAACAGATAATGAAACCTCCATTAGGAGGCCTGCAAATTCCAGACAGGCAGTGGAGCAAGAGGTGGGTGCTCTTTTTGCCTCTCTCATGGTCTGTCTGTCTGTCTGCCTTTCTAAGTCTCTCTCTCTCTCTCTCTCTCTCTCTCTCTCTCTCTCTCTCTCTCTCTTACCTGCCTCCCTCCTCCCCCATGTCGATTTCCCTCCCTCCCTACCTCCCTCAGGCTTCCTGTCTCTCACCACCACCCTCTCCACACTCCTCACTCGCTGCCGTCTGTGTCTCATCCCATCATACAATTTGGTGGCACACAGTCCACAGAGAATCACACTGCTGATGGCACATTCAATTTGGTGGCACACAGTCCACAGAGAATCACACTGCTGATGGCACATTCAGTTTGGTGGCACACAGTCCACAGAGAATCACACTGCTGATGACACATTCAGTTTGGTGGCACACAGTCCACAGAGAATCACACTGCTGATGGCACATTAATGGGATGAAGCTGTGCGAACAGACGTTGCTTTTAACCGGGTAACCAGCCGATAATCACCACACGACCATTAAATGTCCCAGACAACACACACACACACACACACACACACACACACACACACACACACACACACACACACACACACACGGGGAAAGAAGTGCAAGCACACAATGTCTTTCCTGTGTTGTGATAATACGCATGATGTTGCCAGCATCATGGCATGTTTAGGGCATGGTTCTAGGGGGAAAGGAAGGGGTGAGAGCAAGTATGAGACATTTCAGATGCAATTTCCTGTATAAATAAATCACAGACACCCCTCTCCCCCTCCACAGCCTCACTTCTACTCCACTACATTCACCTCCGAAGCTTTAAAATCTATCAAGACTCAATCAGCGCTTACCTGGACCAATCAATCAACGCTTACCTGGACCAATCAATCAGCGCTTACCTGGACCAATCAATCAGCGCTTACCTGGACCAAATGTATTCTCTC
>CM065734.1:10876452-10891452 GCA_033310375.1 Conus canariensis
AAGATCAAAAACTGCTTTGAGAAAATGTCAGGTTCGAAACCCTTGCCACCCTCCACCAGCTTAAAGGGCTCCAGGCTGATGCAGGACACGCCAACAATGGAAAAGATAATGAAACCTCCATTAGGAGGCCTGCAAATTCCAGACAGGCAGTGGAGCAAGAGGTGGGTGCTCTTTTTGCCTCTCTCATGGTCTGTCTGTCTGTCTGCCTTTCTGTCTTCTGTCTGCTCGTCTGTCTCTCTTCTCTCTCTCTCTCTCTCTCTCTCTCTCTCTCTCTCTCTCTCTCTCTCTGTCCACCCTCTCTCTGGCTTTCTGCCTTACTCCATTCCTCCCCACTTCTCTCTCGCTGCCTCTCTGTGTGTTTCATCCCATCACACATTTGATGGCACACAGTCCACAGACAATCACACTACTGATGGTACATGAATGGGATGAAGCCGTGCGAAAAAACATTGTTTTGAACCTGGTAACCAGCCGATAATCACCTTACGACCCTCAAAGGTTCCAGACAACACACACACACACACTAACACACACACACACACACACACACACACACACACACACACAACACACAGAAAGAAGTGCAAGCACATACCGCTCCTACATCGTGATAATGAATGTGATATTGCAAAAGTGGCATACATTAGTGGAGTGTTTAGAGGGAAAGGAGGGGGGGGGGTATAACAAACCATATCTTATTAAGCTGACATTAACAACGTCTTCCATAGCGTTTTGTGGTATACATTTCCCTATTCCGCTGTGTTCTGTCAAGCCTGGGAGTTCATCGGAGGGTAATTATTTCCCTGGGGTTAGGAACACAGCTGATGTATGGGCCGGATGGTCTTGTTAGACCCCACAGGTGGACTCTAGAGCCAGATCCACATCTACTGACGAGTTTCACATCAAACATAAAAGTCAACGATTGACAGGTGTAACACATGTCTCTGTAGATTAGATAGAAATTTATGATAGCAAAGAGATTATTTGTATAGCTTTAACATCACGTTTATCCCCCACTCCACTCTATGCCCTGCCCCCTCACCTCTTTTAAAATTAGTTGGCCTTTGCTTCGTTATTGCTGTGTCGACGGATGGATTTAACGAGCGTTCACACACACACACACACACACACACACACACACACACACACACACACACACACACACACAGAGAGAGAGAGAGGAGAGAGAGAGAGAGAAGAGAGAGAGAGAGAGGACCATGGGTCAGCGTAAGACGCACAGACTCGTGTCAGGACGTGTCCGTACAGAATGGGGATGAGATGTTCAAATACACACACACACACACACACACACACACACACACACACACACACACACACACACACACACACACACACAATCAAAACTGTGAGATAAATCAGTCATGAAAAGCCACGAAAGAAATTGCTCTCCACATGTTTTTCACTGCCCATCCCCCACCCCCTTGTCCCTTCCTCATTGTCCACCTGAAATGAATCGTGACTGGCTGAATCACGCCGACCTGCATGATCAACATATACATCTCTTTTCTTTTCTCTGACTTGTCAGTTGTAATGGTTATAGGCCACTCAGCTGCCCCTGTGTCTGGCACAGGTGCGTGACTGTGTCTTGATTACTTCCGCACTGTCCACGTGAGAACTATCTCTGTCTTCAGCGTTTAGATAACGGCGGTTTTTTTCTTTTGTTTTCTTTTTCATAAACAGTGTACAGATGTACATGGATAAGTAAATTTCAAGCACGCATAATTAACAAGTACAAAACTGTATTATTTCTACAGTAATGAAGTTCTCTGTATCATTCAAAGACATGTATATGCCATCGTGCTCACGAGTTCTGAGACACGTCTATACGACAGGTATACCTTTCAACTTCGTGTCTTCTCTTCAGATGAGGTACATTGTTTGAATGTAGGTTGCTTACCTTCAATCTTACATTTGTAGACGTGAAATTACGGATGCAGCAGAATCAAGTCAAATGCACCATTTACTCTACAATGGTCATCCCATCCAAAGAAGTCTATCTTTTCAGTAAGTTTTTTTATGTGGGGCCTCCAGCCTTCAATTTTTCCTCGCACATTTCTCTCTCTCTCTCTCTCTCTCTCTCTCTCTCTCTCTCTCTCTTAGTGGGGCCTCCATCTTCCTCTTTTCTCCACCATGCATAGTCTGTGTGTTTCATTACCGATGGACATTCGCTTCCTATTTTATTTTTCTTGCGTTTGATTGATCCACTCACGCCGGAAAGAACAATTTAACAAAAGAGCAACGACTACACTACTTATCAAGAGAGATACACACTGTGTGTATGGTTTGGGGCGGAGGGGGGGGGGGGGGGGGGGGGGGGGGGGAGACAGACAGACAAACAGGCAAATAGACAGAGAGGCAGAGCACGACAATCATGAAGAATGCGACAGAAACAGGAACAAAGTATCAGACGGACAGACAGACAAACATACACACACACACTCTCATACAGAAAGACAGACAGAAGAGAGAGAGAGAGAGAGAGAGAGAGAGAGAGAGACAGAGAGACAGAGAGAGACAGAGACAGAGACAGAGAGACAGAGAGACAGATAGACGGACAGACACACAGACAGACAGACAAACAAACAGATCGACAAATATATGGGTAAACAAACAATCACTTTCGTGCTGAGAGAGAGAGAGAGAGAGAGAGAGAGAGAGAGAGAGAGAGAGAGAGAGAGAGAGAGAGAGAGAGAATTAACATGCTTCCAGGCATACATTACGCAACGGCAGCGGTAACTGTTATTGTAGACATTATGCAGTCAAAGGAGTTCTGTAGCAGATAATATGCTACTCGACTGTTCAAAAGATTGGTGATATTTTCAAATGTTCAGTTCTTTTTAAAAGTATGTTGTAGAGGGAAGGCAAACTCTTCTTTTTTTAAATACTCATACACATCATAGCTAAAAGAATAACGAAGTTAATGAATTTGTAGTTTACAAGATTTTGACCAGACTGTTTACCCCAAACAGTATGTCCAATACTGACTGCTTTTATTTTTTATATGTTTTTATATATTCAAAATCCTCGATAAAAAACCCAAAACTTTGCACAAGTGGACAATCAGAAAAAATGCTCGATATAATCCACTGTATCTGGACAATAAGAACACTTATCATTTTCTTTAACTTGCATTTTACTTATGTGAATAATTGTAGGATGAGCATTAAGCAGAATTTTCCAGTGCAGGACTCTTACTCTTGTTTCTTTTGTACTGTAGGATGAACATGAAGCAGAATTTTCCAGTGCAGGACTCTGACTCTTGTTTCTTTTGTAGTATCTTTTGCTCTTGACCACGTTGATGAATCTAACCTGATGCCAAATTTTCTCAACCAAAATTGAGATACGTATGGAGTCATTGGCTGTTTACCGTCACATACTAATTTCTTATCATCCTTTACTTTTGTATTGAACCGAATCGCCTCGCATATTTGACTTCCTTTTTCTTTTTCGGCGTTCTGTATCCACTGTGCCCATGTCTTTGGAATAGTGTTGATTAAAATGTCATATTCCAGTACGGTGTTTGCTCTGTTTTCCCCGATCATGTTTTGAAATTCCTCCGGAGTAAATAAGCGGTTTTCTCGAGAATAAATAATCTGTTTAATCGTTTTAATACCTTTCTCTTGCCAAGTTGGAAAGAATAATGCTTTGTGTCTGTAAGTGAGTATGGAGTTATTGAAAATAATCTGATTTTGAAAATTATTGCAATTAATATCTTCGATTGTAATTACAGATTTGTTCTCTAAATAAGTGGCTAGAACCTCTTTGTAAAATTCATTGTCTATTATTTCGAATCCCTTAATATCTCTTCTTTTACAATTAATGTGGAAAATTCTGTCACCGTTAGCAAGCAAGTTTTTCCAAATGCCGTTTTGGAATAAAACACCACTAATGTTTTCTAGTCACATGAAACAGTTTTCCTACCCATTGTAAATAAAAGTATCTTTGTACCTCGAGCATGTTCAATATTGCAAGGCCCCCTCCTCCGTACTCGGCTTCCATTACTTCATGTTTTTCTCAAATGCTCTCCTATTGCTTTGCTTTTTCTGCGAGGAATTTGTACAGTATTGTAGTTATTTTATTTAGTACACATGAGACCAGTTGTCCTCAATATCTTTAACCATTTTGTTTGGTTCAAAATAAATGCCTAATATTTTCATTTTACTGACCAAAGTAAATGGAATATTTTCGTCTTCATTGCTTTTACCTTTTTTGTGCATTTAATCTAAGGCCAGAGATTCTTTCAAAATCAGTAAGTATTTCTAAGGCTGTAAGCATGGCTGTTCTGTTTAAAAAAAAAAGTGTTGTGTCGTCGGCCATTTGTTTTATTTTGAAATGAACTAGGCTTGTGCAATGGTGAGTTGGAGCTTTAATGCCCTGTATGGAGCTGTTCCTAATTTTGATCGCAAGCAGCTCTACAGTCAATACAAAACGCGAGAGGTGAAAAAGGGCAACCCTGTCTGATACCGCAGGGAATATCGAAAGGTTCGGAAATCCAGCCTCCGTGATTAATACTGCTTGAACTACCTTTGTTGAGAACATATACCCACCTTTTAAAGTCATAACCAAAGCCAGAAACATCAAAAGCATGTAACACACTTATCTGGATACTGAATCGAAGGCTTTAGAGTAATAATAATAATAATAATAATGTATAATACTTATATAGCGCATTTCTTGTTGTACAACTCAATGCGCTTACATCCACCATTTGCACTTATTCATACAATATTCATGCACACAGCAAAAAGAAAATACACAATGGTAGACGCACCTACATGCATAAACTGTCTCACCGAACTAGTTGTGGAGGAATTTAAGAGAGATCTAGTCATCTACAGAAGAGAATAGGTTTTTTTGAAGAGGTAAGTTTTGAGCTGAGATTTAAAAGAAGAAAGAGTAGGCTGATTACGAAGGTCTTCAGGGAGGGAGTTCCAAACAGAAGGTGCTCTAAAACTGAAGGCTCTTTCGCCAACAGATTTCAGAGAACGCTTAGGGATTTTCAAAAGTTTTTGTGAAGAAGAGCGAAGGGTACGAGAGCTTTGGTAGGTGCAGAGAGAAGAAGAGAGATAGTGAGGAAGAGATTCATTGAAGTGGCGGAAAGCAAGAACTGCCAGTTTAAATTGCCACCGATACTGTATGGGAAGCCAGTGCAGTTCGATCAGCATGGGAGTGATGTGCTCACACCTCCTCCTCTTCAAAACAAGTCGTGCAGCGCTATTTTGGACTCTCTGCAGCCGAGCAATCTGTTCTGCGGGAAGCCCAGCATAAACAGAGTTGCAGTAGTCCAATCTTGACATCACCATGGCACAGACTAGCCTGACAGCTACTTCCCTGGATATAAAGCGTCGGATGGAAGCAATACGTCTCAGCTCTAAAAAGGATGAGCGACAGACTACAGATATTTGATTCTGCATGGTCAGACACTGATCAATGGTAACACCAAGGTATTTGACAGAATTACTGAAAGGCAATTCAGTACCATCAACAACCATTGACTCTGACTCAACGAGTTTGAGGCAGGAGGAGGTTCCAACGGGCATGACTTCAGTCTTTTCACAATTTAATTTAAGCTTATTACTTGTCATCCATTCCTGCACACTGCTGATACACCGAGACACCCCAGATTGAACAGAAACAAACTCATCAGGTGTGCCACTCTTAGAAAGCTCAGTGTCATCAGCATACTTGTGAAAATCACAATCATGGTCCGAGATAACATCTGACAAGGGCTGTGAGTACAATGTAAACAACACTGGGCCCAATACTGACCCCTGTGGTACTCCATACAAAAGAGGTGACAAAGTAGACCTTACACCACCCACAACCACCGCCTGCGACCTATCTCTGATGTACGATTCGAACCACTGGAGAACTATCCCATCAACACCAAAAGTGACCCTAAGCCTTTCAAGTAAAGTAGTGTGATCTAGCGTATCAAAGGCAGCACTCAGATCAAGCAAGGCTACGAGAGAAACAAGTTTACTGTCGGATTTGCACAGTAAACAGTCCAGTACGCTCAATACAGCAGTCTCAGTGCTATGATTCTTCCTATAAGCAGACTGACAGGCTTCAAGAAGACCATGGTCTGAAAGATGAGTCTGAAGCTGCTTCAGCACAACTCTTTCAAGGATTTTTGAGAGGAATGGGAGGTTGGACACCAGTCTATAGTTCTTTAACTTATTAAGGTCCAGTCCTGGCTTTTTCAAGAGAGGGGTAACCATTGCCTGCTTAAACTGAGGAGGCACTATGCCTGACAAGAGAGATTTGTTTACAATGTTTGTAATCACGGGAATCAAATGAGAGGCACACCGTTTAAGGAGGGAAGTAGGGATGGGGTCAAAGACACAACTTTTGCTGGAGGATTCACTTATGAGATCCCCGATCAGTTTTTCATCCACAGGATTAAAAGTACAAAAAGGTGGTCCACAGTATTTATCGTAAAGAATTGGTTGGGAAGGATTTGCATCAAGATTGTCACGGATGGTTTTGATTTTATCAACAAAGAATTCACTAAATTGTTGAGAGATTTGAGAAGGAGGAATGTTCGTGGGCAAACTTAATTTCTTTTGTTTGCCAAGTAGTTCACTTGAAAGAGAAAACAACTGCTTTGATGAAGAACAAGAGTCAATTTTATCACGGTAGTATGACTCTCTGGCATCCTGGAGGCAGTCCCCTGCCTCACACCTGTTCGCTGCAAAGATCTGGCGGTGGATGGTCAATCGGCTCTTTCTCCAGCGTCTCTCGCTGCGCCGGCGTTGACGTCGAGCAGCTCTCACGTCCTCGGAGAGCCAAGGAGCTGAGGGACGGTCAGTAACACACCTAGTCACTGCAGGCGCGTGTCGGTCCAGGATTTCCTGAAGGCCATCGTTAAGCACTTCAACTAATTGTGTGACATCTGCATTGCTTTGCTGCTTACGCATGCCCTGAGCAAAACTCTTGACCTCTTGGTCAAAAACAGCCACACACAATGCTTTCATGTTCCTAGACGTAACAAGTCTTTTCCGAGGAGGGGGTCTGGAGATCTTCAAACTACACACAACAACAAAATGGTCTGAAAGACCAGCATAGTCACGAACTTCATCCACAGAGAGAACGCTGTCTTCAATGTTTCCCACCACCCAATCAAGGATATGGCCATGTTTGTGTGTTGGTGTTTGAACAAACTGAGACAGGTTGTGATCAGTCAGTAGAGTCTTTAGATGAATCACTTGGCGATCTGAATAGTCATCATAATGAAAATTAAAGTCACCAAGATAACAAACAGTATTACGTGTAGCTGCATAAGAGGATAACAGATCTGGAAACTCCTGTAGGAAGGCAGAGTTAGACAGCATATTGGACTTACTTGGCGGAGGTCTGTAAACACAAACCAAAGAAACAGTAGCAGCAGTGCCTCGTAGTTTCATTTCAACACACTCAAACGAACAAAATTTCACAGGAGTGAAAGAAACACAGCATGAGAGTGTTTTTCGAATCATGAAGGCTAATCCACCACCTCGTGATCCAACACGTGGAAACGAGTGGAAATCATAATCACAGGGAGTCATAGCAGCGATGTAGGACTCGTCACCACGATCGTACAACCAAGTTTCAGTCAAGACGAAAATATCGGCTTTTAAATCAGTCACCATTTCATGGATTTCAGCTGCTTTTTTGCGACACGATCGGCAGTTGAAAAGCAGCACCTTTAATGTCCGTTTGTTGTCTGCCTTCTTTCTCTTGTACCGTTTTCTTGGAAGATTGACACCTATGCCAAAAGTACGAAGCCGAGATGTTAATTCACAGGTCAAACGAGCGGGACTTACATGAAGAAGTTGATCACGTCTGTAATGCAGGAATTTATCACTTTGGCGCACAGGGATAGAGCACTCAACAGAACTAGACGAAAGATCAGGTAGTTGGCTAGCTTGATGCACAAGTGAGTACGATGGCGGACGCACCGAGTTCAAAGCAGTCAACCGTGTTGAAATTGTCGTGCACAGCACGAACCAACGCAGGTAAAGTTCGGCATAAATTGCCCACAACACAAAAGCACCAAACATCACGAACATTTTCACAAACTTTCAAAGCAAGCACGCTTCCTTTTCCTCTTAAACGAAGAAAAGAACAAACAGAGGCGACAGTCACTCCAACCTCAGCGGCGAACGACCTTGACCTCAGAGTAGTCGATTTTTAGTAGATAACCAGCTTCATTACGTGAGTTTAAGTAGTTCATTACATTATTTATAGATCTTACGATTGTTGCAATATTTCTACCGTTCAGATAGCCAACCTGATCGTTGTTAAGTAACTTATGAATAACTTTGCTGATTCTTTCCGCTAGAACTTTTGCTAGGATTTTATAATCAGTATTAGTCAAGGTTATCGGTCTCCAGTTAGTTTACGGATCTCTTTCTAGGTCTTTTCCTTTGTGTAATAAAGTTATGATTCCTTGTCTTTCTGCGTATGATAACTCACCTTTATGAAAAGATTCAATACAGGAACTTGTGACTAATTTGCCTAACTTACCACAGAAGAGCCATTACCAAGTTTACTAAGCGCATTTGTTGTTTCCTCTAAGTCCTTCACACAAGGCAGCATCATTATCTTCTTAACATGGAAAAACTCCCGACTCTGTGAATATGTTAGTATCTTCTATAACCTCCATTTTCTGCGAACGTTGTTTGGCTATACAGAGTTTTGTAAAACGAGACCTGCTCTTGTAATATATCACTCTGTTTATTTAATACTCCTCCTGCTTCTCCACGCAACCTTGTGACAACTTTTCGTTTCCCCCTAGCTTTTTTTCTACATTGCAGAAATACTTAGTATTTTGTTCTCTTTCTTCGACCCATATAACTCTGGATCTTACCTGTACCCCCTTTTGCGTCATTTAGTTGTTTTAATTCTAATTTATGCTTTAAATGTATACATGCGGCTTGCGTCTCTTCATTTGTAGGGTCTTTAATACACTTTTTCTCAATGTCTGAAATCTCTAGGTTTAACTTTAATGAATCGTTTTTCCTTTGGCATGACATTTTTTTTTCCAAATTCGCTACAAACATTTTTTATTTGAGTTTTCAGCATTTTCCATTTATTAATATTAGACAAACTGTCATTAATATTGTCGTTGAGCTCTTTATGTAATAGACTATTCATTCGTTGTACAAAATCATGGTTTTCAAATAGCTTTTGTTAAATTTCCAAAAACTTGGTCCACGAATGAATTCACACTGGTTCAGTTCAATTGTCACAGCCTTGTGGTCAGAGTTGGGAATAGTCAGATATTCACATGATACACAATCACTTAATACAACCTTTGTTATAAAACAATAGTCAAGCCCACGGGCTATGAAAGGACTACATCCGTGCCATATATAATCATGTTCATTAGCATGAAATACTCTCCATGCATCACTCAGTTCTAGGTCTTTCGTTAACTCATTGAGACCCCGAACTTCATTTTTACGGCGGGGCTTGCCTGATACTATACCACGAGCATGGTTGTGAACGCAATTAAAGTCTCCACACAAAATAGATTTTATATCACTTGTCGTTTGGGGCGTATATGTTTGCTAAGTAGAAGTCGTATGAATCACATGTGACTGAGACTATCAAGATTCTATTTTGTTCCATTACTAATGTAACTTTAGCCGGGAAGTGTTCTGCAATTAAAATGACTTATCCCTTGCTTGTGTTGGTACCTCTGTCATTAGAACTTTTACCTCCCCATTCTTTTTTTTTCACACAGACACAGCGCCACGGGTTATATGAGCTTCTTGTAAGCAAACCAAGTCAAACTTTCCGTTTTTCAATGAATGAAAAATGGATGTTCTTTTATATCTATTTTTCAATCCTCTACAATTCATTGAAGTTATGCGGACCTTATCCATTGGATGATTAAGAATACGTCTTTAGTTTCTTTATGTCTTTTAAATATTCATTACTTATCAGTTTATCTAAATCAATATTGGAAATCTTCATATTTTGATATAAGAGGGGCTTTTCAAACTCGCAATCCATTTCCCACAGTCAGGTCGTCATACGTATATCAGTCCAGACAATACTAGACGTTAGCGCTGCACGTCCACACCGGAACAGTTCTCATGTGACGTTTCCTGGCGGCGGGAACGCCCTCCCTCTTGTTTTGTTTGCTTGTTTTTTCCTCTTTTGTCAGGACTGGCGCCCTCTCGAGACCGGCGTGACTTGGGGGTTTCCGAACGGTGGCGACGCGGACTGTACAGCTCCAGGGAAGATCCCAGCCTAGCTTGACGTGTGCCGGATCGTCCTTTGTCAAGGCAAATGGTTTTCCTTCCTCCCCTTTTCTCCTCTCTGTGCACATTACGCTCTCGCCCCTCTCTCTAATCCTCGCTCTCCTCCCTCTCGCTCTTATTCCCATTCTTCTCAGCACTCACACATACACTTTCTCTGCTTCGCTGATGAAATACAGTAAGGTCACAAGCAGGGTTTTCTCGTTTATGTCCCGTCTTCTTACATGCCCTGAACACATCATTCACGCATACAGATGCGTGGTAATTATCTTCCAAACAGTTGGAACATACCACTGGCCTTTTAACGAGTTTCTGCTCTTTGTGGTAATTTGTTGCTGTAAAAAAGCTGACTTTAAGGCTGCTGGGCCATAGAAACTCGCGCCTCACGTCTCACGCCTAATGCTTCACGCCTCACGCATGAATAGAAAAATGAATAGACGTGGTCTCTCTTGCGTAGGGCCATACAACTCCACTCACGCTTCGCGCTTCATGGTTCACGGTTCACGCGTGAGGGGAGAAGTGGGACTGTCCACTTTTTTTCGATGCGTGAAGCTCAAGTTCCTGGTTACCATTGGCCAGTTCAATTACAAAGAAAAATTGATCGAGTTGATCCGGGCAAGGCCCCTCCTCTGGAATCCACGTAGGCCTGACTACAAGGACAAAGATCAAAGAGCACAAGCTTGGGAAGACTTGGCAAAGATTCTGACTGCACCCAAAGGTAACTTTTAATCGATTTATTTATCTATTGTAATTCATAGCCCAGTTAACCAACAGGCAGCAGCCTCATCTCAGGGCTTGTACACATGTACAGATTAATAGCAAATTTTGTAATGACAGCAATACAAAATTCTACACAACTTGTCTTTCCATGCGTGAGTGGCGAGGCGTGAGCTCCTGTGAGATGAAATGTGAGAAGTGAAGCATGAGGCGTGAGACGTGAGGCATGAGTTTCTGTGGCCCTGCAGCGTTAAGTGTTTTCTCTAGGGGGACAGAAGGGACCGTTATGAACACAAATCGTCGTCCGGTGAGAAAACGTGTCAGTTTATTGTCGTTGCACCTAGCTCTTTAGAATTTCAAAGCGGAGCGAAGTTCGTACCCTGCTCTGAGAAGAACATGCTCAATTTCGCTGTCAGCCACAGATATGGACATGTTGTCTATGAAGATTTTAGTGGCAGGTTTCTCTTCTCCTGTCTGGTCTCTCAAGACATAAGGGTTAGTGTTTACTTCATGTAACACAGTACTCTGAGGTGAATACCTTGCACCAGTAGTAGGGACCTCGCCTCTTCAGCAGCTGGGTAGACTCTCCACAACCCTACAATCTGCTGCGCCCCAACAACTGAACCTTGTCCGGCGGTGCGTTCTGCAGCTAAGCAGATCTCCAGAACAGAGGGTGGGCGGTTGCTTGCAGAGTCAGGAATATCTCTTGATTTTACAAAGAAGTCGGACGTTCGCGGCCATTTCCACAAATCGTTTAACTCTGTTTGAAAAGGATTTCGCGACGGCTACAGTCCGAATACAAAAGAACTCCACAGCAGGGAAAAGCTGTATTAGAACACAGCTCACATTCGGTTTGGTCAGAGCGCAAATAGCACACGTCCGCTCAGCGCGGTTGTCACTCACCGAATCCAACTTTTCTGTAAGTAATAACTTTATGTTTGCACATTTTTCGTTTACAGACTCCTGAATTACACAACGATAGTTTTTTTTTTTTTTATTACTCGGTCATAAGTAAAAAAAAAAAATGGCGTTTACTTTCTCTTTGGTGCTGACAAAAAGAAAGGAACCTGTGTCAGTCATCTTAATCCTCCGCAGAATTACGTTTGTTCCTAAATTCTATAAATTAATCTATTTTGACTAATTGTGATTTAGCATTTTATATATGGCAAGTATTCTTTAGTGCTTTTTGCCGGCACACTTCAGTAACAAGCCTTTCTCTCCATTTGCCACAACAGGTTCATCTGTACCTCGTATTAAGATATGATGATAGCTTACTTCTTTAGGAACTGATAAAATATTTGATAATTTGTTTGAATAATTCAAGATGTTCGAGATCTTATAAGTTAGCTCCAGTCCTATCTCTCATGCATATTTTTTTTTAATAGCACAATGAGCCCATGACACGAGACAAAATCACTGGAGAAGCCATAATTCGCAGTGAAAGTCTGGAACATTAAGAAATCCCCATTATCATCCAACACATTTTCTATACATGATACGTTTTTCTAATCCAATTTTTGTAATGGACTGATTTTCTACCAGCTTCAATGTCATCGTTACAGAACACTGGCCCAGAAAATAATTTTGCGACGTTTTGACATTACTTATTTCTCCACATTCTTTGCATGCCTTAAATACATCTTTCCAAAATGCAATGGCAAAGATGGGAAGTGCTTTGTGTGGGAGCATACCAGCTCCATACAGCCATTATAGGTAAATTGCTCTCCCACTTTAATCGAGGAAAACAGTTTTTCTCCTTGATGGAAACAGTTACAGTAAGTGGATTCCATGAGAAACGGGTATTGGGACTGTTTACGAATACTGCTTTCGTCTGAAAACTGGAAGAAACGTTATTATGAGCTTATAATCTTATAATTGATAACCATGACAACAGGCGATTTTTTAGTATAAAAAAGGTGTTGTCAGTTCTATCAGGAGGACCACTACTGCTTTCCGTGGGAAAACGGAAGGAAATAGCAGTCACATCGGGTCTACGAAGCCAGTAATTTGCAGTACGCGTACATGTTTTATTTTTGTTGTTCGTTTCTTTCGGACCTGTCAGTTTCAGTTATAGTCTGTCACTCACTCATCTGCTATTCTGTATCTGAATGTTTGTCTTCAGTATTTGCACGTCAACGATGGGCCCATCTAATGTGTTGTTAAGTGTTCAGACAATAGCACACGTTCGCCGGAATGGTTTAGAGCACCGTGCTGGCATTGAGAATATTGCAATTTTCAGTCCCAGACATCCAAGAAACGAGCTGGAAATTCTTACAGCTGTTGAATTCAAGGCGTGGAGAGTCTGGTGAGTGGTAAGAATAATGTTTGATTGACCCTTTCCCTTATCCCATTCATCTTGGATCATTACCGCCTCCGTCCCTTATTCTGCGATTTATGCCTCGAGGTGGACATTGCACCTCAGCTGATTAACCAGCCAATGACAGGCGTTCAAAAAGCTTTGTGAAGATAATAAGCTCTACACTGACAACAACAACAACAACAACAACAACAACGGAAACAAACCAACCCCAGCAGGACGCATGGGAGAGAACCCACTTCCGTGAAAGAGGAACAGAGCTCTTCACTTCCATCAAACCCTAACTCAGATTCCATCCCGTAGCATCCACCCTTTGCTGTGAAATGCCATGACAATTTCAGTTTTTGTTCTTGGGTCACACTCAATCTTTCAGACCAGGTTTTGTAAAACCAGTTTGATAGTTTGTGTGCGTCATCTGGCTGACCGGCAGAAAAAAAAAATCAAACGACAGTCGCGAGAGAAAAGATAGCCTTGGTGTGAATCATGTTGTTTATAGGTCAGCTGGTCACAGACCCTGATTAAAGTCAGATACAGTATGAAAACAGTATAGACCTATCTTAAATAAATGTTAGCGAACCGCCCAGAGAACGTGGACAAACGAGTCACAAGACGAAACACAACGCGTTTCGACCTCTTAGGTCTTCATCAGGTGAGACATAAACGAATAAAACAACGAAAATTCACTTAGCTTTGATCGCTTCAGATCACTTGACAGGGTTCAGCGCAAGGAAGAAGGCGTTGAATGATTTGTTTAGATTTCCGCCTGCAGTCCTCTCGCTTTGCAACCAGTATAGACCTGTCATGCAATCACAGAGCAGAATGGAAATCTGAAATATCATGTTCTTGATTCTTATCGTTATCACATGGTTTTACGGTTTGTGGTCTTTCACACTCTGCTCTTGTGATGACCTTTGCGTTGACAGTTTCTACCCCATGCCTAGATGTCATCCCAGACACTTCTCTAGCCGCATGCGATGTGGGTATTTTGTAGAACTGGCACCACTGAACACCATTGCAGTATTCCCTCTGATAGGTTATCTTGTGACGGCCTGATATTGATAGATGGCAGAGGACTGCAGGTGCTGGGACATTGACAGAATCGTCCTGGATGCGGTTGTGTATGGCAGTGATGAATGAAACATGGGCAGTGAAAAGAGCAAGTGGGGATCGGAGGGCATGGCTGTCCTTAGCTTACTTTTAGTTTCCCTTGGAGGTACACATTACATGTGTGCTGCATTTGACTTAGAGTGATTTAGCTCCAGACAGCAGCGAAAACGCCCTTTTTAGTTCTGCCTTTTGTTATGTTTGTGTTTTAACCCACAGTTGTTTAAAATGCTGCACACCATTTTACTTTAACAAATTGCATGACATTTTTATGCAACAAATTTGGAAGTTTTCTCTTTTAAAAGCGTAATTGCTGATATTCGAAAATCTGCAAGGGAGTGAAGCTGTGTTATAGAGCTTGCGTTCAGCAAGACGGTGTCTGCCATTTTAATAGGAAAGATGCCCGTGGTGGGCACGCAGAGTGGTTTTACACCATCAGTCAGCTTACAAGTTCTATCAAAACAAAACAAAACAAAAAACAAACAAACAAACAAAAGAAACAAACAAACAAAACAAAAAACAAAACAAAACAAAAAAAAACAGAGCCAAAAGATGGGCGTGAAAAGGTCTACCTTTAATACTGACAAATGC
>CM065734.1:10896452-10911452 GCA_033310375.1 Conus canariensis
TGAAACCATATTACCCACCAAAATATTACCTCTGAACCGATCATGACAAACCTGTTAACGTCTTTTCATTTTGATGACCACTTTAATTCTTCCAACCTTTCCAGTTGACTGGTAACTGCACTCCATACATAAAGGGATTATTATAACTGCACTCCATACATAAAGGGCTTATTATAACTGCACTCCATACATAAAGGGCTTATTACTTTTGGGAATGCGTACATTGTTAGATTTTTTTTACATACAAGTGTATGAAAATGAGTCTATGAAATGATTCTGTTTGGATTGTTACATCGTGTGTGTGTGTGTGTGTGTGTGTGTGTGTGTGTGTGTGTGTGTGTGTGTGTGTGTGTGTGTGCGTGTGTGTGTATGTGTGTGCGGTGTGTGTGTGTGTGTGTGTGTGTGTGTGTGTGTGTGTGTGTGTGTGTGTGTGTGTGACGAACCTTAACGTTAGCCTTTTGTCGACAATTACAAGCGATAGCATAACAAAACCTGGCAAAATCATAAATATTAATGAGAAATATCTAGCCATACCATGTGTGGACATTTCATCAGGCTGGAATTCTTCGATTAGAAAAAAATCGGCAATTTTTTAAATTACAAAAATTGATATATAAAAAAACTGTGGTCACTCATAATCATTGCTTTTATACACTAACAATTATGACAGGTAATATAAAAAGTGCGGTAACTAATGAAAGTGAAAATCTATTAAGACCTGACGATTCAGTTCTATTTCCACAAAACAGAATTGATAATGGAAATATTGCTGATTTAAAACCAAGACAGGCATGTCTTGCTAAATGATTATAGAAAAGACAAGATGAGTTAATCAGTTATGGTGAATCAAGCTAATCTCACCATATTTTAGCACAAAATAAACAGTCTCAGTTGTCTTAATAGCTACTTACTTTTACAAAGTAAGAAGAAAGTCAAAGTCTAAGGAGACCTTGATAGCAAGAGGTTATCAGAGAAGAAACACCCTTTGGACAAGTGTTTCAGCCCGAAAGTCCTCACACTGTGAGAGTGCCGGGCTGCATCCAGGTCATGACTCTAGATGCCCTTCTACTGCCAATCTTTTTTTCCCTGGAGCTGCTGGAATTCAAACCCGCAACGTTTGGATTGGTGGGCGACTCAAAGCGTGTTTTTTTAGACGGATGTCTCACCCCACTGTTGACGGACACACGTTGTAAGTTGGGAAATTTAAGCTTTAAGTTCATTTTTGTCCCTCCTCGACCAGATCCAGCTGGAAGTCTTTTCAGCTGCCTCTGCCATGGCCTTCAGGGTTCTGGTCCTCTTCTTACCTGAAATCCCGAGCTGTTTCATGAGAACATGGGCCGATGAGCCTCCAAACCTGCTTGCTCCAAACTCTATGGCGAGAACCTGGACCTGGAAGCCGGGTTCCCTCAAGCTGCTGGCTAGACTGGCACACCTCTGTCTTGTAGACGTGAGCTTGCTCCTCTCTGCTTTCATATGGTACAGTGAGTTCGATCAGAATCTTTTGTTTTGATAAACCTTAGTGGAAAACCATATCTGGTCTTATACCACTCTCGCAGATGATCTGTGGATGGTTCTTCAATTCTGGAAGGTCCGTGGTGCACTTCCAGTCATCTCCTCCATCCAGTAAATGTAATTCCAGGCCAGACTCCTTCGCAGTGCGTTTTCCCACGTAGTCCACTGTCATTGGCTTTGCTGGACTGCTTTCTGGATTCTCTTGGCGTCTTCTCTCTTCAGCTTCTCTATTACAATCTCCCTCTTTGTTTTTCCTTTTGCTTTTGACCACAATTTCATAACTGTTGATCCCAGCCCCTGTCTATTGATCTGTTTGTAGCCTGTTATTTTTCCTTATCTTGAAGTTTCCTTGCCACGTCCACTGCCTCCCGAACTTTCCATTTCCTGCCAGTCTTTAGCTTCGGCCAGACTGATCTCACAACGCTGTCTTCGGAGTCCTCAAGCATAGTTAGTAACCTTGCTTTATCAAACTTTGTATTCCTCGAGGATGGATTTCAGAGAAAGCTTCAGCTTTGCTTGGCAGCAGTAGAGTCCAACATCAGTGAGACCTGGTAGGACACCCAGCCATTTCCTTGTATACTTGTTTATTTCGGCCTTCATTGATTCCACAGTGCTAGTACTGATATTGTATATTAATAGAGGCCACAGGATCAGCATAAACTGCAAACACCAGATCTTGTATTTGCCAAGGAGCCCACACTATTCTATTATTGGTAGGTTTTCTTCTGTCATGTGCATGATTTCCTCTCCCTCTTTGTGTCTTTCAAGGAGTCATCTTACCACATCCCAAGGCTCTTGACTGGTTCTTCTGTTACTGTTGGAATGACTTGGCAGTGACCTTGACTTTTTTTTTTTGCTATTTTCTCTTCACGCATGGTTTTGTTTTGCTTAATATCCATCCCGGATGAAGCAAGTAACTTGTCTAACTGCTTCAGTATTTCATGTGTCTCATTTTCTTGTAGAAAGTACTGTTATGTCATCCATGAAGGCCTTTAGAGGGGCATTTAGCATCCATTCCCGAGGTCTGCCGAACCTGTACAGCTCATGCACAGCCCATTGCTATGCCAATTTGCAGATTGATCCAATCTTTTGTGTATTCTTTTGTGGAGAACCTCATTGAGAAGCCATGGAAGCAGTTTCCCAGCATTTTAGTATGTTCTTTGGGACATGATACATCTCCAGGAGCAGTTGAATCATCTTGTGTGGAACTGATCCATGTGCATTCGTCAGATCAAGCCAACCACGTTGAGAGGTCCCGTTTGTCTGCCCTAGTTCTGTGGACTGCTCCCCGAACCATAGTGCCATGTTCTGCACAGCCAGAGACACCTGGGATGACACCTATCTGGACCGAAAAATCCAAACACTGATTTTTCAAAACCTATTGGAATATGTCTTAAAATACGTTGTTGCCAAAAATGATAGAAGTGGGCGCTAACTGCTCGAAAATTAAAACGGATGCATCAAACGAAAGACGACCTCATAAATGTTTCATAAAGCATAAGACGTCATAGGCTACATCAACATTTGTTCATGACGCACATAAAGAAGACATCGCCATATATAGCATCCAAGTTTTCATTCAACGATGGCAAGGCAAGCAGAGCAAACATAACAAGAGCACAGATGGAGACAGTAACAGAAAAGTGTTTTAGTAGTGGTCGTAGTAGTTTTCGTGGTAGTGATATTAGCTGTTTTAGCTGTTGCAGCAGTAGTGATAGTAGTGCAAAATGCAACGGCAATGGTAGCAAGCAATGAGCTGAGAGGCAATGAAGTAAAGTTGGGATGGACGTGGGAATAGAAGTGTAGGGGTGGACTCTCCACAAAGATGCAAGTCTACCGAGCTGCTGTACTGCCCACACTGCTATACGGATCAGAGGCATGGGTGCTGTACCAGAAACAAATAAAGCGGCTGGAGCAGTTCCATCAGAGATGCCTCCAGTCCATCATGGGCATCAAGTGGAAGGACTAGGTAACGAACATAGAAGTCCTGGAAAGAGCTCAACTGCAAGGCATCGAGTCAATGCTCATGCTAAAACAACTTCGCTGGGCAGGGCACATCACCCGGATGCCTGACACTCGCATGCCAAAAGCAGTATTCTATGGGGAGTTGGTACAAGGCAAACGTAATACAGGCGCACCACAGAAAAGATTCAAGGACCAACTGAAGAAGCAACTATCCCAAGTGGACATCAACCCCAAGACTTGGGAGCAGTCAGCATCAGACAGAGGTAGCTGGAGAGTTTCAACGCTCAGGGGAACGCAACACTTCGAGGAAACCAGACGTCAGAACATACAGGAGAGGAGAAGGAGAAGGAAAGACCCAGGTCCGCAGCCCAACAACGCAGGCCAGATTTACACCTGTCCACAATGCCACAGATCCTGTAGATCACGGGGTGGACTAATTAGTCATCAAAGGGCGTGCGCCTATCCCTGGCGGGAACTTCCCACTAATCTTCGCAAGCGAAGAACTAGCCATCATCAGTCATAGTAGCAGTAGTAGAAATAGCAGTAGTAGTAGTAGTAGTAGTAGTAGTGTGTGAGGAAAAGGGGACGGGGCTGAGAAGAGATCATAGGTGGCGAGGGTGGAGGTTGTGGGGTTTAAAGGTGAAGGAGAAAACTGTACAAATGGTATCTTGGCAAGAATGATATGGAATTGGTCTAAACCTGCTGCAAGTGTCTATTGAATATTATCCACAAACAGCAGAGCTGGCAAAGGTCAGAACACCTGAACAATGCAAGGGCAATGGTAGCAAGCCATGCGCTGAGAGGCAATGAGGAGAAGTTGGGATGGACGTGGGAACAGAAGCATAGGGGTGGAATAGTTCGTTATGTGCAGGTAGTTGCTGGGGCCAGCGGAAGGGGAAAGAAGAAGAGCACAGGAGAAGATGCAATGATTTTTAGGAACAAGGCTATAGTTGTAATACTATGCTGACTGTCGCACACTCTGTTCTAGTCGGCTATATGAAACTATGGTAGCTGAATAAATCTAGTGACGTGGACATAACAGGGAGCGAAAACAAACCTTTCTGAAATCTTTTTTTTTTCATCGTCAATAAACAAAACACTTTTTCAGCACTTTTGTGCTTACCACCGTGCAATAAGAAAAGGCAGCCATCATTTATCAAGAGAGGGTGGGGAACGGGGGAACAGTAGGAGGGGAGGGAGGGGTGGGGGGGGGGGGGGTGGTCATTGTGCACGACATGGTTACAATTCATATAATAATGACTTTGTGATTATTTTATGTAATATATGCATTACAGTGCTACGAGCCAGAAACTGAATAAAAGACTGATCTTGCGTAACAGTGAAATTCGTCTAATGTCTCTGAGATGATTCGCCGCTGATGACACAAACAAGGTGTGCGTGATACACATGACAAATGTATATACAGTTTTTCTCTGTTTGAGGGAGTGAAAAAGAAGAAAGAGTGGGTGAAGAGAACTGTGGTGTGTGGGAGTGGGGTGCACGTGACACCAGGCATTATCGGTGTTAACTGTCAACACAATGTTCTGGTAGAAGAAAGAGTGGGTGAAGAGAACTGTGGTGTGTGGGAGTGGGGTGCACGTGACACCAGGCATTATCGGTGTTAACTGTCAACACAATGTTCTGGTAGAAGAAAGAGTGGGTGAAGAGAACTGTGGTGTGTGGGAGTGGGTGCACGTGACACCAGGCATTATCGGTGTTAACTGTCAACACAATGTTCTGGTCTGTGTCACACTTTTAGCAGGAGCCAGGGGAAGGGAAGCATTCCAGCTTTCTCTTCAGCCTAGTCTGAAAGCCGGGTTTGTGGCCTTAATGGTGGTCTGCGGTTGAACAATACACTTTTGATTTGTCTGTGTTCTTGGTAAGGGCCTCTGTCGCTCTTTGTCTTGTCGGTCTGCCTCGATGATGACATGCCTTGACTTGATCTCTCTCTCTCTCTCTCTCTCTCTCTCTCTCTCTCTCTCCTCTCTCTCTCTCTCTCTATCCACCCGTCTGTCTGTCTGTCTGTCTCTCTCTCTCTCCCTCTCTGACCGTCTACCATTCGTTTGTCTGTCAGTGTCTCTCTCTCTCCCAAAATGTGAATATTCTCATGTCTTTACAGTTCTTGATCGAGTTCCTGCAATTGATCATCATTTCTTCTGATTTCCTCGCATTCCTTCCCATCTCACTATAGCATAATGTAATATAATACAATATTCTAAAATATGAAATAATGTAGTATATAATATAATATAATGTGATACAACAGAATAGAATTGAATAAAACATGGTATAATATGATATAGAATGAGGCACTAAATACACTACACTTCAATGCATTACTTATCTCTCCACCATGGGTGGATCCTCACAACCAGGCCTCACGTACTCACCAGTCCCAACTAGGACACAAATGTCAATTCTAGACAGGCATATTAAATGGTTCTGTTCACACACACACACACACACACACACACACACACACACACACACACACACACACAACACACACACACATTCAATGGTTCCCATATGCTATCATTTTGATTTCTTCCACCGAAAATGCTATGTTTTTTTCGTCTGTGTCTGTTGGTTTCTGTGTCCGGCTGCAAGATTACGCAAACTATTGCTGAACAGATTTGAAGAACATTTGGAGGTGGAGTAAATATTGCTGAACAGATTTGAAGAACATTTGGAGGTGGAGTAAATATTGCTGAACAGATTTCAAGAACATCTGGAGGTGGAGTAAATATTGCTGAACAGATTTCAAGAACATCTGGAGGTGGAGTAAATATTGCTGAACAGATTTCAAGAACATCCGGAGGTGGAGTAAATATTGCTGAACAGATTTCAAGAACATCTGGAGGTGGAGCAAATATTGCTGAACAGATTTCAAGAACATCTGGAGGTGGAGTAAATATTGCTGAACAGATTTCAAGAACATCCGGAGGTGGAGTAAATATTGCTGAACAGATTTCAAGAACATCCGGAGGTGGAGTAAATATTGCTGAACAGATTTCAAGAACATCTGGAGGTGGAGTAAATATTGCTGAACAGATTTCAAGAACATCCGGAGGTGGAGTAAATATTGCTGAACAGATTTCAAGAACATCTGGAGGTGGAGTAAATATTGCTGAACAGATTTCAAGAACATCTGGAGGTGGAGTAAATATTGCTGAACAGATTTCAAGAACATTTGGAGGTGGAGTAAATATTGCTGAACAGATTTCAAGAACATTTGGAGGTGGAGTAAATATTGCTGAACAGATTTCAAGAACATTTGGAGGTGGAGCTAGGGACTAACTATGGCCCAGGCAGGGATGCATTAATTTGGGTGCGGATCTGGATCGAGGGCTGATCCAAAACCTTCCACTCTACCACTGTCCCTGTTCTCCCCCCACTCCGATCCCTGTCCTCCCTCACCCCCTCCTTCCCGTACCTTTTCCCCTCTATTCCCCTCCCCTTCCTACCCCGCCATTCTCCCTGTTTCCCATTCCTCTCCTCGCCTCGTTACCTCCTCCCCCCCCCCCCACACACACACACTTCTTTCTCTTGTTTTCCATTCTTCTCCCCTCAGCCCCTCTCCCCATCCTTTACGTTAGATCCACTTAAAATACCTTTAAGGCGAAAAAAAAAGAAGAAAGAGAAGTGTCTAAAGCCGGGCCAAACCAGAAATCTTCAGATGGTCAGTTGAACACCCTCCTAACCCAGCTATTTCAGGTGACGGTAAACAAGGCGTGTTTACCATATGGTCGCATTAATATCCGACTCTAGCACAAAGTCTGATTCGCCCTTGCTTATTCCCGTACGCTAATGAACCACCATGCCAAATGTTGAGATCAGATGAAAACTGTGGATTTGTACAGCCAGCAACAAAGACTGCAGACTGCAAAGATAGATGGAACACAGACAGACACGGACAGATATTCAAAGAGACGGGCAGACAGACAAACGGACAGACAGACAGACAAAAATCGCCACAAATATTCTATATACGATGTATTGGGGTAGGATGTGATTGAAGTGAAGAGACTGTTTTCGACTTCGGCGAGGAACTGCGCTCTCCCGGTGTCATTCGAGCTTGCTTTTATCACCTACTCACGTGAAGTTCCCCCCATGAATACCTACTTCCCCATAATGTTTTCCTTCATTGCTGTCATAAAGCGCGCTGATGCATCTGAATCCACACAAACGCCTTTGCTTTTCCATCATATTTGTTTTTTTGTTACTTTCCTTCCTAAGAAAAGCCCATATCTGCCAGAATGATGTCCCTTTATCGTTATCGTAAAGAGTATTGGTGTTGAGGGTACATTGTGATTCACGATGTCGCCGCCATCACAAACGTTTTCCACATTCACGATCTTCGGTAAACAGGCTATCTTATAGAGAGAACGACTTTATTTTCTTCCTATCATAGCCACAATCATCATCTTGTGATTAATAGGTCATAAACGGGCGTAACAGGTTGGAATTCATCCCTGGTCAATATTACTCCCGGAGATAGAATGGCCTGGACCTTTTCATATTCGGGGTTAAAAAGGCCAGTGCCATTTCATATCCTTCTGTCCCAATCTATTCCCCTTTGTAGAGGAGGAAAACTCTGGCCAAGGTGGCAGATTCAGGCATAAGGGACACAGAAACTGAAACTGTGGCTACGGCTAAATTTCTGTGCTCTCTCTCTCTCTCTCTCTCTCTCTCTCTCTCTCTCTCTCTCTCTCTCTCTCTCTCTCTCTCTCTCTCTCTCTCTCTTACACAGTTAGTCTGGCTGTCTTTCTTCCTGTCTGTCTGTGTTTGTCTGTGTGTCTCTTTGTCTGTCTGCCTCAGTCTCTCTCTCTCACTTTGTCTGTTTGTCAGTGTGTGTGTGTGTGTGTGTGTGTGTGTGTGTCGTGTGTGTGTGTGTGTGTGTGTGTGTGTGTGTGTGTGTGTGTGTGTGTGCACGCGTGCGCGGGCGCTCGACCTAGAATGCTCATTGGTCCTGGTGAGTGTTGTCGACGCTTAGGACAGTTGATGTTACTTTAAAGTCGATTTCAGTTATCTCTATACTACAAAATTACTTATTGCTTTCTAACATATTGGGGAAACATAATGATTTATACTGAATGCAATGTTTACTTCCAAATTGACAGGGTGTATTTAGATCAAACGTTTCAGCACGCGAAAGGTTGATAATAAAGTACTCCACAATTTAGCGACACGACTAGAAAGCTATGTGTGACCAGGGTTTGAAATAGACACCCGTCCGATTGTCCGTGACAGCCATGTCTTCTAGCGGACCAGGGTTTGAAATAGACCCCGTCCGATTGTCCGTGACAGCCATGTCTTTTAGCGGACCAGGGTTTGAAATAGACCCCGTCCGATTGTCCGTGACAGCCATGTCTTCTAGCGGACCAGGGTTTGAAATAGACCCCGTCCGATTGTCCGTGACAGCCATGTCTTCTAGCGGACCAGGGTTTGAAATAGACACCCGTCCGATTGTCCGTGACAGCCATGTCTTCTAGCGGACCAGGGTCTGAAATAGACCCCGTCCGATTGTCCGTGACAGCCATGTCTTCTAGCGGACCAGGGTTTGAAATAGACCCCGTCCGATTGTCCGTGACAGCCATGTCTTTTAGCGGACCAGGGTTTGAAATAGACCCCGTCCGATTGTCCGTGACAGCCATGTCTTCTAGCGGACCAGGGTTTGAAATAGACCCCGTCCGATTGTCCGTGACAGCCATGTCTTCTAGCGGACCAGGGTTTGAAATAGACACCCGTCCGATTGTCCGTGACAGCCATGTCTTCTAGCGGACCAGGGTCTGAAATAGACCCCGTCCGATTGTCCGTGACAGCCATGTCTTCTAGCGGACCAGGGTTTGAAATAGACACCCGTCCGATTGTCCGTGACAGCCATGTCTTCTAGCGGACAAGTGAAGATTCTCTGCCCAGGCAACACCCTGTCGCACCTTCACTGCACCACTCTACCACCCCTCGTCTCCACCACTTTTCACTCTGGCGTTTCTAACAACGGAATCCTAGCACAGTGCTATTTTGCTAAGGCAAGGCGTTTCCTTACTATAAAACGTGTAAACAGCATGTAGACAATGTTTTTTGTATAAAACGTGTAAACAGCATGTAGACAATGTTCTTTGTATAAAACGAGTAAACATCATGTAGACAATGTTCTTTGTATAAAAACGTGTAAACAACATGTAGACAATGTTCTTTGTATAAAACATGTAAACAGCATGTAGACAATGTGCTTGGTCAGCGTGCAAATGATAGATCTTCATCCCATTTCGTTTGTGTCTTACCTGAAGAAGACCTAAGAGGTCGAAACGCGTTGTGTTTTGTCTTGTGACTCATTTGTCCACGTTTCTCTGGCCGGTTCGCTAACATTTATTTATGATTTGTTTAGATTTCCGCCTGCAGTCGTCTCACTTTGCAACTACTTCACCCCATTATTTTTGTTTTTAAATGTATAGAACAATTGTATTGATTTTGCAGATTTATTTATTTATTTTGTGTGTGTGAGGAAAAAAAAAAGGGGGGGGGGGGGGGGGACAGAGACCAGGAGTGAGGTTTTATCATTTGGATTCAGTCCAGGGATGTGGGAATGGTGGAAACATGACAATTTTTTTTAAAGGTTTTCAAACATACTTGGGAACATTTTTCTATTGATGTTCTGGTGAAGGAACACATTCATGTCACATTTCCCTCTGTTAGCCCGAATTACACATGTCCAGAACATTCCATTATTCAATTATATCTTTTGGCTTGTTACTGCACTACCGATAGTTACTTTTCTTGATCGTCTCTAGCGCATGGAAGGCAAGTACAAATGGGGGTCAGAGGTGGGAAAAGGAGGAGGAGGGGGGGGGGGGGGGGCAAGTAGTTTTTTGAATACTTTTTCCCCAGAACAACTAACATTTTCTTCAAAATTTGCAGCCCGATCACCTTCTTCCCTCAATGCGATTTGAATGGGTCCCTAGGGATGTTAAGCGATGTTTTTTCTGTCTGCGACCAAGGATCATCGGCATGAGCTTGATTCAATGACCAGGTAGAGAGAGAGAGAGGGAGAGAGAGAGAGAGAGAGAGAGAGAGAGAGAGAGAGGGGGAGAGAGAGAGAGAGAGAGAGAGAGAGGGGAGAGAGAGAGAGAGAGAGAGAGAGAGAGAGAGAGAGAGAGAGAGAGAAGGGCATTGAATTAAGGCTTAAAACCTCTTTCAAAATGAGTGTTATATAATACCATGTAAAACAATCATACAATACATTGTTGAACACAGCATTAAAATTATGGTATATACACGAAAAATAAGCACTAGCATAACCGTACCAGCCGTAAAATGTCAAGATAACATAACACGTTGTCTCTTTTCTGTCGTGATTGGTTATTAACAGCAGTCTCCTTTCTTGACATCATCAAGACAGTTTTTCAGTTGTAAAGGATGTCACAATATACACGTTGAATTAATGTTATGTTGGCATCATGTAGGACCGCACAACACAACAGAAATTGTATGTCATTTTTTCTCTGTGCTAGCTTTCCCGAACTATATGGTATTTCATGTTAACCAAGGGATGACGACCACTGCAGAACACCACGAATGGAAATTCAGAATGAATTTTCTCATCCCAACATTTGCGCACAGTTTTAGCAAAGAGAGAGAGAGAGAGAGAGAGAGAGAGAGACAGAGAGAGACAGAGAGAGACAGAGAGAGACAGAAACAGAGACAGAGACAGAGAGACTGAGAGAGAGAGAGAGAGAGAGAGTGTGTGTGTGTGTGTGTGTGTGTGTGTGTGTGTGTGTGTTATCTTTTTGGTCATGAAAAAGCTCATTGACAAGGTAGGTCACAGGGCAACAGTGCCTCTCTGTCATCAAGAGAAAGACAGACACACAGAAGCTCTACACAGAGACATAGGACAAAGCTAGAAATGATACAAAAGGAGCTGGTGATTTGCTGCCACGTGTACTTGACCTCGCTGGCGAGTGATAACAAGAACAAAACCAAAAATGAAGTAAGTTTCGATCATAAAACAATGAAAGGAAACAGTTGAGATCTGTTCACCGTCACGATAAGTTGACACGATACTGTTCTCTGCAAAAAAAAAGTTAATCAAGTTATTTACATCGGAGTAATTAATTATATTTTCACAGGACTTGATCCTCAATCGTGTGCCTACAGTGACGTTATGATTTTTGCGCAGATTTGTGGTGTAGTGATGTTTTAGAGGTTGAAACTTATATTCCGTCATGTTGATCAACACGACGTAGCGAGCCGGTGTCGAGGGCAGTGAAAAGAACGGACGGTGAAATGAAATTCACGTGCAAGTAGGCAGCTGAGCCAGCCAGGAGAATGTCAACAGGTGCGCGCGTCTTGTGATAGCTTGACTGCTACCTTCTTATTGTTGCTACATGTTGGAAGTGGACTATGCGAAAGGGTAACCCTTCCTCCGGCAAAACATTGCAACGAACCTCTGTGTCGTCTAGCAAAGAGTGTAGTCCACCCACTGAAAAAAAATAGCAGGACCAAAAGACTGTTTCTCGTCTAGTGTCAGAGTCTTTTGAAGAGAAGGACGAGAACATCATGGCGGTGCAGGCGGCAATTGAAGAGTTGAAATTACAGTATCAACCTCTAGCAACAAAAGAAGATATTAAAGAAGACAAGAAGAAAATGAAAAGATTAGTAGCCAGCTTCCCCTCCGTTGTGGTGTCGCCGATCAGATCGGTGAAGATCTTCACCGATCTGATCGGCGACACCACAACGGAGGGGGACCTTGAGGCAGCGCACCGGACTGGTCCAATCGTGTCGGGGAAAAAACGTCCCATCATTGTGCGATTTATGTCCAGAAAAATTAAAAGACAGTGTCCTTGCAAACAGGAAAAAAACTAAAACACAAGGGTGTTTCTCTGGATGAAGACCTCACACATACGAGCTACGGGATGTCACGGGAGGCGTACAGACACTCATAGACGCTTGCCACCTGGTCCTCACAAGGAAAAGTGTTTGCAAAGCTTAAAAATGATAAAACTGTGAGACTGAAATGTGGAGATGACGTTGACGAAATTTTTAGACAGGAAATGCCTGTTGGACCTTAACATGTGGATGCAGCGTTTGAGATAAGTATATTGTTTTTGTTTCTATTTTTCTTTTCCATTATCACATGGGAGGAGATAATGTAAAAATAAAATGTTATTCTAATAGAATGGAGCTCCAAACTTAAGTTTTGTTTTTCACTTTGCCAAAAAAGTCTACTTTTTTGTTACTTTTACTTTGAACATTATAGTTAGCATGTTGATTTAGCGAAATCCTAGAGACAATGCTGGTTTTTCTTTTGTGAGCTCATAGTTGAAGGGATGTGCAGGCAATAATAGGATGCATGTTAGTATATGTACTAGTACATAAATGTGTGTATATATGGGAAGTATGTGCTTGCGTGCAAAAGCATGTGCACGTAGGCGCGTGGGGGGGGGGGGGGGGGGGTATTGGAGCGCCCGCGAGTGTGTGGGTTTCATTCACAGTCTATGTTTGTGTAGTTGTGTCTTCATGTGCGTGTATGTGTGCCTATGTGTATGGGTTGTGTATGAATTGCATTGCTCTCTCTCTCTCTCTCTCTCTCTCTCTCTCACTCTCTCTCCTGTGTGGTGTGTGTGTGTGTGTGTGTGTGTGTGTGTGTGTGTGTGTGTGTGTGTGTGTGCATAAAGCTAGGGTATGTTCGTGTGTACTTGTGAAATATTGCTATTTGCAAATATTCTGATGGTGTATGTATTTAGATAACGTGATTTGCCCCCAAGGTCCGGGTGCATCACCCGCCCTTCCGCGACACTGCCCCTCCCTCCGCGCCCCCTCCCCAGTTCACTTCCTGGAAAACGGAAGATTAATCTAAGCTGGCTTTTTCTCATTACGTGCTAGTATGTTTTGATTCCGTTTCGATGCTCATGTTGTATTTGTACAGCCGCGTTGTGAGATGTTTGGAGTTCGGCATGAATTCTCTGGTGTGCATTCTCAGTACGTGATAGTTTCATGCACCTTTACACTCTCCTGACCACATCCCCTTTGTTCACTATGTCTGCCTTCCTAGGCTGTTCCACGCTTCACCCTATTTTGAGAGAACAGTGAACTTAAAAAAAGAATTTTTTGTTTTAGTATACGGTCACTTCAAAGGTTTACCGTGTGCGATTACCGAAAGTGAGACGGGAGGAGAGATTTGCGCTTTGGGACCTGTTTCCTTGGAGGAATATTTCCCCTCGCTCACCTCTCTCTCTCTCTCTCTCTCTCTCTCTCTCTCTCTCTCTCTCTGTCTGTCTGTCTGTCTGTCTCTGTCTCTGTCTCTCTCTCTCTCTCTCTCTCTCTCTCTCTTCTAGTTTTCCTCTTCTTTTTTTTCTCTGATCTTTTTAAAAACTCGTATTGTTGGCATATGAAAAGTTCCCCGCTGTGTACATTGATCAATAGAATACTGTCAAAAGGTGATTCACAGATTGAAATGCTAATGTCATTAAAGGTCAAAATGTGTTTGTAAATGTCAGTGTCCATAGACCGTAATCGTGGATGCATGAGAAATGGCAGGAGAGAAAATCAGTCATGATTGTTACCATGATTTTGATAACGCTGGTGATGATGATTGTAGGGATGGCGACGATGATAATGATAGTTATTGCTGCTGTTGTTGATGTCATTATTGTGATCATTAGTGTGTGTATTATCGCTATTGTTATATTATTAATATTGTTGTTATTGTTCTTATTACTCTTACTGTTGGTCCTCCTCCTCCGTCTACTACCACTGATACTATTTCTACTACTGCTTCTACTACTGCTACTGCTATTACTACTACTACTCCTACTACTACTACTACTACTACAACTAAGCTTACTACTACAACTACTGTCGTTGTTTAGCACGGTAATTTCATGGCAGCACACTAAATACAAACTAGTATGAATTCTCGCTTCGTTTGTACTGTATTACACTCCTATGCTCTGTCCAAAGACTGATATTTTATTGAAATGAATCGGAGACAGGAGAGTCGGGGAGAGAATAGGTGATACGGAAAGGATCTCCTTCGTGCCCCCTCTTGATGGGAATCGTTGCTGTCGACCAATATAAGATCAATTAAAGAGGACCGTTCCAGGGTATTAACAGTAACTCTATGATAGGAGGCAATGTGACGGGGGTCTGTTTTGGGGTATTGCCTTAGTAAAGATCGTGAATCCGTTTTGTACAATTTTTGTTATTCTAATGTAGATGGTGATAATAAGGATAATGTTAATAACAATGATGATTTAATTATCGTTGTTGTTTTGTCGTTGTTGTTATCGGGGCTGGGAAAGGGATGTTGATTAGCTGGATGATACTGTCAGTGTATATTGTTCACCGATTTTATGGTGTATGTGATGTGTGTATCTCTTTTACGATTTGTCGTTGCTTTGGTTTGTTTCTTTTTGATTGTGCATTTTTATTTCCCTTAAGCTCTTCTTTTGTAAAGGTAATTTTAAAAAAAGAACGAATCTGCAACAGAAAAGAGGCGATTTTGTGAGTGCTGTTGTGATA
>CM065734.1:10913952-10918952 GCA_033310375.1 Conus canariensis
GACGCAGAAAAAATACAAAAAGATCTAGAAAGTAATAATTTACTCGAGAGGAAAGTAGCGTTATCGGAACAAGAAAGGCTTGAACTTGAAAAATGCAGACAAGATTTAATTCGTTTTCGGGAAAAGAAAATGGAGGGTGTTGCGTTCTAGGGCGCGATGGGTCGCAGAAGGGGAAAAGGTAACAAAATATTTTTGTGGACTTGAGAAACGTAACTACGTTAATAAGAATATAATCAAACTTACGGGTGATAAAGGTACTACTTTAAATGATAACGATGAAACTGCTCAGGAAGGTAATAACTGTTACAGAAAATTGTATTTTAAGAAAGATGAAGAGCCTTGTGAAATAACTGATTTAGTAGAAGACTTGCCAACGTTAACCGAGATTCAGAGAACGTCTTTGGAGGGCAAAACTACTTTACAAGAAGCGGGTGCTGCTCTTCAATATATGTCAAATAGGAAAAGTCCTGGGAGCAATGGTTTCATAGCAAAGTTTTTCAATTTTTTCTAGCTGCAACTTGATCAATATGTCAAGAGAGCTCTCAATGATGGATATAATAAATAGGAACTCTCATCAAAACAAAGAGAAGGCATTATTGTATGCATTCCAAAGGGCGACAAACCTAAAGACATGATTAAAAACAACTGGAGACCCATACCACTTTGAATACTGTGTACAAAATAGGATCTACCTGTATAGCAAACCGACTAAAACATGTACTTCCTTCTATCATTAATGAGGATCAGACTGGTTTTTATTTCCAACAGGTATTTGGGAGACAATATTCGTCTCATCTATGATATAATTGATTTAATGATTGTATTTAAAAAACCGGGTTTACGTCTTTGTCTGGATTTTGAAAAAGCGTTTGATAGTGTAAGTTCTATTGAGAGGGGATGCCGTCAAGGTGACCCACTCTCTCCGTATTTGTTTGTTGTGTGTGTTGAGATTTTAGCAAATATGACAAGACAAAGTAAGGGTATAAAGGGAATTCAAGTTGCCAGTAATGAAATCAAGATATCACAGTACGCAGAAGATACTGGACTATTGCTAGACGGAGAGCGAAAATCATTCGAGAAATCTATGTGCACTGTTGAACAATTTGGAAGAGTGTCTAGACTCATAATAAACGCAGAGAAAACAAACGCAGTGTGGCTACTTAGTAGACAAAATTCTCCTGTTAAGTATATGCCACATTTAAACATAAAATGGAAACCTCCAAAATTTAAAATTTTGGACATCTGGTTTACATGTGACATAAAACATTGCGAAATTATGAACCTTGTAGAAAAGTTAGCAGAAATCAAAACACTGTATAAAACTTGGCTGAAAAGGCAGAGTAGCAGTGCTTAAATCTATGATTCTTTCTAAACTAGCCCATCTATGGATGTTATTACCAAACCCACCGGACTATATCATTGATGAAATCCAGAACGTTATATTTAGGTTCGTTTCGGGCAAAAAAGAGAGAATTAATAGGAAAACGTCTGTGAAAAGCGTAGAGCAGGGGGAAATCGGAATACCAAACATGAAAAAGCATATACATGCTTTAAAAGTAACTTGGATTTGTAAAATCTTATCAAGTAAACACAGATGGAAGAAAGAGCTTACTTCGGTGTATGAAAAAGCGGAAAGTAGAAAGAAACTCGTGGAGAGCGTGGCAGCAGAGAGTCCTCAGAAGAGAAGCCCCCTTCAAGCAAGTGTTTCGGCCCTTATCTCCTGACACTCTAGGGGGGTTGGGCCACACCCGGTTCATGACTCCGGATGTCCCTCTGCTGCCCCTTTTTTTTCCCATCTTGGGACGAGCCATGGCTGGGATTCGAACCCATGACCCTCTGGACATGCTCATTTTCCACTTAATGACTCGCGCTTTAACCACTGAGCCACAGGGACACCTGATATTTGTAGGGAAATTAAGCCTTATGAAGTTCACTTTTGTTCCTCCTTGACCAGATCCAGCTTGAACACCTCTCTGCCGCTTCTGCCATTGCTTTCAGGGCTCTGGTTTTTTCTCTTCCCTGCAACTGAGAGCTGTTTCATGAGGTTGTATGCAGACGTTCCTACAAACCCCCTAGCTCCAATTTCTGCAGTGAGGACTTTGACTTGATAGCCTTCTCTCCTCAGGCTGTTTGCCAGATCAGCATACTTTTCAGTCTTGTAGATTTGAGCTGCTTCCATTCTGTTCTCATATGGCACCGTGAGCTCGATCATGATCAGCTGCTTGGTTGACTTAGAGTGGACTACTATGTCTGGTCTCATGCCACTCTTGCTGATGATCTCTGGGTGACTCTTCCATTCTGGGAGGTCTGCAGTGCACTCCCAGTCATCTGCCCCGTCCAGCAGACTCTGCCTGCATGTTGTTCTTGGCCATGATTTGCTGCCTCCTGCCGTGAAGAATGTTGCGGGTGCTTTTGGAGTCCTGATTTTCCCTTTTGTGGTGTTGGTACTAGCCCAGACTACTTGTACAATTTCTTTGAGCACTTGGTTGTGCCTCCATGTGTACCTTCCTTGAGCCAGGGCTACTTTACATGAGCTTAGGACATGCTCCACTGTTTGTTTTTCATGGCAGAGGGGGCATGCAGGATCGTCTGTTTTCCCCCACTTCACCAGGTTTGCATTTGAGGGCAGAAGGTCATATGCAGATCTGAGAATGAAGCTGATCCTGAGAGGGGCCATGCGCCAAATGTCATTCCAAGTGAGACTTCTTTGGAGTGCATTCTCCCACGTTGTCCATTGCCCTTGCTGGCTCTGCTGGACTGCTTTTTGGAGTCTTTTTTGGTCTTCTTCTTTTCTCATCTCCTGAATCATCATGTCTCTTTTGGCTTTACCTTTGGCCTTTGACCACCATTCAGTTTTGGTCACCCCCAGTCCTTGTCTGTTGGTCTGTGTGTGTCCTGTTATTTCTCTGATCTTGAGACTTTCTTTTGCAGAATCCATCGCCTCTTGAACTTTCCATTTTCTGCCTGTCTTCAGCTGGGGCTTGATTGCTTCTACCACCTTGTCTCCTGAGTCCTCCAGCATGCTTTGAAGTCTGATCTTCCCTGCTTTGTATTCCTCCAGGATGGATTTCAGGGGTAGTTTCAGCTTTGCTTGGCGACAGTACAGCGCTATGTCAGTCAGACAGGGTGGGACACCAAGCCATTTCCTTGTGAACTTGTTGATTTTGGCTTCCATTGCCTCCACTATGCTGGTGCAGATGTCGTATATCATCAGAGGCCATAGCAGCTTTGGTATCAGCATGAACTGCAGACACCAGACCTTGTATTTGCCAGGGAGCCCACACTGGTCAATGGTCTCCAAGCCTTCCTCCGCCATCTGCTTGGTTTCTTTTGCTCTTTGTGTGTCTTTCAGCGTATCATCATACCATCTTCCAAGGCTCTTGACTGGTTCTTCTGTGACTGTTGGAATGGCCTGGTTGGCAACACTGAAGACCACAGATCCGGCCACTTTTCCTTTCCTCAGTGAGAGACTCCGTGATTTCTTTGGCTTGAACTTCATTCTGGATGAGGCAACTATGTCGTCTAGCCTCTCCAGCACATGACGTGTCTCGTCTTCTCTGGATGAAATCACTGTAGTGTCATCCATGAAGGCCTTGAGAGGAGGCATCTTGTATCCATCGCCAAGGTCTGTTTGTCTCGCGTTGTTTGTTGCTGCTTTCAAGATGAGTTCCATTGCCAGCACGAACAGTATTGGGGAAATTGCACAGCCCATTGCAATACCCACTTCCAAGTTGATCCAGTCTGTTGTGTACTCCTTGGTAGAGAACCGCATTGAGAAGCCATTGAAGTACTTCTTGAGCATGTCGCGGATGTTCTTTGGCACATGGTACATCTCAAGAGCCAACTGTATCATCTCATGGGGCACAGATCCATATGCGTTTGCCAGATCAAGCCACACTACGTCCAGGTCTCTCTTTTCTGTTTTTGCTTTTTGGATTGCGTCCCAGATCATTGTGGCGTGTTCTACACAGCCAGCCACGCCTGGGATGCCACCTTTCTGGACTGACACATCCAAGTACTTGTTTTCCATCAGGTACTTGGTCAGCCTTGCTGCCATGACAGAGAAGAAGATTTTCCCTTCGACGTTCAGTAGTGATATTGGCCTGAACTGGCTAATGTCACTTGAGTTTTGCTCTTTGGGGATGTACACACCATCTGCCGTCATCCACTGGCCGCTGATCTTCTGGTTTCTCCAAGCCGATCGCAGCAGCCTGTGGAGCCACTCCAGCACCTTGGGACATTTCTTGTAAAGCTGGTAAGGTATTCCGTTTGGCCCTGGTGATGATTTGGCTCTGGCTTTGTCGACCACCTTCTTGATTTCCGCCAACGTTGGAGGCTTGCCATTGAACTGTTCCTCAGGGTTGGTTGGCCACACCAGACCTTGAATGTCGAGTTGTGCTTTGCTCTGTGGGTCAGAGTATGTTTTCCTCAGATGCTGCTCAAGAACTCCTTTGTCCACACTTAGGGTCCCAGATTTTGGCTGCTCAAACAGTGTTCTGGCAAACTGGAAGGGATCTCTGAAGAAGCGCTCTTGTGTCTTCTTCTTTTTGCTCTTCCTCTTCCTCGCAGATTCCGCTTTGCTGAGGGCACTGTGTTTTTCTTTCAGGTCTTTCCACAGTTTTTCCAAGCCTTGTTTTTCAGCTGGCAGTGCGGTCTTCATTTGCATCTTGAGGTTTTTCTTTTGGACCCTGATCTTGTCCATCTTTTCTTGGCGTCTGGATTTCTTTGGAGGTGTTTTCTCTTTGGGTAGTTTTGCTCCATAGGCGTCTCTACATGTGGCATACACAATGTCCCCATATGTGGCTAGTTTGTGTTCCAGGGTGCTTTTCCCTATCAGTGCATCGAGTCTTTGGACGATTTTTGCATCCAGTTTCTCCCAATCTTCAGTTTCGTTTGCTCGTGGCAGGTTGAGTTTCAGGCGCCTGGCATCGAGGGCCTGTGCAAATTCCTCATCCGAACCAACAGCGTGGATGTCCTTGGCACTGTGGTTTAAATCCTGG
>CM065734.1:10923952-10936452 GCA_033310375.1 Conus canariensis
TTGGGCACACTTTGATCGATCATAAGAGTGGTGCTATGTTATCTAGCTCTAAAGCACTTTCATGCTGAAATAGACGCATATACCTCATTGAAGCACGTTCATGCTGAAATACACGCATATACCTCATTAAAGCACATTCATGCTGAAATTGACGCATATACCTCATTTTACAGCTGGTGAGCAATGTTGTGACAGCGGCTAGTGAGATTTATTTTGGGGAGTAGAAGTTAGCGGGGAGGTCAGTCTTAATTTCAAATGCTTTTCCAAAAATTACTTGCAAATTAAAAACGAGACATTATTTCATTTAAAAGACAAGCTAAACGTACTGTCGATCAGTCAAAGTTGTGTTGTGTGTGTGTGTGTGTGTGTGTGTGTGTGTGTGTGTGTGTGTGTGTGTGTGCTTAAGACATCAAAAGCTTGTGGTTCTGACTGAACAGTTCCTAGTGCCATCCGTTTGATTGGAGTCATCCCCAAGGAATCACCAGCAGGGAGCGTAATGACTGTGTGGACCTCTCTCTGTGTCAGGGTGGGAGGATGAAAGCTTCGTCCTTGGCGGCTGTTGGACAAATGAAAACACCGCCACAGTTTTTCAATGGAGAACTAACAGACCTAAGTCTCAACACAGTTTTCTAATCAGTCTGTCGCGCCTCTTGTTTCATTCGCCAGTCTGTCTACCAACGCTCGCAATGAGTGCTTTCATTTGTTTACCTCTTTTACAGCGAGCAGGTCTGTCCATGCGGTCATTAAATCCCCATTTCCCGATCAGTGTAGTCTGCTAAGTGATCTCCCTTTGACTCTCAACCTCCCTCACACAAATCGCCTCCATCTTTCTACGCAGCCACATGATGCTAAAGTGCACTGTTCATAAAAACACGAGCCGCATCAGCCGTAACCAGAATAATGAACATCATTTCCGCCCTCTACGAAATCTTGCAACGAAAAGAACAAGCCAGTGATTATGGCACAGTCGCAGACAAGGCTGTAATAGTTTGGCTCTATATGGAAATACAACACTGACGAAAAGGTTCCATTGCTACACAATAACGGTGATTATGGCGTGTAAAATGGCAGGTTCAGCCAGATCTGTGAGAACACAACATATGCTGTTCACTTTAAGAACTTTTTTTCTGTATGATTTTTCACTACTGATGACTAAAGACATGTCTCCTAAAATAAACAACCAAATTAGAGAGAGAGAGAGAGAGAGAGAGAGAGAGAGAGAGAGAGAGAGAGAGAACGAAAATTTTAATCAGTATAGGCCATGGTCCCTTCAGATAGGAGTATAGTATAACAATAATAACAATGATAACATTTTAAACAGTAAGGTTACATTACATAGTTTGACAATAAGCATTCTAAGTGCACACATTGAATACTACAGATGGATTCATTTAACTGATCATAGTTGTGTACCTTTTGAAGGTCTTGTATAAATAATTGCATTTGATCTCCAGTACTTCTTCAGTATGATTGCCATGAGCAAAGCAGCTCGGAATAAATAAGGGTTTTCAAAGAATTTCCGAGGAAGGTATTCATACCTTAAATCTTGCAGCACAGGACAATAAAGTAAATATGCAATTCGTCTTCATTTGCCTTTTTGCATAAAGGACATTGCATATCAATGATTTTAGTGTTTGCATATCGGTACTGATTCGCTTTGCTGTCTGTACTTCCTAATCTAAATCTTGTTTAGTGACTTCTAATATTCCTGTCAATATGAAGTGAGAGAAATTTTTCATAAAAATCAGATGTCTTAAAAGATCTGTAAAACGAATATCGCTCACTGTTCTGGATATTTTCATGCCAGTATTGCCATCGATTATTAATCAGTCTTTGCCGAAGTTGTTTCAAAAACGCATTTACATTTCCAACCCCTTGATACACCCAGACACATCCAATTCATTATTAAAACAAAATCCCGAACAACTGAAACCGATGACTTACCACGCGATTCGAATCCTCAGCCAGTATCTAATGCACTGTACAGATGAATTGATGTAGATAGGATAAGGATTCGGTGTTTTCATGTTAACTCCCATAAATTTCTTATGAGCAAATTAATCATTTTTTTACCACATGAATAGCAGATTTATCGAAGCCCCATATCTCAGCACCATATTGAGCAACTAGTCAACCTGAGCATCGAAGAGTTATAGAAACACTGTCAAGGAATTATCATTTAACATGTTAAAGTTTTGCAAGATACACAATCAGGCATTTCTTGCTCTGCTTGCCAGGTCCTGACAAGCAGCTGTAAAGCTTAGACATGTAGAGAAATAGACACCAAGGTATTTATAACAATTTATAACACCCATCATCTGTCCATTACAAAAACATCAACTAAAACCTAAATATTACTCTCTTCACATTTATCTTTAGCTGAAGTTTAGAGGCTGCTTTGTACAAATCGTTTAGCTGGGTCTGGAGGCCAGTCGGAGTCTCAGACAATAAAACAATATTATCAGCTAGTAACAAGATGAAAAGTGTAATAAAATCGAGGCAAAGTATTGCACCATGTCTTCCTTTTGCTATAATTTCTAAAGCTAGTCATTTATAAACAATGAGAAAAGGACAGGGCTATCAGCATCACCTTGTTTTGCGCCATGTGTACATAAAATATAGTCAGTAAGTTCCCCATCAGATCTGACCCTCACCTTAATGGTATAGTACATACTTTTAATACAGTGATATGATTTGCCATTGATACTGTTCTTTTTCACTATTGGCCAGAGTTATTTTCTAGAAATGAACTCAAATGCTTTCTCAAAATCAATAAAAGTTAGACATAGCTTATGATTACTCGAAAAATGCTTTCGAACGAGAGCCGAAAGGGTAAACATATAATCAACAGTGTCATGATTCTTTTTGAAACCAACTTGATACTCACTAGTAATGTTATTTTGATCGATCCATTTTGTAATCTGTTGTTGATAACGAAGCTGTACAATTTGCTGCTTATATCAGACAATGGAATTCCTTTACAATAACCAGGATCATTAACGGTACCTTTCTTAAACACTGGAATGATAATCGACTCAGTCCAGCTTTCTGGATATATTCTTTTATCAAACAGAGTATTGAAAAATTAAAGAACGAAATCAATCACGACGTCTACACCATTCTTAAATAGATCACCAATCAAACCGTAAGGGCCAGCAGATTTTCCATTCTTTAAATTTTGTTTTGCAAATAGAATCTCCTCTTTTGAAACGGAATTGTCCAAGCAACTTCTTTCTTTAATTTCTTCTGTGTCTGCTTCACTGCAAACATCGTTTACTAGCAAATTTTTGAAATGCTGGTACCACTCTTCGGTAGAAATATCACTGTGTATATGAGATGTCTTTTACAGAAATGTTACGAACATTTTGCTAGACCTTCTGGTCATAGACTAGGTTTATCAAATAATCAAGTAAAGATTTGTTGTGCTCTGATTGCTTTCTCTGCAATATATGTTTTTATTCTCGTCGAGCCTTACAGTATTTTACGTGGTTTTTACTATCATGGGCTCTGCAAAACACTCTTAGAAGTTTCCTCGTATTTCATCATGTTAGATTACATTCTCGTGCCAATCAGGATTCATTCATTTCACCGGAGTTTATCCTTATATTCTTTTTCATACATTCTGCGTTCGTCATAATATAATTATCAAACATACATAAAGCGGCATTAATATCTTAATCTATGCAACGATTTACTGTTTTCAGTACATGCAGAGTATGATCCTCATTCATCAGACTACGACAACTGTTTGCATTATTATCATTCCATTTCAATTTCTCAATGCATGAGCCTCCTTGTACTTCTTCACAACAGGACCAACAGTTTGTGTTAAGCCAAAGTGCGGTTCCAAAGGAAGATGGTCAGATTCAGTACGGTCTAATACATTCAAATGCGTTGATGATTCTACGTATGATACAAGTCAATGGATATAAACAAATAACCATTGACACTATTTCCTGTATTAGAGATCTATGTAAAACGACCTTGGCGTTTACATTGCACACCTATCATAATACATAATTATAATGCTGTACACACATTTAATTTTTTTCCATACTTATTAAACACGTTGTCTTCAGAGCACCTGTTACCATAACATGAAGAGCTGTTGACTTGAGAATAACAAGTCAGTTTCAAAAAGAAGTGACCGAGGGCGGAAAATGAAGCAAAATTCAGAAAGAAAAAGGGGTTAGTTACCGCCACAGATACAGGCAAACAGATTACGGGACAAAACACAATGCATTTCGACCTCTTGGGTCTTCTGTAGGCAAAAACGAACAACATTTAGGACAGTGAAAACGAAGAACGAGAAACCACTTATCTTCTCATATTCGGCGCAATATGGCTGTTGGATGAAAACGAGGCCGTTAGGATAGGGATCATGGGAGTTGAAATAGTAGCGATGACCGTGATAACAATGGTAACAATGGCAAGAATAGTGATGATAGTGGCGATGATGAAAACGTATATAGTAAGAGGAGGGATACCGGTAAAGCGTTGTTTTTTGTTTGTTTGTTTTTTTAATAGAAAAAGGGAGGTTGGGGTGAGTGAAACAGCAAGGTTTGTTTGTTTGTTTTGTAATTATTGCTTAATGGATGATGATATATATATAATATATATATATATATATATAAAGAGAAGGCCACTTTGGCTGTGTGTGTGTGTGTGTGTGTGTGTGTGTGTGTGTGTGTGTGTGTGTGTGTGTGTGTGTGTGTGTGTGTGTGTGTGTGTGTGTGTGATTCACACCAACAACTGAAGTGGCCTTCTCTTAAAAAAATTGGTGATGAGATTTTATGTGTGTGCGAGATCTTATGCATGCGTTGACATACAGACCTTCTGTTTATGGTCTCATTCGTATGAATTTTCCGGAAATGGAGTCAGAGCCAGTTTTATAGTCGCTTCCCTCCCCTGCCTCCCACCACTGTTCCCCCTCATTCCCGCATACCACAAAGGCCTGGCATAGATTCAAAGCCTTAACCCCAGGATCACCAGGAGCAGGAGTCCGGCGCTCTGCTGACAGCTACTCTGGCCCCAGTGAGATCATGTGAACGAGCTGGCCTACACTTGCTGCAAGAAATCTTCCACTACATGGGTTCAGTGTGCACAGACATTTTCATCCTGTTAGCCATGTCCTGGAGAGATGGCTGGCTGAGTTAGAAAGCACATAATCTGATGCTGGCAGTATACATCTGTCAATGTGTCATGGATAAAGAGAAAGCTCTGCCCTTACTGAAGTGTCCAAGACCATGCCACAATGAATCACTCTACCCTTCTTTGTTACATAATGATCTTGTAATATTTCCAAGTCTTTGGATAACAGCAACTTATTACCGCTGCAAAAGGCTATGTTTTCACCTACGTTCCTGTGTTTGTCTGCTTGCCTGCTGGCTGGATGGTGTAAAAAACACTAAATGTATTTGAAGCAGACTTTGTCAAAACTGGAATTAGGGACGAATCCATTCCATTCTAATGCAGGTTCATGGCAGGGACTGCACTGAGTGGCAGATCCAGTATCCTTCAGCACGATCATCACAACCAAGCAGTTAACCCGTGGAACAATGTAGATCACGGAGCATGAAAGGAAAAATTTCTCGTAGGGTTGGAACCCGGGACCTTCAACACAGGAACCATTGGCACATTTAACTTCTCAGCCACAGCACATTCTGGCTAATCCTGGAGTTGTATCACCACTCACACAACATCCCTTTATGGCAGTCATCAGGGGCGGCACCGCTCTGATCGCTTCAAACCTTTAAAACGGAAATTCGGAAAACTTTGCGATGCTTTGGAATTGCCCAGAACTGAACTGTGACGAGTGCGTATCAAAACATATCAAGTGAACTTCCCAGGTCAACTTGATCAGCTGTTATCAAAACATATCAAGTGAACTTCCCAGGTCAACTTGATCAGCTGTTATCAAAACATATTCAGTGAACTTCCCAGGTCAACTTGATCAGCTGTTTTACGTGTGCAAACTAGAAAATACGCCCACACACAGATAAATCATAATTCAATGCTTAAAGACTAATCAACCAGTGTTAACAACATTTGGCATCAACATGGAAAGCAGCCCTGTGACGAATCCGTCACATTTGAGTGAAGATCTGCAGAGCAGATCCGGATAAGATGGTAGACCATGGATCTGTACACATTATTGATGAAATCATGACACATTTTACACTTAGCATGAACACGGATACCCTATAGCATTAAATTACGGATAAGTCTAATTCCTTGCCGGATTCACACTAAAAACAACAACAGCAAAAACAACAACGACAACAACAACAGTAACATCAACAACAACAACAACTGCATCGAATACAAGACCTTAATGTTCCTGTTTATAGTGTACGTGCACGTAAGCTTTTCACTCGTTTTATGGGTTTAGGTGCAGAGCCTGATATGCACTATAATCTCAAATATTAGTTAATTTGGTCGACAAGTTCATGAGCAAGTAAAAAGAACATAAAAAATGCACTTGCTCTCTCTCTCTCTCTCTCTCTCTCTCTCTCTCTCTCTCTCTCTCTCTCTCTCTCTCTCTCTCTGAAACTGTTATTGGTCTACAGACACAACTAGATAGTTTGTATAAGGCAGCATCAATACTACATTTGAATGTGAACATGAATAAGACTGGTGTAATTGTCTTTAGAAAAGGTGCTACTTGGCAGCCATGTAGAGAGATACCTAGTGTCGCATTAGCTGTTTTGATTGGATATAAATATCAAGGGATTCAGTTTTCCACAAGGCTGAGTTTTTCAGTTGCGTGTCAAGAGTTTATGAGCAGAGCTGAAAATGCTTTGTTGTGTATTCTACAGAAAGTCTAAACTGAAATGTAATTCTCTTAGTTTACATGTAAAACAATTTGACACACCAATTCAACCAATGGTTTAGGATGGTGCTCAGTACGGGGTCTAGATAACGCTGATCATCATTCTGAAAATAAATACATTTATTTGCCCTTAAAAAGATTTAGGGGTTAAAATGACAACACCAAATGATATAATATTTTCGGAAACGAATCGATATCCAATACATATTAATCCAGCCGTTAAGTGTTTGATTTTGGCTAAAACTAACACAAATGGATGAGTCAAGACTACCACGCAAGCCCTATAGGATGCTGCTTGATCTAGATTAATGCGACAAAAGAAACTAGCTTCAAATATCCGTTGTAAACTGTTCATGTTTGGATAAGATTTTGTTTGGAGAAATCAAGGTATAGAAGAATGAAATGCATTTTTGCATGATTTGCGGAAAGATTAATTTGATGTAGGTGGCAGGAATGGGATTTTCATATTAAGAACAGCGATAGATTTAGTGTATACAGAACATTTTGTACGGTCCCTGATATGAAACGCATTTGTTACTAAATTCAGATAGACATCTGAAAATTGTAACGACCAAGTTCAGACTCGGTGTAATAGATATTACTCAGCGAACTTTGTCGATCCGATATGACAACGACTTAATCTGCTCACTGTGGAAAAACAGCAAAGAAGATGAGATTAATTTTATTTTATCGTGTCCAGCACTAAATAGTTTATGACAACAATACATTCCTGCAATCATTTATACATTTCCAAGCCTGTTTCAACTACATCTATGTTTGGCTGATAAACGTGAAAGAACTATTAAAAATCTATCAATTTTCTTGTACAAAGCGTTTCAGCCGCGTGAGATTGCTATCTCGTAAAGTAATATTCTGACTATATAATTGATATAGGACACTTTGTGTGAAATGATTGTTCAATTACTCTCCTTCGTTACGGGTAATGGTCTAAACATGAACAAAACACCTGGATCTTTCTCTGTGTCTGATGGTCTGTGTGTCTGCTGCCCCCCCCCCCCCCCTCCTCTCGTATCTTCCCATACTCATATGCGCATATATGCACAAAGGATTGAGCGCAAATTGAATCTGGGAAACAATTATAGTTGGTGTACACAACTATGATAGACCGTTCCGTCCAACTACACACACACACACACACACACACACACACACACACACACACACACACACGCAAGCACGCACGCACGCACGCACGCACGCACGCACGCACGCACGCACACGTCTTTGAAAAACGCTGCCAGAATTTAAAGAATCTTTCTTCGGTAAAATCTGAGGTCAGATGAAAAATGTTTATCACTTCCAGAAAATCAAAAATCACATCAGGCGGGACATCTCTGATCGGGTTTTCATGTACTCTGCTGCACAATGTTTATGTATGATATCTACATAATTTATATTACTGAATTCAAGGGTAAGGTAGCCTCTTGTAAATACTTCTCAGCAAATGTGGGAAAGAAAGAGTCGGTTAAAGTTAAAGAAAAGCGGCAAGGGAAATCTGAAAGCAAAACCTTCTTTGCAATTAAATAAAACGTCACCTATACAGCAACAGAGGACTACTAGAGAACAAAAATGTTCAGTCTCTCACGCTTTAAAATAACCACTTCGCTACCTGTCGCACCCAAAGGCACGAACGATCGACACCACTAATGTTGACATTCTCGCCATTCTATATCGATCTACACCGCCTTCTACGACAGAGGGATCCATCAAAATACCATGCCAACTTCAATGCCTGGAACAAGATGGCGGACAAATACTGGTGCTTGTGTACAAAAACCGATAAGTTAAAAGCGCTACAGTTAGTTCCATTGATTAGGTTCAGTAATCACTACAACACGCTATACATTTTCTGTTACACTGAATTAAAGCTGCGATTCGCGTTTTATCTGAATATGAACTCTTTCCCCGTCTCACTCTTTCTCTCTGTCCTTCATTCTCAAATTCATTACTTCAAATGGCGTGTATTCATCCACAGGTTTGTCTCTTGGCAGCTAGCCTCTCTTGTTTTTGTTTGTTACGATCTTGTCTGCAAAACGCTTTTTCTGCATAACTCCTCTCCATCCATCCCCTCTCTCTCTCTCTCTCTCTCTCTCTCTCTCTCTCTCTCTCTCTCTCTCTCTCTCTGTCTCTCCCTCTCACCCTACACCTCTCCCTCAAAGCGACGTTTTAAATCCGTTTTGTCTTTATATATCTTTTATTGATTCTGTGGTTTAGAGTTTAGCCGAAATATCTTATGGTTATTCACGTTAGGTCTCTGTCATCCCAACCATTTTTCTGTTCTTGGCGTGGTATCTTGGCGTTGGAGTGGTGGTACTGCCCTCATAGTTTTCTGGTGTGGAAATACCAAAGCCATCCCGTTTGTTCTAATTAGAGAGAGGCCAGAGCCATCCAGAGCCATCCCCTTTAATGTGGAGATACATCATACATCCGCGCTGTTCTTGGGTTGGAGATATCGGAGCCATCTGATTCGCCCTTTGGTGGTGATGTGAGCCAGCCGCTTTGTTGTTTGGTGTGGAGACGTCAGCCACCCTCCGAGTTGTGAGGGTGTGGAAATGTGATCCACCCTTTTCGGTCTTCAGTGTGGATAGATGAGTCACTTTCTTTGCTCTTTGGTTTGGATGTGCGAGTCCTATTCTCTGTTGTTTCATGTACAGATGTGAGTCATTTTCCCTGCCCTTTGGTGTTGTAAAGTCACCAACTTTGTTATTTTATGCGGAGATTTGAAAGTCACCAACTTTTTCTTTTGGTGTGAGGATGTGAAAACCACCCTCTTTGTACTTCCGTCTGCTGATGTGAAAGTCACCTTTGTTCTGTTTATGGTGTGAAGAGGTGACAGTCACCTTCATTGTTGGTGTGGGGATATACGTCACCTTTTCTGCTTTTTTGTTTGGAGATGTAAAAGTCACCTTCTTTGTTCTTTGGTGTGGACACGTGTGTCACCCTTTTTGTTATCTAGTGTAGAGGCTTGTGGGTCACCCTCCTTGCTCTTTATTGTGGAAACGTGTGGGTCACCCTCTTTGTGCTTTAGTGTGGGGATTCGAGTCACAGTCTTTGTTCTTTAGTGTGGAGATATGTGAGTCACCCTCTTTGTTCTTTGGCGTGGAGATGCGTAAGTCGCCCTGTTTCTTTTATAGAGTGGCGATGTGAAGGAAATCGTCTTTGTTTTATGATGCGACATTGTGTGAGTGATCTTCTTTATTCTTTAGTGTGAAGAGGTGAAAGTCATTCTCCTGGTTTTATGGTGTGGAGATGAGAAAGTCATTCTCTTTGTTATTTGGAGTAGAAATGAGAAAGTCTTCTTTGTTATTTAGAGTGGATTAGTAAAAGTCATTCTCTTTGTTTTAGGCTGTGGGTATGCGAAAGAAATTCTCTTTATTCATTGGCGTGGAGGCGTGAAACTCACCCTCATTGCTCTCTAGAGAACGAATGTGAATAATCTCTTAGTTCGTTGGTATGGAGATGTGAAGAACCATCCTCTTTGTTTCTCGGTATGGAGATGTGAGTCATCCTATTCGTTCTGTGGAGTGTGAATACCCTTTTTCTCTGGTGTCAAGACATGCGTCATCGTCTTTGTTCTTTGCTGTGGTGATGTTACAGTCACCCTCTTTGTTCTGACAGTCATCCTCTTTGTTCTTAGCCGTGGTGATGTAAGAGTCATCCTCTTTGTTCTGTGAGTCATCCTCTTTGTTCTTTGCTGTGGATATGTGAGAGTCATCCTCATTGCTCTCTGGTGTGAAAACGAAAGACTCATCCTCTTTATGTTGAGATGAAAGAGTCATCCTCTTAGTTCTTTGGTGTGGAGGTACATTAGTCAATCTTCCTCTTGCCGTGGAGCTGTCATACGTCGTAGAGGTATGAAGAAAATCCAGTATTTCTTTAGTGTGGACAGATTTCACGCGCGTGCAAACGCGCGCACAGACAACAGAGAGAGAGAGAGAGAGAGAGAGAGAGAGAGAGAGAGAGAGAGAGAGAGAGAGAGAGAGAACAAAGGAGCAATAGAAAAGGGACAGCAGAGAACAAAGTTAAGTGTCGTCAGCAGAGAACAGAGTTCACAGGAAGAAATACAGACAAAAGAATCAGGAAGAAATATAGACAAAAGAATCAGGAAGAAATACAGACAAAAGAATCAGAAGAAATACAGACAAAAGAATCAGGAAGAAATACAGACAAAAGAATCAGGAAGAAATACAGACAAAAGAATCAGGAAGAAATACAGACAAAAGAATCAGGAAGAAATACAGACAAAGAATCAGGAGAGAACGAGATGGAGTAGAGATAGCTCGAGAACGGAACGAGCTGCACAAGATCAGATTACAAGAACCACACACACACACACACACACACACACACACACACACACACACACACACACACACACACACACACACACACAGGCACTGTTAGGTTCATTGTTCCTCCAGAGGGGAGGTCAACAGACCCAGCAAATAACAGCTATTTTGCTGTGCGAAAAGCTCAAGGGCTCGCTGTTGGGTTCTGTTTACCTGCCGTTGAGATTCAGTCACTAAAATTCTGGTTACTGGCAGTTGAGAAACTGCTTATATGAAAAGTACTCTTCCAAAACAAATTCGAGCACTCATCGGACGGTTAACCGCTTTTAATGAAACGGTATACCAAAATTCGTCAAAAAATCTGAAGGTAGATATGCTTTGCCCTGTAACTAGAAAATCTACTATGATTCAAAATGACTCTAAGAACATCTCAAATTTAAAACACTAGTCACTGCTTCTTAAGCACAAATGCATGCAGGACACATAAGACATGAAAAGATAATGAGACTTCGATGAAGGTGCCTGTAAATTCCAGACAGGCAAGAAGTGGGTGATTTTTCTGCTTCTGTTAGTATCTGTCTGTCAGTCTGTATTTATCTCTGTTTGTCTGTCTGTCTATCTGTCGCCCCCCCCTTTCTCTCTCTCTGTGTCCCCCCCCCCCCTCCCACGGTTGTTTTCCATGTGAGGTCTGCTTAGGGACGTGTGCCTTCATTTCCACGCGTGACCTAAAAGACTGACATGTGTCTGCGTGCTGATCCATCAGGTAGCAGAATTCAGGTTTCACACCAATAATAATTATGTGAAATCTGGCAGACGAGAACGAGCATTCCAGGAGAGTAAAAGAACAGGAGCTGTCTAACACCACACTGACACTACCAGAACGACAGCACGTTAGGACTGACAGTACAAAATGGACATTGTGATGTTCGATTCCGGTGGTATTAGAAACTCGCAACGTCTCATTACGACCTTGGTTCTTTCCCACTAAGCTATCCACACAGCCCAGTTCTGTCGGATGATTCCATCACCCATGGACTACGCCTTGACTCTGAGCAAGAGATACGACCATGTTCATTTGAAATATTATTTTCCCTAACAATTTATTGCAATGTAATCGAAATGCAATTTTTTGTTTACGAACTTGAATAGTAAAACTCGAAATGATTAAAAAAAATATGAACGTGACATATTACCTCAAAATGATTTTTAAAGAAAATCAGCAATTTAGGTGACGCATTTGAGCATCAGGCGAATTTAACACACATTTTTTCTTCTCGAGGGTTGCAGTCTATTCTTGGGTAACTTAAATAGTATAGTCCTGTGTCAGTGAAAGTGTAATATATACTATCTCTCTCTCT
>CM065734.1:10941452-10943952 GCA_033310375.1 Conus canariensis
CTTTAGGCGTTTAATGCGAACAAAAGATAGTTTGAATGTGGAAACATCCTCAAAATCACCTTGTTCTGTATGTAGACACATCATTGACGAGAGAGAACACTTTCTGTTCCACTGTACTGCATATAATGAATTGCGGGCAAATAGTTCATTTTTTCCAGTTAGACATAGCTAACAGACAGATGCTACTGTCGTGGTATCATCAGATGACGAACGTGTGATTAAATCAGTTGCGAAATTCATCGCAGAAGCACTGAAAATTAAACAGATGAAGGATAGTCAAAATTAGGATTATGGTTGTAAGAGATACATAAATGAATAATGCAATTCATTGCATGCGGAGGAGATCAGTAAGATGCAACATCATCATTTGATTGAGTGGATGGTCGAGTCTTGCGATTGCTGTTTGTTTCTTTTTTCTTTTTTTTTTTCTTACGTTACTGTGTTACTCCTGTGTACGAGGACATCCGCAGATATTACGATTCTGTGTGTTTTTGTTAGCCTTTGATTTGATACATACTGGGGATAAGTGGGTATTGTTTGTTTGCAATGAAAGGAAAAGATAAATGTTATTGTCCTGTTACCCCCTCCCCCTATGTCAAAAGGCCTCTTTGGTAATGACAATAAAATATCAAAGTGTCAAAGTCTGTCTGTCTGTCTGTCTTTCTGTCTGTCTGTCTGTCTGTCTGTCTGTCTGTCTCTCTCTCTCTCTCTCTCTCTCTCTCTCTCTCTCTCTCTCTCTCATAGTTTTACTTCATGTACGACGGTGTCTGTCTTCACTCCATCCACCTCCCTCATGTAATAGCCACCTGCACTAGCAGACGAAAGATGCAACTGACTACAACCCCTTACGAAAAACAGATGTCGTTACTGAACCGGTGTTTTACACATGTCGACCCCCCCCCCCCCCCCCCCCAACCTGCCTCTCTCTCTTACACGACGGTCGACTTTGCAAAAGAAATCAACTTGCATCACAGATGAAGCCCTCGCAACAGTCCTCATCTTTTCCTACTGCTAGTTACGTAATTTCCTTCCGTTCTCATGCAACATCAGAAGGCTATGCTGACACCCGGTGGAGTTTTCTGCTGTGTGTTCTCATGCAGCATCAGAAGGCTAAGCTGACACCCAGTGGAGTTTTCTGCTGTGTGTTCTCATGCAGCATCAGAAGGCTTAAGCTGACACCCAGTGGAGTTTTCTGCTGTGTGTAATTTGCACGTGTGCCTAAAGGGACAGGCTGTGTATAACATGTCGAAGCCACTACCCGGGACACTGCCATCTACCCGAGTTAGCCTCAGGGCTCTCGCTGATGTAATCCACACTAGCTTGAAGTGAGGCAATGTCGATTCAGGTCACGTCATCACTGAAGGCACTCACCTTCCGTCAATGACGCCTGTAACTCAAAGCAGCCTCCAGCGTTATTCAGCGAAGTGGCTTCACCTGTAATAAAGGAAAAGGATAAAGAGAAACTAGACCTTCACCACACAGGTTGTAAAGATGACAACAGTCCATGGACAGTGAAAAAAAAAATCTATTTCTCTGTGTCGTGTGTGTGTGCGTGCGTGCATGCGTGTGTGTGTGTGTGTGTGTGTGTGTGTGTGTGTGTGTGTGTGTGTGTGTGTGTGTGCGTGCGTGCGTGCGTGCGTGCGTGCGTGCGTGCGTGTGTTGTTGTTGTTGTTGTGTGTGTGTGTGTGTGTGTGTGTGTGTGTGTGTGTGCTTGTGCATGCACGAGTGCGTGTGTGCATATTTGCGGTGTGCGTATGTGCTGCGTGTTGATGTTTTAGTGAATTGTAGTTGAGAGCATGTTAGCAGCAATCAAATGAAAACAATCGACTGTATATTCAAAATCCGTGATGTTGCAGATAACATATCCTTTGTATTACATGATAGTGAAAATTCGCATGAAAATGTGTTTGAAGCAGATACTACGTTAAAAAAGGATATGTTTCCAGTCTTTTTTTTTTTTTTAACAAAATAAACTAATTTTGTTGACTTGACGAATCACGGCTTATAGTTGTAATTTTGTTGACTTGACGAATCACGGCTTATAGTTGTTTACGAGTGTGACACCCGATGGATGACTTTTATTCATTATTCTATTTTACAACTATTTATAGCTTTATCTATCTGTTTATTTCGTCATTGTAGGGCCAAGGTAGATGGTGTGGTACAAAAGGAAAGAGGATGCAGATGGTAGTAAAGAGGAGTTGGATGGAAAGAAAGAGGGGGATGGGGTGAACCGAAAGTGATAAAAAAAGGGGAGGGGGGTATTTTGAAGTACACGTAACAGTGTGCATGCTCGCAGTGTGTTTTCTATAATTGAAAATGAGGGTATTCCTCGGAGTGTGTGTTTGTGTGTGCGTGCGTGCGTGCGTGCATGCGTACGTGCGTGCGTGCTAGCATGTGCATTCGTGAGAGAGAGAGAGAGAGAGAGAGAGAGAGAGAGAGAGAGAGAGAGAGAGAGAGAGAGAGAGAGAGTCTTTCTGCTCCTGTAAACTCCTGCTCC
>CM065734.1:10946452-10956452 GCA_033310375.1 Conus canariensis
TAACAATGCCATCTATAATGCCAAGGTTTTCTACCAGCACCTGAATTTCTGCGTTGGTTTTGCCTTGTGGTTATTCTCGACATGTCTTTCCAGTTCTGGAGCAATGGCAATTTGGTAGGGGTGTTTGACGTGGTCTGCATACGTTTCCCATTTATTTGTTTCTTTGAGTTCTGCTAACTGGCATACAAGCTGTATATTGTCTTCTGCCTGTCCCATCTATGATTTTCCTCGTTCAGCCGAGTGCCATTTGTTTCCTTCACCGCTGCATGTAGCAGGTTTTGGGGATTTTCAAGTGCTCGGAAATAGCCTTCACCTGTGTTGTGTATTGCCGGCATTGAAGGAATGACCTTCCAAGCAGATATCGCATAGTTTCAACTGGTGTATCCTTCGTGGTTCCCAGGATCGATCTCATTGCTTCAATTTGAATTCTTTCTAATTTAAGAAGATTGCTGTTGGACAGTGTTGTAAGCATTAATCCAATAATCAATCACATTGAGTACAAGTGCGTAATACAGTCACACAGATGGCGCTGTTCAATGCCTTTAACTGCCATTACTTTCATGGGAGATAGACCTTTTCGCATTTAAGAACAATATTCTAATCATGCTTTCTAATGGCTAGCATTCTGTTAAAGCCTGTACCCAAATAGCGTAGGTTGTCATTTGATTCAACTGGTATTCCATTGAAGGAAACTGGTGAGGGTATTTGTCCTGATGTCTTGTTGTTGAGGTGCAGACTAATGTCTGGGCTTTTGAAGGGCTGATGGACGATTCAGTTTCTTGACACCACTGAGCAATGTTGGGTCAGCTGCTGCTGAACGGCTTTCGTTCTTTCTTGAGTATTCTTTAATGTTTGTTGATCAGACCGCCATCTGCTAGTGTCAATACTCGAACAATTCTGTTTCCAGTGAGGTCTGCAAAGCCTTTAATGGAAACATAGTAGAGAGAGGAGAACTTTGGGGTAATCACATAGAAAGTTTATGCTTCTCAGACGTCCACTTTCCAAATCGTAGGATGACGGTTCGCTCCTGAAGTGTCCTGCTGACTCCATAGTGAAGGAGTACTTCAACGAGAAACGAGAACTGGCCTTCGTTGTATGCGTCTTCCAGGTCCATTGCAACAGCCAGTGTGTCTTCTTTTCTTTGGAATCCTTCGTATACTTCATAGGCAAAAGTGGCCGCTTTTCCCTTGTACAGTTACCCGTTCTCTAGCCTCCTTGATTTGATGGTAGGATTTGTCGAATTTCAAGGTCTCTTGCGAGTTTTCTTGTTATGATTCGTTCCATGAGCTTTCCTGCTATATTTTGCATGGTTAGTATGCGGTAGCCATTTAGCCGATGATGCTCTTTTCCTGGTTTTTGGTAAAGCTTTCAGGTAACTGTGTGTTCAGTCTTCTGGGACATAACCTTTATCGAAAATATCCTGGTGGAGACTGAGGAGACGGGCTCTGTCCTCTTCTGAGAGCTGTTTGATATCTGGATACTGTACTTTTCTGGACCAGGAGCACTATCCTTAGCGCATCTAGCGATTGTGTCATCCAGACCAGATGCTGTAATTTCATCATCATTGCCAGTCTGAGCTAGGCGTTGGTTTAACTTGTTCAAATATTTCTTTTTTTCCTCCAAATTTGTTTGATCACTCTGGTCTGTGAAACGTTTAGGTAGAGCCGACCCTTTCTCCATATTTGTCTTGAGTTTTGTGGTTCCATCAGCGTCAAAGATATCTGGGGTTGCGTTTGTTTTGTGTTTTCCTTCCTTGTGATTAAGAAAACTGTCAGAACTGAGTGAGTGTTGAGTCATAATTAAGTAACCGACAAAATGGAGAACGGAACAGAAAAGGGTGTTCGGCGGGAGGATGGGGCACGGGGGGTCTGTGATGAGGGAGGGTCATTGGGGGTGGGGTTAAGGGTGAAAGGAAAATCATGGGACAAATAGTATCTCGGCAAATATATGTGGAATTGTTTTCAACTCTGCTGCAAGTGTCCATTGAATATTAGCCGCAGACAGCAGAGCTGACCAAGGTCAGACCACTAAATTCACACAATGCAATGGTAGCAAGCAGTTAGCTACAGTGAAAAAGAAGACAGGATGGGGTAGGCGTGGAACTGGAAGTGGAGCGGGGGTGAGGGTTGGGGTGGGGGTGGGGGTGGAGATTAGTTTTGCAGTTGAAGGGCCAGGTGAAAGGGGAGATACGAAGAGCAGAGGAGAAGTTAGAACGACCAAATTGTTTTCTGATACCAGTCTGCTGTTTTCGTGCTTTGTTGACTGCCACATGTTCTGTGCTGATTGGCTGTATAAAACTGTGGCAGCTGAATAAGTCTAATCCAAGACGAGGACATATCATGGGGCATGAAAAAGTATTTTGAACGTTCCTATTTTCTTCATCAGTGAAGAAATCCTTTCTGTCAGCAGCTTGATGTTGACCACCGTGCAGCCATCCTCTGTGAGAGGAGGGTGGGGCTGGAGGCAGTGGGCCTTCATTGTGCACAATATGGTTAAAATTTAAATAATTATGACTTGGTGACTTTGCTACAAGCCAAACACTGAAGGTGACAGAATGACCTTGCGTAATAGTAAAATCCGTCTAATGCTTCTGAGATAATTAGATATTGATCACAAAAACAAGGTCTGCGTGATGGAAATGGAAAATGTTAATGTAAAAGAAGTGGAGCATTTAAAAAGAGAAACAAAGGCACCATCTTATCCCTCCTCCCGCCACGCCTGAACACAACATTTTCAATGTATTGAGATTTCAGTAGTTTGGGTTCATTGAGTAACAGAAAATAGGTTTCTGCGTTAGCAAGATTGATCGTAAGAGTTGCGAACGAGCCTACCAAACCACAAGTTAAATTCGATCGTGTAGCAGCACCTTTACTGTCTAACTCTGATGTCGGAATGGAGTGCAATTGTCACCAGGCATTATCAGTGTTGACTGTCAGCACGATTTCCTGGTCTGTGTCACATTGTTGGGGTGGGGTGGGTGGAAGGGGGTCTCAAATCAGCGAAATGACATTTACAAGGATGTAGGAAGGGGAAGGGAGGGGAGAAGCAGGGATATTTATATTCAGTTGCTACACATACTTGACTTGACTTACTTGACTTAATCCTCTTCGCTCCAACGGGAGCATAGGGCCTTCACTGCAGATTTCCAACGTGTGCGGTCTTGGGCTGCCCGCTTTGCCTCACCCTAGGACAGCTTGATGGTAATCAGCTCACTGTCCAGCGTCCTACGCCAAGTTGTCACTGGGCGGCCTCGCTTTCTCTTTCCTTGAGGGTTCCGATCCAGTGCCTGCCGTGTGGTGTTCAACGGGCCTCGGCGTAGGATGTGTCCGATCCACTTCCACTTTCGGATTCTGATGGTGTCTCCGATTGGTCCCTGGTTTGTCCAGCGCCATAGCTCCTCATTGGCAATTCTGTCAGGCCACCTGATGCGGAGGATCCGCCGCAGGCATGTGTTGATGAAGACCTGCAACTTGTGCTCCAGCCCTCTGAGCCATACAGCAGCACAGGTCTCACGTTGGTGTTGAACAGTCTCAGTTTGGTGTGAAGATGAACGTTTGCGCTCCTCCAGATGGGCTTGAGTGTGGTGAAAGCAAATCTTGCCTTGGTTATTCTGGCCCTGATGTCATCATCAGTACCTCCTGTCTTGTTGACGATGCTTCCTAGGTAGGTAAATTTCTCAACATCTTCTATCTGTTGTTCCCCTAGGCGAATTGCTTCAGCCTGGCTTGTGGTGGCTCTCATGGTCTTTGTCTTCTCCGCATTGATCTCCAAGCCAGTGTTACTGGCTGTGCTGCGGAGGCTCTCGGTCTTCTTCTGCATGTGGTGGAGGGTGTGAGTCAGCAAGCTGATGTCGTCCGCGAAATCCAGGTCCTCAAGTTTCTGCATGAGTGTCCACTGGATCCCGCGTGGTGGGCTCATCGCTGTCCTCATCACCCAGTCGATCACAAATGAGAAGATCAGCGGTGACAACAAACATCCCTGACGGACCCCGGTGTTCACTGTGAAGGGTTCCGACACACTCGTGTTGTGGATGACGTGACACGCTGTGTCCTTGTACAGGCTCTGTATGATATTTACCATCTTGAGTGGAATTCCATAGTGTCTCAGAATTTTCCATATTACTTCTCTGTCCACTGTGTCGAATGCTTTTTTTGAAATCGATAAAATTGATGTAGATTGGTGACTGCCACTCAAGAGACTGCTGGATGATGATTCGGAGCGTGGCTATCTGGTCGACACATGATCTTCCTGCTCGAAATCCTGCTTGTTCGTCTCTCAGCTTTTCATCTGCAGCTGCCCGGATCCTCTCTAGGATGATTCTCGTGAAGATCTTGCTGGGTAGTGACAGCAGCTGTATCCCTCTCCAGTTCTTACACTCGCTGAGATCCCCCTTCTTGGGTATCTTGATGATATAGCCCTTTTTCCACTCTTTCGGCACTTCTTCCTTTTCCCAGGCCTCTTGAAATAAGTCCATCAGGATGTCCGCCACGGACGTCGCTTCTGCCCTGAGCACTTCCGGTGTGATGTTGTCAGGTCCTGGGGCTTTCTGATTGCTTGAATGATTTCTTCTTTGCTGATCGGCCCTAGGTTCACATCCAGGTCTTCTCCTTCCTCGATGAGTGGTGGTGTTTTAACTGGCGTACCACTGAGTAGCTCGCTAAAGTGTTCCCTCCATCTGTCCAGCTGCTCTGTTGGTTTGCTCAAGATGTTTCCATTCTTCCCTTTCACTGGTCGGTTGGTGTTGGTTTTTCTACCGCCCAGGTGCTTGGCGATGGTGTAGACGGTCTTCATATCATTCTTCTCCGCTGCTTCCTGTGCTTGAGTGGCCAGTCCTTCTACATGGTCTCGCTTGTCCTTTTTGGCACTCCTCTTCACTTCCTTGTCTTGTTTGTTGTACTCCTGTTGAAGACGTTGTTTCTGTGCTCTTGTTCTGGCTTGGATCTCTCTCTGTTTGGTCTCTCGTCTCTCTTCTATCTTCTTGATGGATTCTTCCGAGATCCATGGTTTGTGCTGTCGTTTCCTGTATCCTAGCACTTCTTGACTGGTCTCGTCAAAGGCACTCCTCACTCGCTCCCATTTCTTTTCCAGCGAGCCATCCTCCAGGTCTGTGAAGGCCTGGAATCTGTTGTTCAGGGTGATGGCAAACTCCCTCTTCTTTTCTTCTGTCTTCAGCTTTGTGGTGTCAAAGCGTGGGTGCCTCTGTTGACCTGTATCTTTGTTCCTGGCAATCTTGATCTTCAGCTTGCCCACCGGAAGTATGTGATCTGATCCCACGTCTGCTCCCCTGCATGCTTTCACGTCTTGTAGGGTCCGTCTCCATCTCCTTGAGATCGTGACGTGGTCTATTTGGTTTTCAGTGCTCAGGTCTGGTGATCTCCATGTCACTTTGTTTATCCTGCAGTGTGGGAACATTGTTCCTCCGATGATGAGGTCATTCATCTCACAGAAGTTAGTAAAGAGTTCTCCGTTTTCGTTGATCGTACCCACTCCTTCTGTTCCCATCACATGTTCTCTGCCGCTATTGTCACCGCCAACGTTGGCATTCATATCACCCATCACTATGATGACATCTCTTCTGGGCAACTTATCCAGTACAACTTGTAGTTGTTAGTAAAATTCCTCTTTGGTGTCTTCTTCAGCCACGTTGGTTGGGGCGTAGCACTGTACTATGCTGACCTTCTGAAACTTTGAGAAGAATCTAGCTGTCAGTATTCGTTCGTTGACCGGTTCCCATTCCATCAGGCTCTTGCTTGCTTTCTTGGTCAACATGAGTCCAACTCCATTTCTGTGCACACACCCCTCATCCGACGGTCCTGAATACAGCAGTTGGTGGCCCGATGCTAAGGTGACTTTCCCTGATGACGTCCATCTCACCTCACTCAGTCCGAGTATCTCCAGCCTGTAATTGTCCATCTCTCTAGCCACCTGAGCTGCTCTTCCAGTTTCATACATTGTTCGTATATTCCATACTCCAATCCGTGAGGCGGTCTTGGAGGAGAGAATGTTCATCGGCGGATCAGCTTCTTCTTGACAGAAGGTTTGGCTGATTCGCTTCATATACTCTCCTCCGGGTCGTTTCCGTAGATCCTTTGAAATTTCTGCAGTGTTGGTTTCTGTAACAAGCATGGATTTTACGTGGTGGGGTTGCTAGCCCCACGCACAACCTTCCTCCTCTTTCATCACGGGCGTAGGACCGGCATCGGCGGAGTTGCTACACATACACTGATTTTAAAATGTATTTGAAATATTCCGCCAGATAACACGGACAAACGACTTACAATGACAAAACACGACGCGTTTCGACCTCTTGGGTCTTCTTGGGGCAAGATAAACAGCAGGACAACAAAAATGAAGAACGAGCAATCACTTGTCAAATTCAGCGCAAAATGGGCGTTGAACCAACTAGGCCCACGTTTTTATGAGAGAGAGAGAGAGAGAGAGAGAGAGAGAGAGAGAGAGAGAGAGAGAGAGAGAGAGAGAGAGAGAAACGAACGAAATGATTTATTGCTAGAAAGCGGTACAGCTTAGCAATATGGCGCGATGAACAATAGCACACACACACACACACACACACACACACACACACACACACACACACACACACACACACACACAATTAATAATGCCGCGCGGTAAGTCCGACATGGAAACCATGGCAAACAATGTTCATTCTCCTCACAAGGCTGGCATATGTCCCACAGGAACCCGTCCGTCATACCAGTCTCGTGAACACAGGCTGTCACGCCAGGTAGAACTGGATCAGGCCGTGCAGCGTCTGCATCGCCCGTACTGCGCGTGCTTGGATCTCGGCGTGTTGTTTACTGACAACACGGCAAATGAAACACACTGCAGCGTTACTGGAACACGACAAAAAAGCAGAAGAGCACACAAAACAAAGTGTGAAGTAACGCAGTTTTAATGCACGACACAAAACAGGACAAGAAATTTTCGGCAATATGCCTTCCTCAGCGACCCAAAAATAAAAACAGTACAGACATAAACATGCACAATACTCCCCTTGTGAAGCCAAAGTGGTGAATGAAGTAGACAGAGGGACAGTGGAAGAGAGGGTGAGTAGAGTTCGAGGAATAGGGCACGAGGAAAGAGGGTAGAGTAAAGTGAGGAGGAGGAAAAGGAGAGAGAGAGAGAGAGAGAGAGAGAGAGAGAGAGAGAGAGAGAGAGAGGGGGGGGGAGAAAGAGACGGGAGAGACAGAGAGAGAATGGAAGTAGAGGAAGAGTGGAGAATGAGAGAGAGAAGAGGAGGGGAAGGAAGGTGAGTGGAGGGGAGGGTGTGATGGTATGTAGTGGGTGTGTTGCATATGAATGAAATGAACAAGAAAAACACAATAAATAAAATACAATATGCTCAAAAAAGCATTTTAAATGACAAGGGGAGGGGAGGGGGGGGGGGGGGAGAAGCGGGTCAGCCGCCTAGAGCACCCGACCCAAATCTGACCCAAGAGTAGGTTGCCCTACCCAAGCACCAAGGGGTGAGAGGGAAAACGGGAGAACCCCGAGAAAAAAACCACTAGCCAGACGCAGCTAAGAGCTGCAAGGCTCACCCCCCCCCAAAAAAAAAAAAAAAAAAAAAAAAAGCACTTGCCCGCGGGCACAACCACACACACACACACACACACACACACACACACACACACACACACACACACACACACACACATACATACAAGTGCACACGCGCACACGAACAACCACGCACGCACACATACACACGCCAATAAGCACACACACAACCACACATATACATAGAAAGAAAAAAAAAGGATGGGGGGTGGGTTACAATGGGGAATAAATGGGTAAATGTACAAACAAGGCATACATTAAGACATTTGGGTATACCATAGGGAGGACTTTGACTGTCAGGAACACCTCGCTGACATTAAATACAACAGGGACAAACCAGTAGCCAAGCACTTCAACCTCCCCAGCTATTCCGCACACAATGCAAGAGTGAAGGGCTTGTGGCTCATGAAAACTAGTGACCCTAGAGACAGGAAGGATATGGAGTCTCACCTGATTCAAAAACTGGGCACCAGAAATCCAGCTGGTATCAATGAAAAAGCGTAGCAATTCTGTGTACTTCTTTTTCCCGAGCCAAATCAGGTGGACAATGACTTATTATTCCCTTTCCCCTTTAGTACTTACCTGTGCATGGTTGGTCTGCATCAGTGGCCTCTTCGTGACCGTAGAGCCTAGCGCCTACTGGAATGATCGTTTGAGAGCCTATATCTTTTGCCAGGAGTTTCTGAGCAGGGTTAGCTCCCCAGTCTCCTGTCTTTTTTTTTTCTATTTTCTTTTATTTTATTTATTCATTTATTTTTCTTTTCACTTACTTTTGTATCTATCCCTCTCCTTCCTACCTTCCTTGGCCCCCTTCTCTCCCCCCCCCTTTTTTTCCCCTCCCCCTTTCACCCCCCTTCTCCCCCTCCCTACCCCCTCCTCCCCCTTTCCCTTCTGCTGCCTCTCCTCCTCCGTCCTTGTTCCTTTTCTGTCGTCCTCTGAAGGGCTCCTTCCCCCCGTTCGTTCCTTCTCTTTACTTTCCCTCTTACTTCCTTTCTCTCTACTTTTGACCTCCACTATTCTCCTCACTCACACCCCCACCCTCCTCCCTCTCGCCCTCCCACATACCTCCACCCTTGCTTTAGGTCCTTCTTTGGGTCATCTCTTTATGTCTCTCCTACTTTCCCCCGTCCCCTCCCTTCCCCCCCCTTTTTTTCCCTTTATTTATCTATCTGTATATATATATATATATATATATATATATATATATATATATATATATATATATGTGTGTGTGTGTGTGTGTGTGTGTGTGTGTGTGTAGATGATTTTTTTTTTTTTGGTCATTGGGAGTGTTGTTAGCGCCTCTCATCTTGACCTCATATCTATCTTTTGCTTTAATGCTCTTATTTTTGCCTTTTTTTCTGTTGCGCCACCCTAGCACCACCTACCTCCCTATGCTATACCCAAATGTCTTAATGTATGCCTTGTTTGTACATTTACCCATTTAATCCCCATTGTAACCCCCCCACCCACCCACCCCCCCATCCTTTTTTTTCTAGGTATATGTGTGGTTGTGTGTGTGCTTATTGGCGTGTGTATGTGTGCGTGCGTGGTTGTTCATGCGCGCGCGCGCGCACTTGTATGTATGTGTGTGTGTGGTTGTGTGTGGTTGTGTGTGTGTGTGTGTGTGTGTGTGTGTGTGTGTGTGTGTGTGTGTGTGTGTGTGTGTGTGTGTGTGTGTGTGTGTGTGCCCGCGGGCAAGTGCTTTTTGTGTGTGTCGCTTTCTCCCCTCCTCTCTCTCTCTCTCTCTCTCTCTCTCTCTCTCTCTCTCTCTCTCTCTCTCCTTTCCTCCTCCTCACTTTACTCTACCCTCTTTCCTCGTGCCCTATTCCTCGAACTCTACTCACCCTCTCTTCCACTGTCCCTCTGTCTACTTCATTCACCACTTTGGCTTCACAAGGGGAGTGTTGCGCATGTTTATGTGTGTACTGTTTTTATTTTTGGGTCGCTGAGGAAGGCATATTGCCGAAAATTTCTTGTCCTGTTTTGTGTCGTGCATGAAAACTGCGTTACTTCACACTTTGTTTTGTGTGCTCTTCTGCTTTTTTGTCGTGCTGACAACACGTTTCCCTCTTCAAAGACTGGCAAGGTTTGCACGTTCTTCTGTCAGCAAGTTTCTGTTGTCCTGTTTCACATGCCAAAACAAACACTCGCTGTCACAGCTGTGCAAGAAAATTCGAGGACAAGATCGTCCGATCCACACATCAGCACATCAGTATCCATGGATCGCTGCACTGTCACTTTTCTGAAGGATTTGTTTCTATCCTTGTCCCTCAATCGGCTTTGCACAGACCTATCTGTGAGGGCAGCGACATAGCTTTTCACTACACTGGTACTGAAACCACCAACAGAAGTATCAATCATTGGCTCGATGTCCGCATCAGGCTGCTGAATAATAGCAGTGTCACAGTTACTCTTG